>CALZFC010000004.1:3555000-3595000 GCA_945643635.1 Allodiplogaster sudhausi
ATCGTTGAAACACCCGCCAACAGGGCCTACATAAGTAGAGGCGCAAACTGGAGTCTTGCCATATTTAGCAACCAACACTCCGATAGGCGAGCTTGCCCTTTTTGTATTCACTGTATTCTCGATTTAGACAAGCCTGCCTTCTCTCAATATTCTAGAATCTTTTTTTTTTTCGAAAAAAAGAATATTTGTACTTTTGCATCCCAAGTCGTCATCCTTGAACCTTCAGACACCAAATACTTCTTTCTCTTCTCATCTTTAAAAGATCATTTCGTGATCCTCAAGTGGCATTAATATGTATCGTAATCGTATAAAATACATGTAGGCGACTATTCCTGACTTGACTTGGTGGGAAATTTAAGTTTAAATTTTTTTGGAAAATAGAAATATGCCCGACGCCGCCGCCCGCCTCACCGCCGCCCGCGCCGGAATCGCCGAGCACCAAGTGGGCTTCTTTTTCTCTCATTTTTAATTCCTTGGTTAATTATTATTATAATTTTGAAACAGAGAATTCACAGAACAATTGTGAACTTGTGTCAAAGAATCTTAACCTAAAAAAAAGGAATAAATACATTTCAGGACAAGATCAAGGCGCTTCTCGCGAGCTGCGGACCCGAGTCTCGCGAGGCGGCCAAGAAGGTGGGAGCCGCTTCTCTCTTATCACGTTTTCTCTCCCTCTCTCTCTTTCTCACTCACTCTCTATCTCTCTCATTCGATCTTTCTCTCAATTTCTCTCACTCACTCTCTATCTCTCTCTTTTTCTCTTTCTCTCTATCTCTCTCGCGCTCGCCCTCGCTCTCTCTCTCTCTCTCTCTCTCTCTCTCTCGCTCTCTCTCTCTCTCTCTCTTTTCATCTCTCTCCCCCTCTCTCTCTTTTTCTCTCTTAGTTTTCTCTCTCTCTCTTCTCCTTCCAACCACTTCTACGACTCCTTCCTCTTTCAGATGCACGACATCATCGTCGATCCGAGCAAGGATGCCGCGACCGTTCGTGCCGAGGTAACATTGGCAAAAGAAGATTGCTGATGAAATGCGAAAATGGAAAATCTTATTTTAAATTTCCCGCCTAATCCTTCTCAAAAATTCAGATCGAAGCACTGAAGGCGTCTCTCCCCGAGGGAACGCGCAAGGAGATGGACGGCCACCGGGCGGCCTTCTTCAAGATCATCGGTCTTGACGACACCTTCAGCGCATAGAGGATTTGGCAACTTTTAAATTTGCCGCCAAATTTCGCATTTTGGGATTTGCCGCCAAAATCTGTTGGCACTTCAGACATCTTTGCCCTATAGTTCGATCTATTGAATTTTTATAATCTACTCCCTTTTAAATTTTATGTCGGTCAGCAGGTACGCATAAAATGTGTGGAAATATGAATGTCGAATTGCTACTTAGAAGACCGATCGAGGAGACGGAAAGAATGAAGTTGAAGGAAAGTTGTAAATGGTCTACGGAAAACAAATACATTAGTGAATGTCCATTGGCATTGTGTATCTATGGTATATGAAAATAGAAGAAAAAGATGAGGAGAAAAAAAAGAAGAAATGGAAAATAATGATGTAAAACCAGGCAAGGATTCGGTCTATCAATTGAATTCATCGAAAGATCCTGTTACTCTTATTGACTATGTGTATGTACATACATATGTATGTACACATGCGTTCACATGAAGTTGCACGACTGAATTAGCTGGCTCGCTAACACTATAGCATAATCCATTCTGTACTGTGTACATTCCGAATGCTTCCAGACGATATTTGTATGTAACTACGTTGTTATTGCTTTTGGGATATTCGGTTGGCGAAACTCCCCATTCATTTTTATTTGTGCGTTCCGTTTGGGTATCAATTTCGAAAAAGAGTGCCTTCTCCAGAACAGCTCTGTTTATTATCAAATTTTTATTTGTTTTTTTTTGTTTCGTTTTTCTTCTTTTTCATTCCAGTAATTTCAAAAATCATGGTGCTTTCCTTATGTCTTTATTTAAATAATTCTGTTAGAGAAATGGAAGGACATAGAAAGGAAGCTGTCCAGTCGGCCCATTTTAGCTGAGGTTGCGGTTTTTGAAGGTGTAGGGCTCCTGAATGGTCAAATGAATTTTCTCGCCCTCTCTCTTTCTCATCTTACTCTTCCCTCATTCATTCTTTCTGTATCTCTTTCTCTTCCCCTCTTCTCTCTCTCTGTCTCTCGCTCTCTCTCTCTTTCTTCTCTCTCTTCCCCTGCTTTTTCACTCTTTTTCTTTCCTTCTCTTCACCCTCTTCCTTCTCTTTTTCTCTCCTTCTCTTCCCGTCTTATCTATCTCTTTATCTCTCTGTCTCTCCCTCTTTCTTCTCACTCTTCCCTTTCCTCTCTTCCCTTCCTTTTTCTGTCTTTTCTATCCTACTCTTCCATCTTATCTCTCTCTTTATCTCTCTGTCTCTCCCTCTTTCTTCTCACTCTTCCCTTTCCTCTCTTTTTTCTATCCTTCTCTTCTCTTCTTCCTCCTCTCTTTCTCTCACTCCATTCTCCTCTAACCTCGCTCTTCTTGTCCAGCTGGCTTCTCTTGTAGAATGTGTACGTTTTCGGCGGCGCTTCGACGGTGACACCAAGCTGAAATTGATTCTTTTTCTAACTTAATATTATCTTTTTCCTTATTTCTCATTATTATTCATAATGAGTCTATACATCCCCATGTTCTTTCCAACCTCCTCGTTCTTGGTGGCAGCCGCCCCCTCTCTCTCCGTCTTGGCCTTCGTCGTCTTCACTTCTTCCTTCGCTTTCTTCTTCGGCTCTGGCAACTTCGTCGCCGCCACGATCTGAATTCAGATTTTTCATTTTGTGAAAACCATCCATCTCAAAATTTTATCAAATTTTATCTATTTTTTTCCTCTTTTTCTTACTCTCTCTCTCCTACTCACCCTCTCTCTCCCTCTCTCTCTCCCTCTCCCTCTCTCCCTCTCTCCCCCTCGCTCTCTCTCTCCCTCTCACTCTCTCTCTCCCTCTCCCTCTCTCTCACTCCCACTCTCTCTCTCTCTCTCTCTCTCTCCCTCCCCCTCCCTCTCTCCCTCTCTCCCTCTCCCCCTCTCTCTCTCTCTCTCTCTCTCTCCTACCTTTGACAGTCTCTCATCTTGATGCGGTCCCTGTGGCCTGGCCGATAGCTCCTCCGCCGCCTCGTCGTCCACTTCTTCTTCGTTCTGCGGGTTCTCTGAATTTCGAATATTAGCAATATCAATATTGTCACTTTTCGATGCGTAACTTTTCTTTTATGACGATTAATGTAGTTTGGAGTTTGGAAATCACTTAATTTTTGTTTATGGATAAGAAATGATTTAATTGTCTGACCGGCGAGAAGAAGAATGGAGCGGACAGTGTTGGCGAAGACGAGTTTACGGTCGAAAAGGAGGAGGTCACGCTCGAGGAGAAGAGGGAGGGGCGCGAAGGGATCCGGAGGGAATCTGGAGAAAGGGAGAGAGAGAGGGATGGAGAGAGAGAGAGGGAGGGAGAAAGAGGTGATGGGGAGAGAGAGTGGAGAAAGAGAGAGAGGGGGGATGAGAGAGAAAAGGAAGGAGAGAGAGAGGGATGGAATGAGAGGGATGGAGAGAGAGAGAGGGATGGAGAGATCGAATGCGATAGAAGAGACTGACGCCAGCTCCGGGTACGGCAGCAGGTCCTGGATGCCATTCTTGAGCTCGTCGAGTGCGGGAATCGTCACGGGAAGCTCGTCCAGGCTGACGTCATTCTAAATATCAATATATTGACCCAAATGTAGATAACTGATTTCTGCAGACCTTCTCCTGATCCGTGAGATTTTCGGCGAGCCAAAATGGCTTGTGATCCTCCAGGAGAACCTTGCCGCCGTTATCGCGAGGCTTGATGTTCGACTCAAAGGAGAAAGTTCACGCTCTCTCTCTCTCTCTCACTCCCTCTCTCTCTCTCTCTCTTTCTCTCTCTCTCTACCATTTTTCTCTCTCTTTCTTTCTCTCTCTCTCGTTCTCTCTCCTTCTCTCTCTCTCTCTTTCTCTCTCTCGCTCTCTCTCTCTTTTTCTCTCTCTCTCTCTCTCTCTCTTCCCTTTCTCTCTCTCTTTCCTCTCTCTCTCTTCTCCCTCTCTCTCTTTCTCTTCTCTCTCTCTCTCTCTCTCTCTCTCTCTCTCTCTTCCCTTTCTCTCTCTCTCTCTCTTCTCCTCTTCTTGATATGTCTCTCTCCTCCTCCATCTAACATTTTCGGCGAAGAGCTTTTCGATGCGGTCTCTGTACTCCTTGTCTCGAATTGGCTCGTCCAGCATTTCGATGGAGCTAAAATGGAATTATATTTATTATGTTATTTCATTCATTCAAATAATAATTTCTTTAAAAAAGACAATTTCAGTGTAAAGCAAGTAAGCAAAGAACAAATGTTTAATGATAGACCTGATTTCAAATATAAACCGATCAAAGATGCAACAAGAGATATTCATGAAAACTGGTAATTTTAATATTTTACTTACAAAGCTCGCTGCTTGGGGAAGGCGGCGTTGTCGAGGTTCGTCTTAAAAGAAAAAAAGAATTAAGATTTAGAGAGATGATTTAGAGATGGATGATTTAGTGACATCGAATTGTCAGGAACAGTGCAAATATATTGCAATTGTATTCTTGCTCTTTTAAATTTTACATTATTCTTACTTGTTCAACTTCTTTTTATTAATAAAGTTCCATTTGAAAATATAATTTATTATTATTATTATTTTTATTATTTTGAAATCTCTAAACCTTTGCCGGCGCAGCATTCTCGCTCTCTTCCTGTCGCTGCTTCGCTTTCTTTGTGATCCTAAAAAAAATAATTGTTCTTTCCAATCAGTAAACGTACATTAACGCACTTTTTCTTGACCAGCATAAATTAAACTTTGACTTCGCGCGCTTTTCTTGAATTTATAATCTAAATTTGTAGATAAATGTTTAGTTTACATTAATTATTCATGAAAGGTCGTTCCGTGGTAAGATTTCCTTTCCAATTCAAATTGATAATTTTCCGCAGGAACACGCACAACTTTTGAGTTGTCATCCGGAATTACTCACTGTTCAAGAGAATTCTTGGGGAAGAGCATCTTAGAGAGGCGACCATTTCGAAATAGCTGTTTTCGCGCTGAAATAAAGAAAGGTGTTGTTTAATGTTCTTAATATGAATATATACATATTTACTAATCGGATTATTCTTCATTTAATTTTTTTTGAGCTCCTTTGAAATTACTAACTTCGAATCGGTTGGTTTTTAATCCATTTATTGATCTGATTTTCCTTAATTTAGACTTATTTTAATGTTAGTAGAGCCATATTCAGGCATGTGGAAATCATAAAAGGCGAGAGAAACGAACACTTTGACTTTTCCGAATTGATTACGGACGTCTTCGCTTCCTAGATCAGAAGAGATGAATTGGTGGAGAAATGAGAGATGATAATTTTACATCTTTCGCCCAAAGAACAACAATTTACCTCTAATAATAGCCATTTTCTCCCTATGCATGACAATTTCCCCAAAAGAATATCATCACGAGTTATTTAGCTACTTTTGATGCCCGAATTGTCACCTTGACAGACGTTTGGCGCTTTTTCTCTGGCGAGCGCTTCTTCCTAAATTGTATTTTTATATTTTCTTTTTTTAAATAAAATATTTCAGATTAGAAAAGCCGTGACCTCGGGCTGACATTCGGCGTCTTAGTCTTTGAAGAACTCGAGCGTTCCTTAACCTAAGAAAAGATTACCTTAAATTTTTTTTATTGGCTAATGCTCTTTCTTCTAATTTGCCAAAGTATTGCAGAAGAACACGAACAGTCTTCTCAATGCAGGGAGTGTCGTTGCTTGGACACGATTTGTCCACCTTAAAGGAGGTATGAAAGTTGTCAATCGTAATATAGAATAAAAGGGCGGAAGTTGAATTAAAAATTTATTAACTGAAATTTGTAAAGACTAAATGTATTCCTTTCGTCTGATATTTAGTTGTTTCCATCGATGTAAAATTGTCAATAATTATTCGAACGGAATCAGAGCTTGTCGTGGTGGGACTCGCTGGCTTTGCCCCGCCCGCTTTCGTTGTCTTCGGCACCTGAAAAGGGTCATATTTCAAAGACATTAAAGTAGGTACTTATTTATAGACATATAACGAAGGGCATTTGGTATGCAAATCCGGAAAACGCGCCGAATATTATTTATATTTAAAAAAATATTTGATATGCATATATTTATGATATAATATTGTTTGGTGGATATAGGTTCGATATTGTTTTGGTTGTGAATGGACGCCTCCTTTATCGGATTCTAACTTCTTGCTTAGAAGCCGGTGCTGGAGAAGAGCCAAATCTGAAGATAAAAGCTATTTGACTTTTTTTATTTTCTATTAATAATTCGTGTTATATTATTATTTCTTTCCAAATAAATGTAGTAGTGTTGTAGTGTTTTATAATCGAGGATTGAAAGAGTAAAATGGTAAAGGTCTGTTTATTTCGTACGGTGGGTTTTTTTTAAATTATGTTAAAAAGCCTTCTTCCTAACTGACATCCGATTAAAAAAGTTCATTTTTTTCCGGCGAGAATCGGGGAGGGAAAGAGGCCGATGCGCAGGTGGGCAGAGGAAGGAAAGGGAAAGTGGGAAAATGAGAACGGGAAAAAGTAGAGTCGGAGCACTTGGTGCCCCTCGGAGAGTTGACGATGTCGCGAATTGATTCATTCTCAGAAGAGTTGTCTTTTATATGGCCAGGACAGGATGTGGAAATTGCACTTTCAGACACGAAACTAAGGACAATTGGTAGGAAAGTGCATCTCATAAAACGTGACAATATTGACTTTCATAAAAACAAACAAGTTTCTAGTCGGAGTTTCAAATTTGGCAATCTCCGATTTCATAATCCACATGTAAAATTATGTACTTTTTACGCTTTTTGCACTATTTGACCAATCGACGTGACTTTTGAAGAGAAAGACTTTTGCATTCATAATAAGCGGCAATTGACGAGAAGACTTTCTCTCATGGTCGCCTTCATTCTTCTAATCTTCAGCGGCCAAAGATGGTTGCTTCTCTGAAGCTTCCAAGCAGGCGAGTCTCCCAACCCACACTTTGCCCTACTTTTCTCCCTTCCAACTTTTCCCTATTACTTATTTTCTCCGCTCCTGTTCCTCGCCGTTCTTCTTTACAGAAATATTACCATGAGGAAAGAAGAAAAGATTTAATTTTTTTTAATTTTTATAAAGATTCCTTTTAGGAATCTTTATAAGGAACTCGGACGTGACTTCGGATTTTTCGTCTCTGCTGTCCTACTCTCTGCGCGAGAGAGCGAACGGCGAGCTGGTTGCTCATCAACTTGGAATTTTTAAAGGAGTCCAAAAACACACGTTTGAATTCGCGCCATTTTACCTGACAAAAGGCGAGAGATCATGTGTGATCTAGAGATCGAAAAAAAAATTGAAAGTTTTTCAGATGTGCCACAAAAGCAGATCATTTTCTTAAAAACAAAAGAAAATTAAAAATGTACCAAAATTAGGACAAAAATAAATTTGCATAACATGAAATAAATTAGCCTGTTAGCCAGACACCTTCTACAGCTCAAAAAGTACAATGGTTATTGAAGATAATCTGCAAACCTGGGTTCAAATTTAAAATGTTTCTATGTAGTCTTATTTAAAATAAACTTTCGCAAATTATTAAATTATTAACGGTTTTTGAAATGCTATTTTTAATCAATTAATTAACCAATTTCAAAATTTGAGGTGAACGATCGCCTCAACGTTGCTTGGCCCATGCGCTCTTCGAAAAATTGCAAGGTGGATAGAATGCATCGAATTTCATGTAAAAAAAACTCAGATTCAAATATATTCACACGATTCCTAATTAAAAACTCCCCAGAAACTCTTTGTATTTATTTATATATATATATATATTTAAATAAAATAAATATGAAAATGAGATTTCAGGATTGGCGCAAGCGATGACAGCGTGAAATCGGTTCGTTTTCCTTCATGAAATGATGCCTGGGTGAACAAAGCAATTTCGAGTAGATTCTGCTGGAATATTGGGAAGAAAGTTACAACAATTTAGAAAAAGCACCGTCGTCACCGTACGAAGGCCAACAAGAATGTCAAGCAAGAGGTGGGCGGACCAACAAAGGAAATGGGCGTGGCTTATAATTTAGAGGGCCATTTTAGAAACGGAAGAAAGAAAGATTCTAGCTCTCTTAGAAATCGCTAAGTGATGATAATTCTTTTTTATTATAAAAATTCTATCAACTTAGGAGACGATGAATGAGAAGAATGCTGCAAGTCCCTTGGTTGCTGCCTATGATTCGCTTCCATTGTCGACGGTGTGAAATTTAATAAAATAAAAATAATACGAATTTCCTAGAATTTGCATTATCCAGGACTACGGAAAGTTGTGCGAAGCCCTCTCCAAGTGCGGTCACTCGGTGAAGAATGAACAACTTTGATATGTCTAAAAAGTTGTATTATAATGAATTAAACGTTTCTTAAATAATTTAAAAAAGTCTAATCTCAATTATTGACTAGACATTCTTATGCTTGCAGCCCGGCTTCCACTTCCGAGGTGGTGTCTACCGGAGCCCTTCCATTGATTCGATCATTGTGTGTTCATTCAAAAGCTGCACCTTTTTTTTTTTACAAAATAATTTTCTAACATCTATGAAAGAGTTTGAATGGATTAGAGTTGAAGAATATTCTTTATAATATATATTAGTGGGAAAAGAAATAAGATAAAAAATTTCAGGGCGCCATTGTCTCGGAGTTCGCGTATGCTCCCGATTACGGAGAGGAGGATTCTGAGGTGACATTCGGAAACAAATGCCTTATTATACTGAAGAAGAAAAATAAAACAACGTAGATGTTTAAAGTGTATTTAATATGAACTACTTTCTAAGGATACTTCCTCAATCGTGACCAGCGAAGTCTCCTCTCGTTCGGATTTGAAAGGAGATGTTAATTCATCTGTGTGAATACCGTAATTCATTTTCACGCAGTAACATGTCCTCCTTTATCCGTACCGTAACCAGTATTCCTATCGTACTCCTTAAGCCTACCGTATCCATTAAACTTACAGTATCCTTACAGTACTCTGAGGATTCGCTTGGTCTTCTCGTCGTCTCTCCGTGCAACACGAAGAACTCGCTCGACTTCGTAACGAGAAGATCTTCATTGGCGCTCGCACGGCCAAGGCGGCCGAACTCAAGTTTCGGTTGGAATATCGATTTTTTTTCTTGCGGAAAAAAGAAAAACTTGGAACAAGAACTACCAAAACGTCCATAGATTAACGATTATAACTAATATCGAATTGATATCGGTTGATTTAAACGAATAACGATTGATTGCTTGAAATGATCATCGAGCCTGCTTGAAGGAGCCTGCTGCTGCCGTTCGCTCTGTACTACCGGCTGCCCGAGGATCTCTCGCTCGCCTCTCTGCCCGCCGCCCTTCAGCTCCACGTCGTCTGCACGGACTTACGCGAAGATGTTCGACATTTTCATTTTTATATTTATTTGTAAACGCTAACTCTTCTAAACGAAATATCCGTTTCACAGGCTCACCACTTCCCGATCGTCGAAGTCAGAAAGGGCGGCTGCAGCGGCTACGTTCTCGAGCGCTACGTCCCAAAGACTGTAAGAAAAAATTATTTTAATATTTTAATTTTCTATTTACTGGAGGAGTTATCTAATTAATAATTTGAAATTATGAATTATCTAATTGTAGGCTCTTATTTAAATTTGAAAGAAAAGTAATATATATTTATTGATTTTTCCAGTTCTATTCGCTGCCCGCCCTGGTGGACTTCCACTTCGAGCACGGCTTTGGCTTCACAAGAGCCGATTCTTCCTTCTCGTCGATGACGTCACGCTGCTCAGCATCTTCTCGCCCCTGATCGGACTCCGCCCCCAAAACCGACTCCGCCCCCAGATCCCAATCCGTCGTTTTTTGCTCCGCCCCTTTGTCTGCATTCTATAAAAGGAGTTCACGGAATACAACGAGGTCTTAATTTTTTTTATTTGCGGTGATCTCGACTGGCTCTGTTCGGTAAGCAAAATATATAAAATATATTCTATTCAAAGTATAGGAGTATAAAAAGTGACTGACCGCAATAACCTCTTCGAGCTTGTTCGGTCCCACGACGCACAGCCCGCCTGAGGGCGATCTCCCTCACCATCCACGAGAGCGTCGAGGAAGTCGTCGATTGGCAGGCCATCCGCAACCAGTTCCAGGTAGGTCCGGCGACGCCGGAAAGTGGGCAAGAGAGCGGCTGCAGAAGGAGTGTCGCGGCTAAAGAGCCAGTTGATCACGAGGCGATTGGCGGTGAGAGCGGAGAGGAAAAGGGCGAGGGCGGCAGAGGGCGAGCAGGGGACTCGGACGTGAACTTTCAGGTTTGAGCAGCGAAGATCGGCCCAGGAGATGGAAGACAACGACTCGATCGAGCCCGAGGCACCATCCAACACCATTTGGAAGTGGTCGAGGTGAAACGCGGTGACCAGGGTGTCAATTGAGGGAGAAGGACGGCTGTAAGGAGAGAGGTCATTTGAGAGAGAGAGAAGGAAGAGAGAGAAGGAAGAGGGAGAGAGGGGGAGAGAGAAGGAAAGAAAGAGGGAAAAAAGAGGGAAAGAAAGAGGGAAAGAGAGAGGGAGAGAGGGAAAGAAAGAGGGAAAGAGAGAGCGGGAGAGAGAGAAAGAGAGAGAGCAGAATGTAGTAATAGAGAGGAATGCCCACCGAATACAACGATCTTTCGAGAAGACCCTCCAGTTATCTTTGTAGAGATGGGCCTTAGCAGAGCTGAGACGCATACGCTAGAGAGAAGAGAGAGAAAGAGAGAGATAAAAGACAGAGAGAGAGAGAGAGAGAGAGAGAAAAGAGAGAGAGAGAGATAAAAGACAGAGAGAGAGAGAGAGAGAGAGAGAGAGAGAGAGAGAGACAAATTTGTCGCAGAAAAAAGGAGATGCGAAAGCAAATTTCTTTCAATGTATACATACCGTATTTTCACTATTAGTATATTAGAAGCCCATTCTAATATTACCCCCTCTGGTAATATTAGTAATTGAAAGGCTCTGGTCTCTTGTCGGATCCTTTTTGTAAAAAAGCGTTATACTACTAAAGTTAAAATTCCGAGGGGTCTGTATCTCGGGCCCCAGGGGTCCTACAGACTCGATCGATAGTGTGTTCGACTGACATCAACGCTCCATGAACTTATGAACCACGTAGCAAAACGTTACGAGTACCCTGGGGGATGATTTACAAGTAAACCAGGGAAAGTAGAATTCTACACTTTCGATCAGAAACCAAAGACAAAGGCATTTCAAAATATAAATGCGAAGTGTAACCGAACGAGATGCTCGCTCCACATTCGTCCACCTTCGGCAGACTTGACGCGCCTTGGCCAGCGTGGCGGGTGGCAGAAAGGAGAAGATGCGAGCGAGCACCTCGCTGGGCAGGTCGGCCGGCCCGCACTTTGGGTTGTCGGCGCTGAAGGAGATGCGAATAATTCATCATTCATAGTGGTCATAATATAAATACTACTTACAAATCCAGCGAAAATATGAGGAGAATGACCTATATACATACTTAAAATTGCAACAGAAGTTATGCAACCCAGCTATTGACGCTCACATCCCATTAGAAATCATGATGAGTGTGCCAAGTTGAGATTTCAACGGGACTACTGGACTGATTTTAGAAAAATTCGATTGAATCTTCTAAACTTAGTTAGAACAGTTCATATATGTACATTCATATGTACACATGTATGACAGGGCAAGTTCTGGACTTTCAAAAATGTTACTTGCCCGTCCTCATAAGCACTAATCGTGAAATCAAACCTTCATGGAGTATACATTTTGATCCCAACTTTTTTCACTTGCTACATAACATTTTTATCGTCTTCACTACCTCGTCTCTCTCTCTCTCTCTCTCTCTCTCTCTCTCTCTTTTCCACGTCTCTCTCACTCTCTCCAGTTTTTCTTCTCTCTTCCCTGTCTCACTCTCGCTCTCTCCCTCTCTCTCTAATAACAACAAGAAGTGCAAGTACTCACGAGTCATCGTCGCTGTTGCCCGAATCACCGCTTTTCATAATGATGTACCGTAGCCACGCCAAGACCTTCTCCATCGTGCTGAGCAGCCACTCGAAGACCTTTCAACCAAGTAGATAGCAAACGGGAAGTGAGCAAGCATATCTCACATGATATCCGTTGCAATTGTGTCTTCAAGAATCAATACATTTCAATTTGCAGTGATTTAACAAACTCTACCATCTGTCACGTGACAAATATTAATCCACAAAATATTTTTTAAATAATATTTTTGTAACATACGCTCCGATTAATGAAAGCAGCAACGGCATTTACCACTGCAACTTGAGAATACTATGTATCTCTATATTTTCTTTAAAAAATTTTTATGAACATATTATTAAACTTTTACATATGTTTTAATAAGATATTGTCAGGGTGCTTTTAGACATTCGAAATTGAATCAAAAATATAAAATTGCAGAAAAAGTAGCTCATTTGCCTTCCTTATCTTCTTTGCGCCCAACGAGAAGAAGAAGAGGAAGATGACCGATAGCGGCGGAAGAAGCTGTGGATAAAATTTCTTATCATGAAACACACATATATATATATATATATATATATATATATATATATGTATATATATTTCTTATTTTCATATTACTTATATAGATTTATATATTTGTCGATGTACTAGTCGAACATCACATATACATATAAAGATATTTAAAGAAGACCGCAAATCAATGCCAAGTCCATCAAAAGTCGACCAAACCGCACGATGAATAGAACGATAGATGAAGAGGTCAACGATTTAAGATTACTGATGATGAGTATTATATATTCACTCGCAAACTCATATTTATCACGTTGCTTAATTTTGTTTGTGAATTAATATTCATAAAGTTGTACATTTGCATTTAATGAAACCCCATTTATTCTGACAACGCGAATATCGATAAAAATACCAATTGCTTTCATATATGACCTTTGAAGTGTAAGCAAAATTTTGCCCTCGTAAGAACTGGCAATTAACGAGAAATCTTTCTATTGGTCGCCTTCATTCTTCTAATCTTCAGCGGCCAAGGATGGTTGCTTCTCCGAAGCTTCGAAGCAGGCGTGTCTTCCAACTCTCACTTTGTCCTACTTTTCTCCCTTCCAACTTCTACCTATCACTTATTTTCTCCGCTCCTGCGCATCCTCGTTCTTCTTTTCTGAAATATTTCCGTTTGAAAGAAGAAAATAATTAAATAATATTTTTTATAAAGATTCTTTTTAGGAAATCGGAAAATAACTCGGACGTGACTTCGGATCCTTCGTCTCTGCAGTCCTACTCTCTGTGCGAGAGAGCGAACGGCGAGCTGGTTGCTCATCAACTTGGGATTATTAAAGGAGTCCAAAAACTCACGTTTGAATTCGCGCCATTTTACCCGGCAAAAAGGCGAGAGATCATGTGCGATTTAGAGATCGAAAATTCAAATAGTTTCGCGCCCTTTGAAGTTTTTCAGAGGTGACATAAAAAGCACTTTCTTAAATTTTAATTTCGAAAACTCCTGTTAATGAGGAAACAAAAAATTAAGAAGTGAAATGAGGATGAAATAACAAATTTGGTTTACATAGAATAAAATAGTCTGACATATTCTACAGCTCAAAAAGTACATTGCAATGGATATTGAAGATACTCTGCAAACTTAGTTCAAATTTAAAATGTTTCATGTGGTCTAATTTAAAATAACCTTTCGTAAATAACTACATATTTAACTGTTTTTGAAATGCTATTTTAATCAATTAATAACCAATTTTAAAATTCGAGGTGAATGATCGCCTCAACGTTGCTTGGCCAAAGCGCTCCGCGAAAAATTGCAAGGTGCACAGATTGCATCGAATTTAAAAACAAAACACAGATTCAAGTATATTCACACGATTTAAAAGCTCCCCAGAAACTCTTTGCATTTATATATATATATTTTTTTTAATAAAATAAATATGAAAATGAGATTTCAGGATTGGCGCAAGAACCTCCGCATGAGCGATAGCGTGAAATCGGTTCGATTTCCTTCATGAAACGTTGCCCGGATTTGAACAAAGCAATTTCGAGTAGATTGTTCGTGCGAAAATAGGAAAGTTCCAACAATTCAGAAAAAGCACCGACGTCACCGTTCGAAGACCAACAAGAATGTCAAGCAAGAGATGGGCGGAGCAAAGAAGGAAGTGGGCGTGGCTTACAATTATGAGGGCGTGGCTTACAATTAAGAGGGCGTGGCTTACAATTAAGAGGGCGTGGCTTACAATTAAAGGAGGTCATAAGGGAAAAACTCCTACCACGAATTCCCTGACAGATTAGTTAAAAATACGGTGTGAAGAATCCACAGAAATGGTGCTGCTGCCCCTTGCTTCTCTCCACAGAAACTAGTGGCTAGAACAAGTGGCAAGTGTGCGCACGTGTTAAGCAAAAGCCGGCCAATATAGGTTGCGCGCCCCATATATACCAAAATTTTTTGAAAATGGCGGGAAAATAAAATATGCCCGAATTCAAAGTAGAGAATCCTGTTAATTTCCTCATTGCATAGGGGTTTTTTTGACTTCGGGACACTTGCAATCGAATTTTCTAGCTCAACCTGACAAAATAATGCGAAAAGAACAATACACTATTTATTCACCTCGGACCTCCTTTAAGAGGGCGTTTTAGACACGGCAGAAAGAAAGATTCTAGCTCTCTCAGGAATCGCTAAATCCTGATAATTCTTTTTTTTAAATAAAAATTCTATTAATTTAGGAGACGATGAATGAGAAGAATGCAGCAAGTCCCATGGTCGCTGCCTATGATTCGCTGCCATTGTCAACGGTGTGGAACATAATAAAAAATAAGAATAATAAGAATTTCCTAGAATAAAGCAGAGTTCGTCAAAAAATTAGCTGAACTGGTTAAAACAATGTTTTTTACATTTTCCAGGACTACGGAAAGTTGTGCGAAGCCCTCTCCAAGTGCGGTCACTCGGTGAAGAATGAACAACTTTGATATGTCTAAAAAGTTGTATTATAATGAATTAAACGTTTCTTAAATAATAATAAAAAAATAATTTAAAGCTTTTTATTTGAAGCGTGACAAGGGACTCAAGCGGACTGGCAACGTGCCTAATTTATATGATTTTTTTTAGCAATTATTTAATTTAATATTGAACACTTAAAACATCTAATCAAAATAGTTTCTCATATTATTATCCTTGCAGCCCGGCTTCCACTTCCGAGATGGTGTCTACCGGAGCCCTTCCATTGATTCGATCATTGTGCGTTCATTCAAAAGCTGCACCGTTTTCTACAAAATAATTTTCAAACTTCTTTTAGAGAGTTTGAATGTTAGTGAGTTCAAGAACAGATTTTTTTTACAATTTTTATTAGAATAAAAAGAGAAAAAAATTTCAGGGCGCCATTGTCTCGGAGTTCGCGTATGCTCCCGATTACGGAGAGGAGGATTCTGAGGTGCCATTCGGAAGCAAATGACTTACATATAATACTGAAGAAAAAAATTAAAATAACGGAGATGTTTAAAAGTGTATTTAATATAAACTACTTCCTCAGGATACTTCCTCGATCTTGACCAGCGAAGTCTCCTCTCGTTCGGAAGTGAGCGTGGTAAGGAGATGTTAATTCATCTGTATGAATGCAGTAATTCATTTCCATACAGTAACCCGTCCTCTTTTATCGGAACCGTAACCAGTACTCCTACCGTATTTCTTATCCCTACCGTAACTTAAATACCTACCGTATCCCTTAAACTTACAGTATCCTTACAGTACTCGGAGGATTCGCTTTGTCTTCCGGCGACTCGTCGTCTCTCCGTGCAACACGAAGAACTCGCTCGACTTCGTCACGAGAAGATCTTCATTGGCGCTCGCACGGCCAAGGCGGCGGAGCTCAAGTTTCGGTTGGAATATCGATTCTTTTTCTAGCTGAGAAAGGGAGAAGCGGTGAGGAAACAGCCCAAAAACATTTGAAATGAATATCGACTGATAGGCCTAAATATCGATTGATTGAATCCAATCATGATTGATTGATTGAAACGAATAACGAGTGATTGAAGCAAGTATCGATTGATTCAAATAAAATCAATTGATTGAAATGAGCCTCGAGACTGCTGTCAGGAGCCTGCTGCTGCCGTTCGCTCTGTACTACCGGCTGCCCGAGGATTTCTCGCTCGCCTCTCTGCCCGCCTCCCTTCAGCTCCACGTCGTCTGCACGGACTTGCGCGAAGATGTCCGTGTTTTGGCTTTCATTTTATATTTATCCTATAAATGCAAAAGTTTCGGTAAAAAAAATTATTTTAAACGAAATATCCGTTTCCTAGGCTCACCACTTCCCGATCGTCGAAGTCAGAAAGGGCGGCTGCAGCGGCTACGTTCTCGAGCACTACGTCCCCAAGACTGTAATAAAAATTTATTTTACTTTTAAATATGTTTTTTGTTTACTCCAAAAAGAAACTTTCTTAATTGAAATTATGGCTTTATTAACCTTGTAAAAAATATCGGTTAAATTGTCCAATTGTGCATAGGCTCTTATTTGAATTAGGAACAAAAATAATCAAGTTTTACATTTATTGATTTTTTTCAGTTCCCTTCGATGAGCGCCCTGGTGGACTTCCACTTCGAGCACGGCTTTGGCTTCACGAGAGCCGATTCTTCATTCTCGTCGATGACGTCACGCGGCTCCGCCTCTTCTCGCCCCTGATCCGACTCCGCCTCCAAAACAGACTCCGCCCCAAATCTGAATCCTTCTTTTTTGCTCCGCCCCCTGTGTGCATCGTATAAAAGGAGATGTTAGTTGCCTCAGCTTGTTTTTATATAATAAAAAAAACAACGAATTATTCAGAAATATACGTACATACATACGTACATACGAAGATGTACTTACAGTAGCGATGCTAAAAGAAGCACTCGAATGCACGAAACGCGAAATAGATTGAGGAAGTCAAAACCTTATATCTTTAACTCATTGGAATGGCCCCTGATCCGGACCCGCCAACTGAACCGAATCTGTCGTTTTCTTTGCCCTGTCCCACTGTCTGCATCGCATAAAGGGAGTTCACGGAATTGTTTTCCCACAATGTCAAAGAATTTTCGAGAAGTGAACTTGATAATAATGATTGTTGGGAAGATAATAAAGTACTGTGGACTATCTTCTTCTCGTCGACCCTTTCAATTACTCGATCTCTTTTTCTGTCTCTCTCTTTCTCTCACGCCTACTTACCCTCTTTCATCCTTCTCTCTCTCGCCCACCCTTTATCTCTGCATATCCTCTAGATAACTCTGATATGAGGCTTTATTCGCGTCATCTTTGATTAACAAATCTTGTAAAGGAGTCATAGAGTCAGAGCAGATTAAAGTTCCTTTATTGCGCGCAAAGATGAGTGAGAGGATGGAGGGCAGAGGAATCTCGAAGGGCGCCTTTGAGCAGGACATTCAGAAGGGAAGTCGACGTCGGCGGGGCCTCAGGCACCACGGGAGGGAAGGGATTGCCTGCAACAAAAGGAATGATGTTGTTGGAACACTTTTAAGTGCTCACAATCATTATTAATAATTCACTATCTGAATTATAGCTTTCTAGGGTGCAAAAAAATTTTAAAAGAAAAAGAGAGAAAAAAATTGCAGCTCAAACAAAAGGAAAAAAAATAGCCAAAAAGTGATTGAAAGAAAACGCTAAATACAAAAAAGACAACAAGTAATTTTCCTCTCTCTCTTTCTCTCTCTTGTTCTCTCTGTCACACTCTCTTTCTCTCTCTCTGTCTCTCTCTCCAACTCTCTCAAAACTCTCTCTATCTCACCATCAATCTCGAGGACGGCGAGCTCACATCACCTCCAGTAGACTCTCTGGTTCTGGATGAAGCCCTGGACTCTCTTGCTTGGCAGTTTCCAGAGCGTAGTGTAGGGCGCGGTTGGCTGGCCGGCTAGTCGAGGCACCAACACCTGAGAGAGAGAGAGAGAGAGAGAGAGACAGAGAGAGAGAGACAGAGACAGAGAGAGAGAGTGGGAGTAAAAGAGAGAGAGAGAATGAAAGAAATAGAGAAAGAGGAGAGAGAGACAGAAAGAGGCTGGCCACGGTTTCTTCATTTTACTTATATTTATCAACAACTCCTTTTTATTAGGTTTTACCACTTTATCTACTAAATGCCAGAAATATTCTTTTTAATATAAAATCGATATAAAAATAGATGCGACGGCTAGGTGGTTTCAGTTCGCATGAACTATACTTATATTCGTGGGCCTAACTTCTCTTGATCAGATCTTGCTTTGTAAGAGAAAAACCCTGCTAAATTAATTACCCTTTATAGCCCTAAATGTATAAAAAAAAAGTAAAGTTTAAAAAAGTAGATTACTAAACATTGCTTTCAGCATAACTTTTTTTTACTGTTTTAACCAGTTGAAAACGCTAGATGAGGGCGAAGAATCCTAAGGGAAATAATAAAATTGTGAATATTTTTCTTTAAAGAAATGTTTGAATTTGAGAGAGAGAGAGACAGAGAGAGACAGAAATAGAGAGAAATAGTGAGAGAGAGGACGAAATGGAGAGAAAGTGAAAGAGAGAGAACTAAAGGGCGAGAGAGAAAGTATGGGAGAGAGAGAGAAACTGTAAGCGAGATGGAAAGATGAGTGAGAGTGAGACGGAGAGGAGAGAAAGAAAGAGAGAGAGAGAGAAAGAGAGAGAGAGAGAGAGAGAGAGAGAGAGCTTGCCAAACTTTGCCCATTTTCTCGAAGAGTCCCTGCTCGGTCAGCCACCACTCGATCATCTCCCGTGAGTATTCGTCCTCTTCTCCGTCCCTCTCCATTGCCAGCTGAAGGAGCTGGAAAGGGAACGAGATTATTGCATAAAAAAACATTATTTTGTTAGATATAAATAAATGAAATAAGGATAAAATACATTATTTTATTAGCTATAAATAAATAAAATTGGGATAAAAAACATTATTTTATCAACTAACTAAATATAATTAAAACTTTCTTCAATGTAAAAAGTTGCTTGATCGAAAGGGCTCACAGTATTCCAAGTAATGAGATTTTTTTATAAGCTTAATAGATACATCAGCTAGAAAGGAAACGCGCGCATGAGAAGACAAAGGCATTATTTTTTCAGCTATCAGCTAAATAAACAAAATAAATATTTTAGTTAGATGTAAATGAAAATGAAGAAAGAATTGGAAAAAATAAAAATAAAATATCTACTTGTCAAAAAAAAATAATTAAAAAGTCGTAAATAGAACTAGAAGAAATACGCGTTTTCAAAGATAGAGACATAAATATAGAGACCGCAGATGATTTTTTCAAATAGCAATGAAATGTAAACTAATATGTTTCTGGGGATTTTTAGTGAGGAGAAAACCATATTTATAATCAGAAAATCAAACAAAATTGAAATTAAGTCATTAAAAGGCGTTTTTAATATGCTTATTCTTGGAGAGTATGGGACGCCCACAGTATGCCTGCCTATGCATGTCGTTGTGTCAAATGAAGTTCGGCCGGTCAGATTATCGCTACAGGCGATGCCCAACTAACTTCTTTACACTTTTTCGCTGGCCCATGATTCTGCGAAAAAAATAATTGTTTGGGCCGGCGAGTCTCACATCAGCTGCCGGCAATGTTTCGATGATATCTAAGGTCCCTAGGTTCAAAGTATCTTCAAATTTTGTATACAGACTTAGAAACGTCATGGCTTCAAATAAAACATTGAAATTTGCCCGCCACGACATTATAAAATAGGTTTTTAGCTCAAACAAACTATTTCGCTCGATATACTCAACAGTACATTTTTGAAGATATCAAAAGCCCCTAGGTTCAAAGTATCTTCAAATTTTATATACATACTTAGAAAGGTGATAGCTTCAAATAGAACGTTGAAATTTGCCCGCCACGACAGTATAAAATATGTTTTTAGCTTAATTTAAGCGGCGAAAAAAATTCACTCAAATTATTGCATGTTGCTATTGACCGCGAGAATGGACACTAAATAGGATAAAATAGCGAGCATTCCTCTTAGTGGCTTCCATGCTATTAATTAAGACTAAAGCAATGCCGCAGAAGCGATGGGGACGCGGCGCACATCACTAAACTTGAAAATATCGTGCTCCCGTTTTTTAAGGTGCATTCACTGTGCCCGTATTTTAGAAATTAAGGTACGGTAGGTCCCAAAGTTCATTGTGTCAAATGTTGGTTACTGCGGTCTCTACATTGTATTTACAAGTAAAATCAAAACAATATATCTCTGATATAACTTTTATAGCGTGTCTGGAAAATGATAGTCAGTTTAAAGAAACAAAAAAGAAGATTATTTTTAGAACAAAAAAAAGAATCAATCTATAACAGAAAAAGAAGATTATTTTTGTAACAAAAAAAATTAATAAAGCCTCATAGCTAACCCTTTCCATATACGGCCTAGCTTCGAGAGCGCGATTCCAAGGCAGTTCGACGCGCTCCTCGCGTACTAGCCTTGCCACGATTCTTCGGAGGACCAGAAAAGAGTAAACAAAATATCATAATAAGATATGTATACTTATATACATATATCCACAAATTTTCTGAACTATTTTCTAAAAAAAAATATATATGTAACTTTATATTTATTTCCAAACATAAATCCCCAATTTTCTTCTTAACTATTTTCGTTAGAAAAAAAAACATGGCATTCAATGTACATTTAGTTAATACAATAAAGAGTCATTTCTCTTGAATATCTACCTTTCCGAATTCACTCAATGGTAACAAACACTCTTCAAAAAGCCCCATTAAAAACACCGAAATAAGTCAGAAACCTCGAAATAAAACCAAAACCGCCGTAAGCCACACCGAAATTAGCCCGTACTTCGAGCCTGGCTCTTCTGTTTGGCTCGATGCCAGCCGTCTTGAGCCGTTGCGGGATGTGGCCGATGGGCGGATCCGTGGGAGAGTGGCTCGCTGTGGCTTGGCAGGGGTTGCCACGAGTGCTGAAATAGTGTCTGAACTTGGGCCGGGGATTATAAAGTGAAAAATAGCCATCCCGGGGGTTATAAAGTGAAAAATGGCCGTTCCGGGGGGTTACAAAGTGTTCGGGGCCCACGGCCCCAGGGTTAGAACCCTGCCATGGTTCAGACCTATTTCAGCATCGGTTGCCGCGACCAGAGCCGGTAAATGGCCCAAAAATTTTGGGCCGGCCCGGCCCGTCGGGCCCAAGGTCTGGGCCGGCCCGGCCGAACCATTTCCGGGCCCTAGAATTTTGGGCCCGGCCCGGCCCGGCCCGGCCCGCAGGCCCGTTTGAGCCCGATCTTCAAAAATTCAGGTTAAAAAAAATCCGAAGAGCTACAGTGTATTTTGAACCCGATTTGGCCCTATTCGTGAAATTTCATAAATCCTTTTTAACAAGACACTTCAATTTATTACACTGTTAATAAATGATCATCGCAAAAAAGGATTACCAGGTACGAGAATGACAAAAAAGAAACGATATGATAATGATGTGAGGATTGAAAGACTGATCGAACTTTTGTTAGTGAGGATTCATAGAGAGATCGAACTTCATAAGTGACCGAACAACAAGAGAGCTGAAAACAGATTCAGCCCCAATCGCCTCTCGCTTCTCAGGAATAAGATTTCGGAGATCGGAAAATGAGCGTTCCGCCGTAGCGGTCGAGGCCGGAATGGAGTACAATTGGCAAACAACTCGAGAGAGAACAGGAAAGTCAGAGGCACGTTCCTTCCAAGCAATCAATGGGCTATCATGAGTGTTTCCACTAGAATCACGGAAGTTAAACGATGCATTAAGATAAGAGTCAACTTCGGAAACAATGTTATCACCGGATTCATCAAGATCATCGTATTCCGTTCTGGGGACTTTTGGGGGTTTTGGCTGTGAACCGCCGGTATCTCTTCCTGCAAGGTCTCCGACGTAATCTTTCAAAGTTCGGATGACATCTTTACGCTCCGCGTCTGTCGCCAGCTTCCGCAGCTGCCTTCGCTTCGGATTCAGCAGAGTAGCCAAGCGGTGGAACTTTGAAATGACTCCATCCTCTTCCTTCTTCAGCATGCATTTTAGTGCACTGCGAGCCAGTGCACTTTGCATCTGCGAGTCACATGTGCTGTTAATGCTGTTGAAGCATTCCTTCAGTTCGTGCCACTTGGGCCACACTTCATGGATGACGGCATCATCTTTCTAAAAGAAATCGCCAAAAATAGATATTCTATGTATAAATATGCAATATCCTTTCAATATATGTATAAATATTCAACATACTCCAAAATATAAATATTCAATATAACTTCCATATATCAATATCTGTCATACCTGAAAGAACAGGACGAAGTCCTCGAATTGGACGAGGATGTGCAGAACATCCTCAAATTCTTGACGTTTCTCGTATAGGTATTGAAGTGCTCTCTTCACGTCCTATAAATGGTATTACAACAATGAAGCGTTAATTGATATTACAAAATGAATGCTTAAATGGTACCTCTGGCAGCTTCCCTCGATCCTTGTACTTGAACAGCTCTTCGGAGCATTCTTGGAAAGCCCTGGCGGACTTCAGCTTCGAGAGCCAGCGGGTTTCAACCTCCAGTGGAAGCTGCTTACGGAGAGAGTGGCCGATCTCCGTCCCTCTGACACCGTTGACAACGACCTTCAGTTCCGTGAGAATCTGTCGAGCTTGGCGGACCAATTCCTTCTCTTCATCGTCCAAGTCGTTCACGAAGAGTAGCCCCTTTCGGGTCTTGTACGGAGAAAAGGTCCTTTTGCAGAGGTTGCTTGCGACATGGCAGATACAACAGACATCTAAAGCAAAAAACCACTTCCAAGAAGACAGATTTAGGAAGAAAGGTCTTACTTTTCCCGTTATTGAGTCGGAGAGCTTTTGTGATGTTTGATCCTTCATCGGAAGCACAAAATACGTCTTGAAGAACGCGTTCCCCCAGGCCAAACGACTTTGCAGCTTGCACGATATCGGACCACACTTGCGCGTTATCCTTCTTGACAAAGTCGCAGCGCTTCATGGCAGCGTGTACACTGAAGTACTGCCTAAAACAGATAATTTGACAAAAGCGTTTAGGTTTAAAGAACTGACCATTCGTATACGAGATGCAGAACAAGTGTTAGGTAATCATCCTTCCTCTTTCCATAGTCGGCAGAGAACGCACCACCCACTGTTTCGAGATGGCGCACAACTTCGGCGCCACACTTGGCAAGTAGCTCTTGCTGAATTGTTTGAAGTCGATTTGAGACCGTCTTCCGAGTAGGCACGATGCTGTCCATATCGAAATTGTCAACGCTGCGGCGCTTAGCCCTAGATGGAACTGGTTGGTAGCTTAATCCGAGAAAAAAGGATCCATAAAAAGATTTAGAAAATAAAAGAAGAAACAAAAGGTCTGATTTAAAAAATTACGCTGTGAACAAAAATGCTAACCCGATTTTTATTGCCGCTGAAATCACCTCCTTGAATCCGGCGTCCTCGACAATTGAGAATGGGCGCGAGCTTGTCGCAACCCATTTAGCAACGGCGCTAGAAATCTGCTGCTGCTCCTCTTGCGTTCCGTTCACAGAGAGTTTGACGACGAAGCCATCAATGCGGCCTTGAGTAACTGTCGAGGAAGCGGTGGTCTTCGTGTTTTTCGCACTCTTGCATTTTTCCAAATGTCGACTAAACATAAACAACTACAAATGAGAATCTGATATGACACTGTTGAAGGTAAAGGAGTGACCAAAACAGCTTGTACCTAACATTGCCGCCAGTGGTCATGACAAGGCGGCATTGTGAGCAGAAGACGAGACGGGTTATCACTGCAGAACCCTCGTCACCGTAGTAGCTGTAGTATATCTGCTTGATGGGGTCACCCTCGGCACCTCTTCGGCGGTCGCGGAAGAAGAGGAAAGAACGGGAGAGGAGTCGGTCGAGTTGCGCGTTGGCTAGCGACTGGAGCTGCTCTTTGGTATGCTGATAGGTTCCATAGTCCTTCCCTGAAATTTTAAACAGGAAGAAAAAGTCATATGCCAAACTCAAATAAATCATACCAAAGATCTTCCTGAGGATTCGCTTATCCATTTCTGGTACATCATCGACGTCCAAAGGGTCCTCGCCCTCCATTTCAGATGTTGAAGAGGACGGAGCCTCCTCAGCCGACCGAAATGCGGGGAAGAGTTAACAGAAATAAAATTAAAGTAGCTAGAAATGAAATATGAATAAAATATCCAAGTACGAACATATTCGAGTGACAAACGAACACTACGGTTTCGAGTTAAAAGGAGCAGTACAATGGGTCAACGATGTAACTGTCTTCATATTTATTTATCTTCGAAGTATATTTTGTCGCTGCATTTTTCATATCGGGCCCAAACGGGCCTACGGGCCGGCCCACCTTTTTTGGGCCCGGCCCGGCCCGGCCCGGGGCCCTGGGAAATTGGGCCGGCCCGGCCCGCGGGCCGGGCCGGGCCGGGCCGGGCCGTTACCGGCTCTGGCCGCGACTGAAGCGTCGGAAACATTCCTAATAATAAGGCGAATCAACCTCGTTTCCGATATAATGCAAGCGGATAATTCACCCGCCAGCCAAACATAGAAATTAAATTGCAAAAAGAAAATCAGCTAATTTTTTTTCTTCTTATAATTAGCTTGCAAATAGTCATAATACAAATATGTATTATGTCAACGTGGTTAATAAAAATTAATAAGTTATTCTTGCCTGGTGGTTTTCATTGATGATGAACCTATATTTAAAACGAGCGATTGGAACGGATGATATCAAGTCGAAGTCGATTCTAGAAAACATATGTATTCTATACTACTAATATGGCTACTACTAAACATCTGCATTTTTTCGAACAAAACGAACATATTCTAATAGCAAAAAATGAGAAATAAAACAGCCTTTTTCTTGGAAATAACGGATTCGCCTGCTAACATCAATGAATATTTTTTTCCTTTCTTGATCGTGTAAGTCTGGCTGGTTGTGAGTTCAATATTGGAAGGGCAGGCAAGAACAACTGGCTTCACGAGAGCTCCCCTTCAATTACGACGAATCTGTCAAAATTAATAATTATTATTATTAAATAATTTATTTTGACAGACTAACTTGAACGTTGGAACCAGCCTTTTTTCTCGAATAACTAACATAAATGAATGACATCAAAACTCGAGGAGTAGCACCAGTCGTAGTGGTTCTTCCGTAGAGCTCAACTTACAATTAGCGATCGACGGCGCCGTCCAATCTCTCATTGCAGCCGTGTACTTTGGGGTTCGGGACTAAAAGCACCAGAGAGATACATGTAATAAAAATGTGTAAAAGAAATGACAAGTGGAGAGAAGAGATTACTGCTAATTGTCTGTAATAAAAGTGTTCCTTCGATTACGAAGAATCTTTCAAACTTGGCGGTTCTATTCTTATTATTTTTATAATAAATTAGGAACAGCTACCGAATTTAATATATTTACAATACAAAATTATTTAAAACAGTAAAACTTGAATTTTTTTGCTCAGAGAACGGCGATCTACTCCTGTTATATGCAATAGACATTTCGAATACAAAACCAGCATAATAAAAGATAATTTATCGCAAGCAAAACATTCAGCTAATAAAAATTAATTTAAATTATTAGGCCAGGTGGTTTAAATGCACTGCGACCCTATGTATCGAGGAGCCATCAAAGAACAGTGATACGAGCTGCTTTCAACATCTTTATGAATTATTTCGAGTTAAGAAACGTTTTCAGATTGAAATAAAGAAGTACGTCCGTTGTTTTGTTTTTGAAATACCGAATTAGAAATCTAAAATGAATGACTGTCCCTTCTAAGCATTCATGTCTGGGCGAATTTAACATCAGCTGGGCAGGCAAAAACCACTCGCTTTACGAGAGTTCCTTCGATTATGACGAATCTGATAACTTTTGTTCGGTTTATTTCTTATTATTTTACTTCTTTATAATTTATTAGAAACTGTTTCTCGAAGATATCATTGAATAACAATTGCTTTTTGTCGAATGAATTAGTATCCGTTAATCGAATTTATCATTGGAATTGCTCTTTTGTTTTAAACTGCGGCCGTTGACTTCGACTTGCCGACAGTTCATCCGCGACATTTCAGCGGCCTTGTGGTTTGTCACTCGAATTTAGACAGAACAGAGCCAGATATAATTTTATTTGTTTAAGTGTGTTTGATTTGTACTTATTAAAATAATTTCTTCTTCAATCAAACAATTACATGTCCACGAAGGACTGTTTATTAAATACATACCTCCTCTCACAACAACAACAACCAAAGTTTCTCTTCTTTCTATTATTGTTAAACACTATTTGGAATCACTTTTCGATTATACTATCGCCTTCTCATTCGCCTTTATTCTACTCAAATTGATTCTCCCGCGCTACTGTACAATTATTCGCCGGATACTTCCTTTAAAGAAAGAAAGTATTAAAGAAAAATATCAGAGAAAAGAGGAGTAAAAGTCAACATACTTGAAGTGGTTGAATACTGGTTTTTGCCCAAAAATTAACATTTACTACTTAAATTACTTTTCTCTTATCTTCTCACCCTCTCTCCACAATCTCTCCATCTCTTTCACTTATCCCTTCCACATCTTTGCCTCTCCATTTCTTTATCCCAGAAATAGTGCGATCTTGTATTCCGGGGTTTGCATAGGCAGTTTTTATTCGCATTGTCACGTGCAATTTACACTGAACAATAGATGAAAGAAGAAATATTACTCAAAGATGAGAACCGAGTGAACCAAGAATACATGCATAAAACACATGAACTACCAGGGGAAGAGAATAAGGGGTAGAAGGAATCAAAGAAAGTTAAATATTTAATAGGATTCAACGAGAGTAATAAAATGCTAGGAAATTTAATAGAATGCATGGAAATTTAATATGTAATAAAATAAAACAATATATTAGCCAAAAAATTACTTACATATGTGAACAATCAGTAGTCCTTACCATTAGAAAAGAAAGAAAGACGGTGCTAGGAAAAGAATTACAAGTAAAATTTATAAATCAGACCTCAACTCAAAGTTCTTAGTACTGAAGTCCACTTCATTTTTTTTTCTGCAAATTAAAACAATTAAGTATAAAAAAAATGAAAATAATTGACCTGGTGGTTTCCGTGCTCAACTACTTATGTAACGATTCATGATGAATTTCTCTCCCTCTCTCTCCCGCTCTCTCCCGCTCTCTCCCTCTCTATCCCTCTCTCTCCCTCTCTCTCCCTCTCTCTCCCTCTCTCTCCCTCTCTCTCCCGCTCTCTCCCTCTCTCTCCCTCTCTCTCCCTCTCTCTCTCTCTCGCACTCTATATTCTCTATCCCACTCTCTCTCTTTCCGAGACGACTCGCCGTCGCCGTCAAGCGGAACACTTTCTCTTTTTGCTTGAGTCGTTGAAGCGGGAGGCGACTGACGAAAAGCGCAAGGGTTTAGATGGAATTTAAGCTTTTTATTCATTTTAGTAATTTTAATAATCTAGATTGTTTTAATCAAAGAGAATATATTAGTACAAAAATGTATTTTAAATAATTTATTTCACTCATTATTGTATATTATTTTTTTTCGTCATTGTGCTATCGTTCCTTAATTTTATGTCAAGAGTCAAGGCTTTTTTTTCTCTTTTGTATCCCTCCACTTTTCGTTTACTTAACACACTTTCATTACATGAATCTCTCCAGTGCTTTGAGCCAAAAACCAATGTAGCGCAGAGTTGAGCTCGACCGAAGAACCACTCCATTTATTTATATTTATAAAGTAGAAAAATTTCAAAAATCGATCGTCTTGACCGCTCATTCGTACATACTGGACCAATGTGCATGAAAACCGCCAGGCCGAATTAATTATATTCGTTTTTATCTATCGACTGCTCGTTTGTGCTAGAATTTTTTTAAAGATCTCCATGTGCTATTCTAGTAATAAATCTTTAATTTAAATTTAAATAATTAGTAGAATAGGGAAACTAAATATTTCATAAAATCCTAGGAAATTTAATACGATGCAAGGAAATTTAAAATTTAAATAAATAAAACAATATATTAGCCGAAAATATTACTAATGCATACAATCAGCAGTCCTTAGAAAAAGAAAGAAAGAGTAATGTTGGGAAAATAATTATAAGTAAAATATATTTAAAAAAAAAGAATTTTATTAAGCTCTCTAATCAAACCTCAAAGTTATTAGTACCGATGTCCACTTCCTTTGTAATCTGCAAATTAAAACAATTAATTAATAATAAAAAAATTTAATTAATTGGCCTGGTGGTTTCCGTGCACTACGGCTCTATACATAAAAGAGCGATCGAAATTGATGCTGATGAGATTTCTTCGAGTTCTGATTTTATGATAAATGTTCCGGACAAAACAAACAACTTCGTAAAGCAATAAATTAGCACGTATTAAAGTGTTTGTTTTGTTGGACATAAAGGACAAGATCACTAATATCTACGAATCGCTGTCATTTCTCGATCGTGTGTTATACGTGGCAAAGAGAGAGAGAGAGAGATAGAGAAAGAGGGGGCGGTGGACGGTGCAGGTGCTGCTTGCTGACATGAGAGGAAAGTGTTAGCCTCAACGCTTTGCCATCGCCTCGGCTTTCTAACGCTTTCTTACTCAACGATTTCAAACTAACGATTTGAAATGACCCGATTCCTACGGTCCTAACCGTTATGTGAAATTTCAACGATTCCAACCGTTGCTAGGAGCGTTAATCCTAACGCTTTCTTTTCTTGTGTGAAGAGAGAGTAAAGGTAATATAATTTTAATGTAATTATAATCTTAAAAAGATAAAATTTATTATATATTTTGTCCTTTGCGAGTTTGCCAGATAGTTTTCCTCCAGCATCTCTCATTGCGAGTTCGGCCACACCGGTGGTTTGCTTTTTCAGTGTGCATAAGAAAATGTTGATACTCTCGTTTTCCTTGTTAATACTGTGTATTCACTGCTGTTCCGAAGACTAACATTATTCACTGGAGTCATTTTATTTACTTATATTATTCGTTAATGTTATGTTATTCTAGGTTAGCTCGAGATTATTCTAGAGCAGCAGCTATTCCAGGATGATGTAAGAGGGGTTGCATAACTATGCATGTGGTTCTCTGTATTCAATAAAAATTTTTCTATAAGTTCTTTATAAAATAGAGAATCTCAAGCGAATTATATCAATATCGGAGTAAATATGTTTTTGTCAATTAGATGCAATTCCAAGTTGTTACTGTAAAAAAGTAAAATATTTTTAGGGTGAGGGATGGAGATGGTGAGAGACCAAGGGTGCGAGAGAGAGATAGCGAGAGTGCAGGAATTCACAGAGAGGTCAGAGAGAGCATGAATGTGATTTAAAAATTTGCTTATAAGAATTTCAAAGCATCACACCAGTATTTAATAATCAGGGTACGAATGGTCAATTTGCACAAGTATATTATATTATTGCCATTTTTAGTGCATTATTCAAAAACAGCCAGTGCTTTTTCGTTACTAATATTGCGATTAAAATAAACCTTTTTTGCATTAGTTCCTCTCCCCATTTTCCCTCTCCATTTCCTCACCTCGTAAATGCAGGCGATCTATGTTTCCGTGCTCTGCATGTGCAGTGTTTTAAAATATATTTTCACGTGCATTTTACACTGATCACAAATCGCTGTCATTTCTCGTACGTGGCAGAGAGAGAGAGAGAGAAAGAGAGAGAGATAGTGAGTGAGCGAAAAAGAGAGTGGGAGAGAGCGAGAGAGAGAGAGGGGAGTGAGAGGGAGTGAGAGTGAGAGGGAATGAGAGAGTGAGAGGGAGTGAAAGAGTGAGAGGGAGTGTGTGTGTGAGAGAGAGAGAGAGAGAGAGAGTGAGAGGGAGTGAGAGAGTAAGAGAGTGAGAGGGAGTGAGTGAGAGAGAGTGAGAGAGAGGGGGAGAGCGCGAGAGAGTTAGAGAGAGTGAGAGGGAGTGAGAGTGAGAGGGAGTGAGAGAGTGAGAGAGAGTGAGATGGAGTGAGAGGGAGTGAAAGAGTGAGAGGGAGTGTGTGTGTGAGAGAGAGAGAGAGAGAGAGAGAGAGTGAGAAGGAATGAGAAACCGCGTTTTGATCTCAAATTTTCATTCGAGCATTCATAAATCAGAATGTTGCATACCAAGTAGCAAAACAACGCAGAATCCTTTCAGAATGTTTGCTCTCACTTTTGTAATCTACCACACAAACACTATCTGATAATCTCCAATTTTGCTCAGTTCAAAATATTTTATTTATTTTCTCACGTGCACTGCACAGAAGATGAACTAAAAACGATTATAAAATTCATGATTACTCTATGAACAGAACCCAGTGAACTAAGAATACGTTCAAGAAACGTATGAAACTGACTACCCGCCACAGGCAGGAAGTCACTGAACCTTGTCAATTTTGCCAGGTGATTTTCATTCACAACGGATCTGTGAAGAGACAAGCCACGTAAAAAGAAATGATTCGCCGATATAGTGAATGGAAAGTATATTCTTATCTACATACTTACGTGTGCTTGAGCATGGCGACAAGAATTCATGTAAAATTCGAACAAAACAAACAACATATTTCAGATAGCAATGAATAGGCAAGAAATAAATTCTTTTTTTTTTGTTAGAAGTAACGGATTCAGCCGCTATATCAACAATGGGCTGTCATTTCTCCAGCGCTTGGAGAATTTCTCATATATTTGGAGAGTTGAATATCAGCATTGCTGGCAAGTACGACTCGCTTCACGAGAGCTCCATCGATTACGACGAATCTGACGAATTTTGCGATTTTATTATATTTATTAATGAATTATGCACCATTAATCCAACTTATCATTGAAGTGTTATTTCATGTTGTAATCGGCGCCCGTTGACTTCGCCTCGCGACTTTCCTTCTTTAATAATCTTTCTTGCGAAGAACGAATAATGATAACAATAGTTGATGGTAAAGAAACTATTGCTGTCGTTGTGAGAGCAGAAATGTAATTAACAGTAAGTTGTGGCTGGTAATTTCGTGAGTTATGAAGAAATGAAACGCTCTTTCGTTCTTTCCAGTCTATTGACAAAAGCAAATGTCTGCTGAAGTGTCGCGGCGCTGCCGGAGCGACAGAGAGAAAGAGATAGAGAAAGAGAGAATGAGAGAGATAGAGGGTGAGAGAGAGCGAAAAAAAGCAATAAAAGCTGTTACGAATATTTTTATCTGCAAAATAAAAGCTATATTACAAGTTTGATATCTGGAAACTTTTACCGCGCAAACAGAGCATTCGCTAGATAAAAAAATTAATGCAACTTATTTGGCCTGGTGGTTTTCATGCGCATTGGCCCTAGATGTACAAACGAGCGACTATCTTGACTGGTGGAAACTTCGTTTTGCTCTGGGTATAAACAAATAAATGAACGATCGAATCTCACAGAACTCGTCGGATTTGTTCTTCCGTCCAGCTCAACTTAGCGATCGACTGCTCCGTCCAAGCTCTAATTGCAACCGAGTCAGCGTTGCTTTGGGTTTTGGCTAAATGCACTGGGAGGAAGAATGAAAAAAAGTTTAGCTCTTCAGATAAAATTAGGGTACGATATCACAATAAAGAAAAAAAAAATCTAAAATATTATGAATGATACAAATTCTTTTAAAACATTTTTCGACTAATTAATTTTTGTTGCAAAAAAGTTAGACTATTATAATTACGAAATTGAACAAAAGAATTTAATTCCATCTAAACCCTGGCCTTTTCGTCGGTCGGACAGAAGGCTGAAAGGGAAGTGTTAATGTCGAAAGCGTTCAAGTGCTTTATTACATTCATCGGAAAGCCAGTCTATTTCAGTGAAATCAGGTTTGTGAAGATTGCAGGTACTTTAATGATTTGCTACCAATGCAAACCACCGGCTTGCAGTGCAAAATCGCGCGTCAATACCATTTGTTTGTCATTTCTATTTTCTCACCCTTATTCGTCTATCTCTCTTTCTCGCTCGTACTCTCTCTCTCTCACTTTCTATCTCTCTTTCTCGCTCTCACTCTCTCACTCTTTCACTCTCTCTGAGTCACACTCTTATTCCTTGAACAAGGTAGACTTATGCAAAAGACTGTTACGTTGGGCGAAGGCGCAGGCGCCAGTTCCAGCGGCATCAAAGGTGCGAGCCACGTCACTACGAGAGTGAAGAGAGAGAGAAAGAGAAAGTGAGGGAGAGAGTGAGAGGGAGAGAGGGAGAGATCGAGAGAGAGTGTGAGAATGAGAGAGAGAGTGATAACACTCGTGAAGCGTGAGAGAGGTAGAGAGAAGGTGAAAGGGAGAGAGAGTGGAAGAGACCTACAGAAAGTAGTAGAGAGATGGTTAGAGAGTGTGTGAGAGAGAGGGGGAGAGAGCAAGGAGGGATGGAACTGTGAAGGAGACAGAATGACAAAAAACGAAATTGAAGTATTATGGCCTGGAGGAGGTTCACATCGGTGTCAGCGCCGTCGGCGCTCTTCACTCCACTCTCATTGCGCATCGAGATATGTAGAGCGATCATTCAATAAATGCAAAGAAATTTAATACCTTGATTTAAAATGCAAAATTATTTAACATGGCAAAACCTCAAAGTTTTACCTCGGAAAATGGCTGTCTAAAACAAAACATTTAGTTATTAAAAATTAATTCAAATTATTAGGCCTGGTGGTTTCCATGCACTGCGACTCTACGTATAGACGAGCCATATAAAAAGGTCGATCGCTTGTGCATTGCTCAGATATCAATTATTTCAAACAATTTAATGTTGCAATAAGTATGAACGGAAATAACCGTTCTCTTTTAAATATTCTCTTTATTCTTTTTTTTAAATAACCTATTAGAACAAATGGCTGTTGTCTTCGATATATCGACAGCGCATCGAAGACACTTCCGCGGACTTGTGAATTGCTACTCGAAGAGACACGAACGAGTTTGGATAGGAACAGAAAGAGGGAAGGAAGAGGGGAAAAGAAGGAGAAAGAGAGAGGGGGGGGGGTAGAAGAGAAAGAGAAAAAGAGAGAGAGAGAGAGAGATAGAATATTAAAATAAACAATTTGAATCCGTGTGATATAATCGCGCATCGGATTTCTGCATATTAAAAGCCCGCAGTGGCACTTGAACGCTGAGAATGAGTGTGTCAATATTTTCTTAAATGCAATAACAAGAAAACCACCGTTGTGGCCGGACACTGAGATGCCTGAAAAAATTATCTGATATGAGAAACTCACAAAGAGCATATTAAAAGCAGAATGTATATATTAACATTTTCTTTCTCTCTCTCCCCCTCTCTCCTTTTTCCTTTCTCTCTGACCACTCTGTAGACCGGAGATCCAGTGATTCTGCGCGCCTAGAAGAGTGAGCCGCTACTTTGAGTCCTCTATGATAACGGGTTGAGAATGAGAGAGAGAGAGAGAGAGAATCAGAGTTTAAGTGAGTGTGAATCAGAGAGTAAGAGAAGATAAGAGAGAATGAGCAGAGAGATAAGCGATAAAGGCTTGAGGTGTAAATAATCAACCACAATCTTGAATGTCAAAAGTATTTAGATAAATTATGTACAACTCAATTTCAAATGGCAAGAAATACTTGAAGAATTAATGGTTTTTTTGCCGAAAATAACGGAATCGACCGCTAACTTCAGGCTATGATTTCTCCAGCATGGTCGTCTGGGTCAGTTGACTATCAGCAGGGCTGGCAAGAACGACCCGCTTCACGAGTTCTCCTTAGACTACGATGCCTCCGTCAAATATTTCGATTTTATTTATGTTTTTTTTTTATAACAAATTAGGAACTGTTTCCCGATTAAATCATTGAAATGGCAATTCTTCTCTAATATTGTCTAGGGGGCTCGATATTTTTAATTTTTTGTTCATATTCTCACAGACAGAGAGAGAGTGTGTGTGTGTGTGAGAGAGAGAGAGAGCGTGAGAGAGAGAGAGAGACGGAGCGAGAGAGAGCGCCACTGAAGTGCAGCGATGGGTGATGGATCCATCGACCATTTTATTCCAATAAATCATTTGGAACAGACATCTTCAGACAAATTAATATACAAATATCGCTATAAAGAAGCATTAAAATTTGGACGGCATGTCATATTTTGTTTACCGTAAAGAAGTCAGTCAAGATCACCGCCAATAATATTCATTCAGATATTCCCGTTAGGCATTTTAAATCGTTGGTTTGCCTGAAAATAAAATGGAAAATATTTCAAACAGCTATTCCTCGTATTCTCACAATCAGGGGTCAATAAAATAAAAAAAAAATTATTTTTTTCGAATTTTTTGTTCTTTTTTTTCTCTATTCATCAATCACGAAATTACAAAAGACGAATGACAGAATTTAAAAATACATATGTGCAACAACAAGAGGTTCTCTGATTTCTTCTAGAATTACTTAAAGAAGGAAAGTCAGAGAACATGCAGCACAGGTTGAGAATACTGCTTTTAGCTATGAAAAGGTTAAAATATGCACATCGTTTGAAATTACTTTTCTATTACTCCATTGCCATCTCCCAGTAATATCCCCCCTCCCACAATCGCTCTCTCTCTCTCTCTCTCTCTGCCCTTTTTTCTCTCACTCGCTCTCGCTCTCATGTCATCCTCTCCCGACTTCCTTACCTCAAAAATGCTGGCGATCTAGGCACGGCTCTGAATAGTTTATTTATTCATATTCTCTCGTACAATTTACATTGAACAGAAGATGAACTTGAAAATTATTGTGAAATACATAATTCCTCTATGAACAGAACCCAGCGAACCAAGAATATATTCAAGAAACACTTGAACCTGACTACCCGCCACAGGCAGTAAGTCACTGTATCTTGCATTAGACATCTTTATAAAAAAACCTAGAAGAGCTAGCTTTCTTAAAGAAGAAGCCATCATTAATATGTATTTAAATAAGAATCTAAGATACAGAGAATGTGGGAAAAAAATAAATAAGGCAAAAGAAGTTATAAGCAGAAATGGTGCTTCCGAGTCCGACTGAATTATAATTAAAAAAATTTATAGCTCAAATCAGACATATATATTTATGTAATACAATTACGTGAAGTAAACGACAAGTGGAGAGAAGAGTTGAAAATACTTTGGTTCTTCACATAAAATTATCACAACGAGGAATCTTTGCATATCACAGACTTTCAACAAAATTATTACGCCCACTCCGAGAAAAAAAAGGCCGCTTGTTACCTCGCAGTAAAATCGAACTCTTTTTTCACGTTTTGGGCAAAGGCGCGTCTGATGGAGAGTCACTTTTTTAAATGGCCGTAAAATGTACAGTAAACTTTAACAGCAGAAGGGGGGTCCAATAGTGTCGGGACCTCTCTCTAGAAGCTAATCTTATACGTCTTGAGCTCTTGTGGCTCCAGTGACATGGCCTGAGCAGGCTTGCCCGATTCGTAGAGCATTGTGAGAGTGGCGGGCTCGGCTTTTTTGAGAGAAGCACCGAAGAGGACCGAGGGGTTCATCTGGGAGAGGATGAAGATTCAGCGGCATGTTCTCCCTCTTTCTCTCTAATTCTCACTCATACTTTTTTTTCTCTCTCTCTCACTCTCTTTCTCTCTCACGTCAGACTCTCTTTCTCTCTCAGACTCTCTTTCTCTCGTTACCTCTTCCTCTTTCTCCATCACGCTCACATTAGCTCTATCTCTCTCTCCCACTCTCTCTCCCTCTCTCTCTTTCTCTCTCTCTCCCTCTCTCTCTCTCTCTCTCCCTCTCACCTGATGACTCCCCCCTCCGCACTCTCCCTCCCTGCCCTGGAAGCGGCAGTCCCCGAGTGGTCGATGGAGTATCAGCGCGGCCTCCCTCTCTGGCCCCGTGGCCCTTCTTCCGATTGACAGTTGGCGCGCACTCTTGCTGCCGGTGGTCGGGCCCTAGGAGAAGGAAAAAATTAATTTATTTATTAAATAATTACATTGAAAATCAAATATATCATTTCATTAAATTCACATACACATTTATATCATTAAGAAAAAATATACATATAAAGAAAATGAAACAAATAAAGTTGAGAAAAAAACATAAGCGGCTTTATTCCACCATTCAAAATTTATATTTTCTATTTTCTTCAATTGAATTTGTGTGTCTCTCAAGCTCTTTCTCACTTTCTCTCCCCACTCTTTCTCATCCCTCACTTATCTCTCTCTCTCTCTCTCTCTCACACTGTCTCTCCACACTCTCTCTCATCCCTCACTTCTATCACCTTCTTTCTCTCTAGTTTCTCTCTCCTCTCTCACTCGCTCTCTCTCTCCCTTCCCACCTTGCTCGTGTAGTCCGTCTTGCCCGCCATCGATCTGAACGCCACGATGTGCACATCGCATGGAAGAGACGAAGTCATCCCAGAGAAAGAGGGAGAGAGATCAGAGTCTGTAAAAAAGTTAGAAAGCATACTAATAATAATACCAATACAATATTATTATTATCGTTGTTATTATTAAGAATAATAATAACAAATAATAATAATAATAATGATAATAATAATAATAATAATTATTATTATTATTAAAATAAATTTAACCTTCGCTGAGCAGCTTCACAAATGGATAATGCATGGCGCGGCTGGCCGAGTGCGCAGAAGAAGAGAGGAAACCGGTCTAGAAGGAAGGAACTTATTTATTTTCATTTTATTAGAAAATTTTTTTTTTTCTATATTAAAGGATTAAATCTGCATCGATAATATTAACACAAGTGAACAATAAATTCTTTACGAATATAAGCCAAGTAATTCATTTTGTTAAAAATAAAAACAAAACAAGTTTATTACAATTACTGAAATAAAATAACAATGAAAAATTAAAAAATTAAAACAAAACCTTGGCCTTTTCGTCAGTCGCCTCTCCCTTCAACATCTCAGGCAAGAGGCGGAAGTGCGAGAGGGTCCGCTTGTTATCCAGAACTCCCTCAACTTTGTATCGTGAAGACTGATATGAGTATTTAATATAATTTTCTTTTTAAGTTTTGCCTTTACAATAATAACTTGTTGTATCTTCAGACTGAATGCTTAGTATAATTAATGTTTAAAAAAATTTCCAGTTATAACTTGTATCACCAGACCTAACATTTACTTAAAAAAATTTTTTTGCTTTTTCACCGTAATAACAAATAAGAACCATCTAACTGAGAAAAATAATGTGTTTATTCTAATATTGATTTAATTCGCACATATTTCTCTGTTTTACAAAGTACTCATTGACAAATTTTGATGAACAATAATACGGAGAAAAAAAAACAACTTCAAACCTGCGCAACTCCTCTTCCATCATCCTGGAAAAGCCGTCGCTCCAGAATTACCTCGAGCCAACCTATAATAGAAAATTAACGAACAACATTAATCATTGTAAATAATAATAGTGAATAACAATAGTACAATGGAAAACAATTGGAGATTAGAAACACCGAAACTTGTTTCATCTGTTTTAATTTGTTGTGCATAATGAATGACAAGCAAACCACCAGGCTGGCCGAGCAGAGAGAATTTTTTTAGAGAAACGTTGGAGAATTTGCCAAAGGCCAAGGAGACCAAAATTTTGAAAATGTATTTGCTTCTTGTAAAGATAATATTATAAGCAAAATAGATTCATATTTTTTGTACCCAAAATATAGAACATAAATTTCAGCACGAATATAATAATTATACTAAAGGATGATATAGTAATTAATAATAATAATAATAATAATAATAATAATAATAATAATAATAATAACAATAATAATAATAAAAGATAATAATTATATTAAAATATAATAATTATATTAAAAGTAAAATATATATTAGTATCTTATATATTCTCTGACCACTCTGTAGACTGGAGACGCCGAGTGCCTGCGCGCCTAGCAGAGAGAGCCGCTGCTGGGAGTCCTCGATGAAGGCAGCGGAAGACATTGGGTAGACGTGCGCTTGCAGGGGCAGCTTGTCCAGCTGACGGCGACGGCGAATCATCTGGGAGAGAGAGAGAGAGAGAGGAGAGAGAGAGAGAGGAGAGAGAGAGAGAGGAGAGAGAGAGAGAGGAGAGAGAGACTGGGAGAGAGAGGGAGAGAGGGAAAGAGAGAGAGAAAGGGAGAGGGGGAGAGAGAGGGGGGAGGGGGAGAGGGAGAGAGAAGAGATGGAGAGAGAGGCAGAAATGGTGAGAGAGAGAGGGAGAAAGAGAGAAGGAGAGAGAGAGGGAACAAGAGATAGGGAGGGAAGGGAGAGAACTGTATAGAGAGAGAGAAGAGTGATAAGGAAGAGTTACCTGGAGAGCGTTCAAGTCGGTGTAGACGGTGTCTGCGCTCTCCACTCCACTCTCAATGCGCATCGAGACCTGGAGTGAGACCAATCAATAAAGCAATCAATTAATTCAAATAAATTTACTAGAATTCAAGGAAAAATTTAAAATTTAAATATATATATATATATATATATATATATAAAACATACAAAAGTAATGCTTATGTTAACGATCAGGAGAGCTAAAAAAAAAGGAATAGAAAAGGGCCATAGGGGAGGCTTACAAAAGATGTATCAACATTTTAAATTATACAAAATACAAGTTTATAGTAAATTTTTTTAAAGATATAAAAAGCGTTGGAACCAAACCTCAAAGTTCTCTGTCTTTGCTCGGATGTCCACTTCGTTTGTTATCTGTAATAAAAGATATAATAATAATATTAAAATTGGAACAAAACAATTGGATAATAATATTAAAATAAATTTTTAATAAAGTTTTCTCGCACTACGAACCTAGATAAACACGATTTTTGAATAACCTAGACGATTCGTCCATGCAGATCCAACTTATAACGCCCACGCATTAAAAAACATATGCAAGGATAAAGTACGAAATAAAACAAAATGTTGTTGTTGTTAGAAATAACCGTTCAGCCCATTAACAGCAACAAATGGTTCAGAATGCAAGAAAGAAATACAAAATATACTTTTTGGAAATAATGTAGAGATAAGACCGCTAACATCAACGAAGGGCTGTCCTTTCTCCAGGGTATACGTCTGGATGAGTTGAATATCGGCAGGGCCGGCAAGAACGACTCGCTTCACGAGGGCTCCTTCGATTATGACGAATCTGACAAATGTGACTTTTATTATTATTCCCCTCCCAATAAATTAGAAGCTCCTACCCCAGCATATCAAGGGAAAAGCATTTTTCATGACCTCGGCAAAATGGATAGGGGTATGGACATTCTGAGCTCCACAAATAGATCAACTGTTCATTAATATGGCCTTTTGTGTCAGTCCAGTCATAAACACAAAAAAAAATCATATTCATTAATGTAAATAATAATAAAGGAGGCCACAATCATTATATGGCTTCTTGTTTCTCAAAAATATAAATAAAAAATAATTCTATTGCTTCAATCATTCTGATGAAAATTTTTTTAAAGCCATTATCGTAGAAATCACAGAAAACGCATAATAATTAAATGAAGATTGAAAACCTATATATATGTAAACCATTTCGTTGCTATCTTAAGAGTATTAAAATAATGATTAAAAAAATAAATTATTTCTATAAATCTCTTTGATGGAAAATTTAAAATAATAAAATAGAGATTGAAAATAAATATCTATAAACCTATTAGGTGTTGAATTTAAGATAATAAAATAAAGTTAACAAAATATATATATTTAAAAAAAACCTCTTCGGCGCTGGAAGTGGCTTCGCTGGCCCGTCCGGGAGGAAAAGATATGCACCGGAGAGATCATCACCACCGCCGCTGTTAACTAAAACAAAAAATCAATTATAATTTTTTAATTAATAAGTTTTCTTACCTAGCATTTCAGCTAGTAGTCACATAGAAATCCTTGTTTGTTGACCAGTAATTTTTTTAACGACATAAAATGTATTTTATTCGAACCAACAAACAAGAACTCCCAAACACAATAGTCTACACTTTTAAGAACTTACTCTTTCTTGCAACGGATTCAAAACTTTTGAGCGAAAACACACTTACAGGTAGTTTTTTTTAAAAATAAAAATAACATCTAGTAGATTACTGTTAGTTCAATTCTAAACGCACACAATAATTTAAAGAAATTACACTCGACCAAACCACAGATTCAACATTTTGAAGCACTTGAAAGGGGCACTGTTAGAAAGCAC
>CALZFC010000004.1:3600000-3620000 GCA_945643635.1 Allodiplogaster sudhausi
AGAGAGAGAGAGAGAGAGAGAGAAAGACATGAGTGTGAGTCATTGAAAATGAAAGGGCTGGAGAAGAAAAAGAAAAAAAAGCCGCCATCACATTTTCAGCTGGCGTTTCATTCTTTCATTCTTCTATTGACTTTAACAGAGAGTGAGATGACATCGACCGATCGCAACTCCTTCTTTCATCTTCTTATCTTCCTTTCACTTCTCATCCATTCGGTCAGTAATGCAAACTGCTACTACTATTCTGCTTGTACTGTTAGCGCCTAGTGAAAAGTTGCCAACAATTTCTTTTTTTTTTTAACAAAACACAAATTATACATATACCTGTTTAAAATGCCTATAAAATAAAACCCCAAATTAGAAACTTATATAAAATTTAAATATGAATAAATACCATATGAATATAGAACCACTTGCCATCCGCAATTGGCATTTGATTTCAGCGCCTAGTGAAAAGTTGTCTACAATTTCCTTTTTTTTTATTATAACGAAACACAAATTATAAGCAGACCTGCTTAAAATGCCTAAAAAATAAAAAGCCCCAAACCAGAAAACCACATAAAATTTAGACCCTGGCCATGGAACCCTACAAGGCTTGCCAAGGCATTGTCGGCCAGCTCCATCCCAAACGGCCTAGTTTTCACGCTACGCTTGCAAAGAGCATTCAGGTTCATCGCTCTCATTCATTCTTATTAATGAACATTTAGATTATGATTATTAATACTATTTATATATTTATTTATGTTTAATTTTATTATTTTTTTCATAAAATAACAATTTTTCTTCTCGGTAAACATCAGCATCACCTTGGAATGTTGTTGATTATACCTGGAACAAAGATGAAAGCTATTTGAAATTATTTTTAGCCTCTTTTTCCGCTATAGAACCATCTGATAGTATTTCATTCAAAATATTGCTGACCATACAAAAATACTAATAATAATAATAATATGAAATAATAAAAACCACATCATCACTTTAGTCAGTCTGCTCGAAAGTGCAGATCAACGACTACTACACCGATCAGACATGCAAGCGTCTGGATGTTAGTGATTTCAGTTCATTCAAGCTAACTGACTCTTTTCCTAATTAGTTCTTCGCAAAGGTATAAAATCAAAATTCTTTTTTTCAGCTTATTTTTCCAATTGGCTCCTGATGAATAAAATGCATCAACTCACTGGAATTTTTTTTATTTTTTATTATTTTTTAATAAAAAAAACAATTATTAATTAAAACAAAAACCTCTCAATCTTGTTGTTCCCTCGAACGGTCGCCTTCTCCTTGTCATTCGCCGTCTCCGAGACAATGTTGTAAGTGACGAGCGAGAACGGGCCGACGTCCGCTTCGAAGCAAAGCTCAAGATAAAATATGGAGAGGTTTTACTGATTAATTGGTTTTTAAATTAATAATTAAATATAAAAAAATTAATAATTAAAAGAAATTTTCAATTAGTTGGTGTGCTCTTTTTTCTTAATGTAAGAGCAGCCAAACAGAAATTTTTATTGGCACGTGGTTTTGAGTTGCATGCGCGCAAGATATCATTCTGATAATTTTTTTCCGCGGTACAGAGAAGACTTCTAGTGTAAAATAGCAGTTTTCAAATAAATATTCTCAAAATACGTGGAGATTAAAAACTATTATTTTACAAGCTATATTTATTTCGGTTACAGTTTAACTGAATATTCGCTAATCGGGCCAATGTACTGATTACACAGGAAAAGCATAAACAAATAATAGAAAAAAATAATAAGCTACAAAATTTTATAAGGTAGAATAAAAGAAAAAAAATGTAACCTCAAATTCATCACTTGCTGCGACAATCTTCTGCTCTCCACCCGACTGCTCCACTCGTAGAACGGGAGAAATTTGCTGTTGCGGACGTCCTAAAAGTATATTTTTATTCGAGATCATTTTAAACCCATTTTTATTTAAAAATAATATTGCTCGAGTTTTTTAATCCATATTTATTTTGATTAATTTGTTTATGATTTCAAGAAATAATTATTGAAAGCGCTTTTAGGAATAAGCATATTGATATATGAGTGAATGTTGCAGATTATTCATTTGAGTGTGATCAATAAAAAAGTAAAAATCAAAACATTGGCCCATCCTCTAACCTTCCGAACCACCAGCCGCGCCCGCGACCGCAGCGCGTCGCACGCGTGCCTTGACATCTGCTACGCGCACGCATGCAACGTCGTTTCTTCGTTGAGCGAGCGAGTTGAACAGAATCAGCGAGCTGAAGACGGTTGAATCTAATATTGTGTCACCTATGCCATTTTCCAGCATCCGTGGTTTTGTTCACATTAGAAACCTTTAATTAACGGTACAACAGGTAGCATTTGATTTCACAATGGAACCATGCGCTAATGTATAACTTACTCCCTCACACTCTATTTATTTCTATGTATTTCTCTCTCCCTCTCACTCTCTTGCTCTTCCTTTCTCGCTCTCTCTCTCTCTATATATATCACTGTTTCTCGCCTTACAAGATAAGAGATAAGGATGTTCACCTCGTTTATCAGCCAAAAATACGATTAAAACAATTTCTTTGTTTTTTTGTCACTTGTTATTTTGTGTACTAAATTCTGCTTTCTTGTCCTAACAAAAAAAGTTTTTTTTTAGGTCAAAAATTTGCTTCTCGATATTTTTGCATTCTTCCACGCTTGATTTCCATTTCTCACCCCTCCGTCCCTCTCTCTTTCTTTCTCTCGCTATATCTATTCTTTTCTTGCTCTCTCTCTCTATGTCTATATCTACATCAGTCTCTCTCTCTCTCCTCTCTCTCTCCTCTCTCTTCTCTCTCTCTATCCCCTCTCTCTCTATCGTCTCTCTCTCTATCCTCTCTCTCTCTCTATCCTTTCTCTCTCTCTCTCTCCTCACCTGCCCACTTCCGCCACCCTCTTCTCCGCGAGTGCATCCTGACTGCCCCTCGTCTCGTCAATCTGCATCTGCCCCGGTGCAGATCCCTTCTTCTGCAGGAGTGCCTCGGCTGAGACGGCGAGCACTTCTTCGCAGTCCAGCAGAGCAGACAGCATACTGTAACAAAGAATATATAGAAACTATTAGGCCATAAATAGAATTAACGAGCTATTTGACGGTCCTAGTATATATCCACCTCCTCTTCTAGAAATGTTCCAACAGTTTCAGCAAAAATAAAAAAACCTACAAAAATTTACATTTCTAGAAATAAGAAAAAAAATGTGCATGTTATAGAAACGACAACATTACCTCATTAGCCATAAACTTTTTTATTTATTCTGACGATATTGAAGCACCACCACAAATATGTATTTAATTTCCAGTAAAATAACAGTTGGTGTCAGAAGAGGATATGGTATTTCTTCAAAAATGTAATTGTTACATCTCTCTCCCTCTCTCTATCCTCTCCCTCCTCTCTCTCTCTCAATCTCTCTCTCTCTATCTCTATCTCTCTCTTACCACAGGCCGCTGTCATTCAAAAAGTAAAAAGGATGAAAATGCAAAATTCAAAAATTCTAATCTCCCGCCTCTCCTCTCACCGTTCTCCATAGTCGGCCACGACGTCATCCTTGGCCGTCCCAGTGACGCCGTCGTGGTGCTGGAAGAGCGAGAGGGCGCGGCGGGCGGAGACGAGTCGTTGGAAGGTCTCGTTCGTCAGGGAAGTGCCGGTGCTGTCGGCCATCCGGGCCAACGTGTACGAAATGTCGGCCGCACTAAAAATGTGGTCTCAAACAGAATGTACCGAAATATAATATCACTACTCTAGATACATAATTATCAGTCATAAATTAATCTCAAGTTTAATCAGAGAAAGCAGGAAAATTCGTGCAGACAACATGAGATCCCGGGGCACCACGAGTGAAATTGTAAATCTCCATTTTTTTAAACACTCAAAACAGGTGCGAAAAGAGACATCCCGTGAGATATTGCACAATACGTAAATATATAAAGTTCATAGGAACGGTCAGCTGTTCACATCAACTTTTAAAGAAAAGAAAAGAGAAGAAAAAAATAATAGAGCTCGAAATTAGAATAGTAATGTTGCTCTTGTACTTACCGCAAGTAATGCTGCAAGACCCGGTCCAGCTGCTTGTAGAAGGGACGAGACGTGAAATATCCTCAAATTAATTGTAATTAAAAGGTACGCGATATAAAGGAACAGAATAAGCAAATATCCTTCGTTCCAGATAACTAAGTAAACCACTACATAGGTAAAACCACCGGGAACCATACTTCATATTTTAAATCAAATTTCGTGAACCTTTAATAATTTCCCAATCCCTCTTTCTCTAATTCTATCTCTCTATTCATCATCTATTCCTACCTTTCTCTCATATCTTTCTTTCTGATAGCCTACGACCTCTCAAACTTTCTCTCTCTATTCTTTTTCTCGCTCTCGTTCGCTTCTTCTTTCTCTCACTCTTTTCTTCCTTCTCTCTCTCTCTCTCTCTTCTTCTCTCTCTCTCTCTCTCTCTCTCTCTCTCTCCTGCTATTCCATACCACTCCAGTAGTGGTCGTCTCTGTCCGCATAGGTGAAGAAGTCTCCCGTCAACGTCGGCAGCTTCTCATTCGCTTCTCCCAGCTTGCGATCCAGAGTAGTGAAATAGTCAGAGAGAGTACCGAACCGGGCCTGAGAGAGAATGAGTGAGAGAGAGCGAGAAAGGGAGAGAGAGCGAGATTGAAATAGAGAGAGAGAGCGTGGAAAAATAGTGAGAGAGAGAGAGCGAGAGCTAGAGAGAAAGAGAGCTAGAGTGAGAGTGACAGAGAAACAGAAGAAAAGAAATTAATAACCTTGACATTCCACTCTTTCTGCTTGTTCATGTATTCGAAGAGTGCCTTGTAGTTCTCGTACTGGCCATTCCACTCGAATTCGGAGTCGTACCTAGAAAGTTAAAGGAAGCTTATGCGTTTATTAATTAAATCGTTTTTTTTTAAATATAATTTTGTTTATAAAGAATTAGTACGAAACAAAAGATTAAAAACAGAAAGAAAATACTATACGGAACAGCAATTCATGCACAGTAATTAATTGTAAGAATAGGCATTGGTGTGATATTATAAACAACGGCGCCCGTCTGATTAGCCAATGAAAATGGCAAAAGTAATTATAATCCTCGACAATCGAAAAACCACAAAAAGAAATCATTAAATTTTTTATATACAACTCTCTTCTCCTCTCTCTCTCTCTTCTCTCTCTCTCTTCTCCTCTCTCTCTTTCTCTCTCTCTCTTATCCTCTCTCTCTCTCTCTCTCTCTCTCTCTCGAAAAAGTTGACGAATTGACAAAATAAACGAGTCTTCTACTGACCGGAAGTCATCGCCGAGTGGAATGAGAAGTGCGTTCGTCTTGTAGAGTTGGCTCTTCTTACGGTACTGATCGTACAACAAATTTGCTCTGAAAACGTATTTTAACTTAATATAAAATTGGCAAACAACTGTCTACTATTGACTAGTTCTCCAGCCTACTGGGTGATTAATGGCCCCAATCTGAGGTTTGATGGATCTGATTTTGATATTGCGATTAAATTGTTTTGGAATTGAAACAAGAGAAATTTCAGAAACAAGAAATACACAAAAAATATAAAACACAATGCAAATCTTTTGTACCAGTTAACAAAAAAATTTTAAGCAGATTCTAAAAATCAGCTTCAGCAAATCATACATTCGGGTCATTAATCACGCAGTAATAACTGGAGAGCCCTTCAATATTAGACAGATAAATATAGTTGATCGCCTTAGAACCTCGCTATTATAACTAAGTAGAGAAACTTAATCCCTTTAATCATACAGTTAAATTCAGGTGTTCCGATATAACAAGCGTATAATCCTTCGGGTGAATAAATAAAGTAAATCCACATATATAAAACACATTAAGAAGCTACATCCGTTAACTGAAACAATCCAGCTAAAATACAGTAATCCCTCTTAAACACAGTAATCCCCCTTAAATACAGTAATCTTCCTTAAACGCAGTAATCCAACAAACCTTGCCGCGACGTTCTCCGTGGTGACAATAACGGGTGGTGCTCCCCATGGGCAGCTCATCCCTCCTCCGCCCAGGCGGCGGAAGTCGAATTGGCAGCAAATCTTCAAAGGAGTACAGCATTCGTCTATGTAGATAGAAACAAAAACCTGTCTATTCTCCTGCATTCAATATCAAACAAGATGTGCAGAATTTAAAATAAACGAAATATTGCTCGAAATAAAGTCTAAAAATATATTACGAATTAGAAACCGAGAGTATTCTTTGAGTGGCAGGAAAACGGTGCGATTATAGAAAAGGGGACCAAAAAAAATAGACTAGTGATCAAAAGGCTCCTCCAAACCTTAGGATCCGGTCCGCAAGTGTGTGGCACGTCGTATGAATAGAACGGGAACAAATGCGTCTCTACGTCGGTTGCAGCCGAGTCTCCAGCTGAAGAAATCATGCCAGCTTTTTAAAAGAAATTAATTTAATAATACTATAAAAGCAATACTAATGTTTATTCGCTCATCGGGTTAATATGGATTACTTTTTTTTACCTTCTCATCGCAGTTATATGACCACCGCAACACTTTTCCCATTTAAATAAAAAATATAATGTCAACGTTAATTTAGTGAAAACCACCGGCGTTTATTCGTGATCCAACAACCTTTTAAAAATAACCAGCTAAAGCTTCAATATCATTTGTTTACCTACCTAATAAAACAAGCAAATTGCCAAGCAAGATGGTAGTGAGTAAAAATTTAAAAACTAAAGGATATCATCAAGAAAATAGGAGAAAACCAGAGGACCGATTTTGAATACTCCACCTATTATCATGATTCAGGGACCAGAATATGCCCGCCTGTTGAAAAGAAAAGTGTTTCTGGCAAAAAAATCGCCACAAAATTAGACAGCCAATTTTAACTGTGATTGTTCAGAAGGAATTTCTCCAACAAAAAAAATAATACCGAATAAGTCCACCCCAATATTCCACCCTCAAGAATAAATTTAATTAAAAGCCCATACGTTTTCCAGTCCGCCCATTCTGTAGTTTAATTCTAGCCTTGTTGTTAGAGAAAAAATCTGGTCACCTTAAAGTATCCTAATAAGAATGGATGAGTCTAGTTAACACCGGAAAAAGGGAGGTAAATTATTGCCCTAAAATAGGGCCGTAAAATATTAATTCTAAAATAAAAATACGGCCTACACTAACCCCATAGCTGCCGCCACGCAAACTCGAGTTGCTTCTGCTTGGCCAGCTGCTTCTTCACCGAGTAGTGCACACGCTGAATGGCCGCTCGAGTGATGTTGGCGGCGGCGAGAATCTTAAAGGAGCCCAAAAACTCTCGTTTGAATTCGCGCCCTTTTTGCCTGACACACAAGGGCGAGAGAGTATTCTGTAGTTTATAGAGAAGCCGAACCCCGACCATTATGCTTATAAAATTGCATCCTTTAATAAATGAGTAAAGAAATGTACATGACATTCTGTTTTATAAGACCGCCGTAAAATTATTCTAAATTTCATCTGCACGTAAGCGCAAGAATTGATTTGAAAAAGTTCCCCATGGACCGAACTCTACTGCTACCATAAACTTTCTGGCAAACCCTTTTAATCAGAACACTTTTAATAAGCAGTATTTTTTCAAGACCCAAGAGATATGTAGGTGATGCTACTCGCTTCCGCTCTTCTACATTATGCTACACAGCAAAGCACCGGTTGCCAAAAACACCAATTCTATTACAAATTAATAATGCGGGCATGACATTAAAGAAAGAGATAAAAAAGAATGAAAAATTAAATAGAAATGAGGGATCGGAAAGAGAGCAAAATTAAATTGTTAAAAAATAAACCTGAGGAAGTGATGGCGACAGTCCAAACGGGTCGATAGACCAATGAGTCTTGGGAAGGTGATCTGGAAAAAGCGAAAATATTTTCTGCAAAGATGAAGAAATTATATCCTTGAAGAAACTATTTCCAAACTAACGAAAATAGTATTAATACACTGTGATATTTAGCCACATATTTGCATAAAGAAAAAGAATTATAGCGCGGATAAATTCGAGAGAGCGAAATAACTACTTGGACTATACAATTTAAACTATTTAAAAATAAGATTTTATATTAATATTAAGTAATATTACATATTTAGAATTTAAATTTCACATATCTACTTCGAAACACTGTTGCAACTTTTTTTTCTCTCTGAAATCTTCTGCCAGGTGGCTCAAAATTCGCTAAATTTATTACAACACTGGGAGATCAGGCAATTCACCGATCTCCTTCAGCACTCTAATGCCCATTAGTTTTATTAACAAATATCTCTAAAACTTTTATTCCTCTGCTATGACAAAAATAAATGTACATTTATTATCGTACTTATTTTCGGTGTGCGGTTACTAATTTTCCGCGAGTTTTTCGATTTCCTAATTTTCGGTGTGGTTTACGGTATGGGCCAAATGACGTACCTGTTCCAAGATGGTTCTTGATCCATTCGTGGCCCTCGATGAGTTCCGTAATGATGGAGTAAAAGTGCGCGTTCGCTTCGTCCGTCATCACCCAGCCACCCGTGACAATCTCGAGCCGGCCAGCATCCAGCATACTGCAAGTGGGCGAGGAGGGATACTGTAGGTTACTGTTTAGGAGTAAAGCATGCGATAACCAGGAATGTATATTGGTGTGATTTTATATAGGCAGTACTTACCCACGACGGATCATCGAGCGGAAACTTGTAATCCTAGACAATCGTAAAACCACCGCTGCTCATTAATTTCTTTCCGCCACTCACAATGAAACTTATTAGGCAGGTAACAGGGGAATTATATCATCGTTAGTTTTCTCAAACTAATTTTAGAAGTAGACAAGAAAGAAAATTGTCTCGAAAATAAAATAAAAGAAAAAGGGATTGATAATTGTTGATAGTACCTTTTTTAATAATAAAAAAATAAAAAAATAATTAAATAAATATACAAATTTAGTAGCAAAACCAAACAAACTGACTCCTTAACCGCCTGCCTCTGCGGCTCTTCTGCGGCCGCCCACCACAACTCGAAGAAGCTTATCTCGGCATAGATGAAAGACATCTCCGTCTTGGTCAGCAGCTGTTGCGACATCTGAGGAAGAGGATAATGTAGGTATTACTGCAGATGACACTATATAACTGTATTTTTATGCCAACTCTATTATTATCTGTTCGTACACACTGGCATAATGTTGTAAACAATAGCGAAACGTTGCCTAACCCTACAATAACAAAAAAAAAACGTTAAGGTTGAGGGAAGTTGGTAAATTGCGGAGGCATATTTTCAGTTATAAAACTTTATAATGATATTTTTTACTTTAGCAAATTTCAAAAATAACTTTAAAAAGAGTGTAACCTGATCGAGAATATGACGCGTCTGTTGCTCAAAGTATTGATCGAACGTCTTAATCCAGCCTTAACAAAGAAATCAGGTTAAAAAGCAATAATTACTTGTTATCAAAAAATAAATAAATAAAAATATATCATGAACATGTGCTAATTAGCGATGAATTAATATTTCGTATAATACAACAATTTTCGAATAACATAAGTTTTGTATCATACATACAGCAAGTTCCGTATAACTGACACTGAGTAAAGTTTCTTATACTGCAGTAGCTTTCGAATAAAACACAAAGTTTAGTTTCATACAGTAATCTTCGAAAAACGCAGTAAGTTCCGCAAAATACAATAAGTCGAGAATAGTACAGTAAGCCAACGCTAACCTGGATCACAGTGAGAGTGAGGCACAACGATGATTTCCAGCTGAGGTTCGGATGCCACTGCGCCTGCGTCGTAGTTGATCTAAGGAGAAAAATTGAGGAAGGAAATTTTAAAAAAATACTTATAAAAAAAGAAAGAACTCCTTTCAAAAACTTTTCTAAAAGAGAAGATTCAAATAATAATAAATAATAATAAAAAAAAGAAAATAATGTGAATATCAATCGATACCTGCCAGCCTTGCTTCCAAACTCCTCCGTCCGGATTGTCAAACTTGATCACGTCGTACATGTCGAGCATCTGAATTTTATTTTTTATTTCTTTTTAAACTCCTCTTTTCCTCATATTTAAAAAATACTCGCGTATATATTTGTATTACAGAAAGAAACACTTAACAAAAACCGTAAATCTTCTATTAAAAATTGGCCATTAAATATGTTTTAGTTTTAATTTTCGGTAGCTCTCTTAAAAAGTGCTTCTATTTATTGGAACGTTCAAAGCATATTTGTTCGGCGCTTCAAGAAACCTTGACAGAGAGAGAGAGAGAGAGAGAGAGAGAGAGAGAGAAAGAGAGAGATAGAACGAGAGAGAAAGAGAGCGAGAGAGAGAGAGAGCGAAAGAGAAGAGAGATAGAGCGAGAGAGAAAAAAGAATTTTACAAACCTGAACATCCGAATGAGGGATACTGTAGTTGATGCGAAGAGGACAAGTGTCCGTTTCGGGTGCTCGAAGTGCAGGCAGAGCTGGTGTCGATGTCTTCTTATTCAGGAATCGACGAACAACTGCCGCCTTGTTTCCTCCTGGAATAGAGAGCATATTTTTTTTATCAATGACTAAGTTCGAATTGATTGAACTGCTTAAAAAATATATATGTATATATATATATCCAATCCATTTTCATTTGCTCCAATGAAATTATTTGATAAAGTTTTTTTTATATTTTTTGATCAAATTTACTTTTAATCTGTTTTTTTTCCAGTTCAACCTCTTAACAAGCCACTCTTTATGTACTATATCATTTTTTTAAACTAAGATTTACATCTATTTTTTTCAAAAGCTACAGACGAACGAACCACTCTCCGGAATCGGCACGACTGCCTTGTCTTCTTCGTCTTTCTCCTTGTCATCGTGCTGCTCGATCGGAACAACGGCCTGAAAAGAAGGAGAAGAAATTGAGAATAACTCTAGATATCGCTTGTTATTAGTCTTCCTTTTTTTTCTGTGTCTTCGGTGTGTTTGGAATACTTTTGTATTTGAAAATAAACCAAATAAATTCATGTAATTTGAAGGAAATTCTAGCGAGAAAGCTATTGTGCGAGTATAAATAAGAAAAAAAATAATTTATATTTCTTTTTCTACTTCTCGGCTTATCGAATGAACTGGTGGTTCGGTGCAAACTATGCGGCTTTTAAGCAAAAGGAATAAAACTCCAATGATAGTTTTTTCTTCGTTGACTTTATAGAACATTAATTAAAATGCCAAAAAAGAAAAGGTTTCCACATATACCACACACTAATAATAAGCGTTTTTTGCTAGTCCAATACTGGGAGCGACAAGACCATTAAAAAACATTTTTTTCTCTTTTTTCTCCTTATTGTTAGCATTAAGGAACATGTCCTAGCGGTGGAAAAGTCATTTAAAGATTTAAAAAAAAGTATGCTTAATTAAAAGTTCTAAATGTGTACAGCTGCTCTGGAAAACCGTTGAACGCAGCAGAATACTACCAATTTTCTCAGCTAATTGTCAGCCCTCGACAACACGAACCTGAACACCTCCTTCTTCGCCTTCAACGTCTCCTCCTTCAGCATGCTCTCCACCGCCGTCGCCCTCTTCGGCCGCCTTGTTTACTGTCTTCTGGAGAGGAAAAAATAAAAATAAATCCTCATATTTTAAAACATTAACTTGCACCACCCAACTTTTGCCCGTTACAGTAACAAATACATTCTGAAAATATTTTTGGAGAATCAAGATAAACTATTTATAGTTTGATTTGAATCATGCAGTTCACTGCTATATATAAAACTTTGGTAAACATTAAAAGACAGAGTTATTTTAAAAAAAAAGTTAATATGTAAAAAAAACATAACTAAATTAAAATTAGAAATTACAAAAAAAATAAAAATTATTCTAAACGCTACCTCGAGATCCTTGTGTGCTTCAGCCTTTTCATCGTAGATTTCGTTCTCCTTCTCTGAAAATGTAGCGATTCAGGACAATGTTAAACTGTCCTATTCATTAATTTTTTTTTTAAACAAAAATAAATATAGTCGAATGTAGTTAAAGGAAAATAGGCTTTTGAGAAATATGCGATGCTTATTGTTAATCCTAATTAGCCTTATGTACCAATCTGTTTGTCAATGATTCCTAATGTAAATGCCTAATTAGCAGCCCGCATCCGCACCAATCTGCTTGTCAATGAGCTCCTTCCTCTTCCGCTCCGACACGACGAGCTCGGCTCGTATCCGTCCCATCTCGTCGCCATTGCGTGCGAGTGTTCTCTCGAGGTCGCTCACCTTGTCGCGCAGACGGCGCATTTGAGCCTTAAAAAAAATTTTTATTAAAAAATATTTTTAGGCCTATTATACAGAAGAAGAAGAAAAAAAACACAGATTCCCCAACCATAATTGGTAAAAATTTATTACCCACACTGGAAATATTAAATAGAAGGATTAAATAGACATTGAAAAGGGCATAGCTATGAATAATTAATAGAAGGTGAACTTATACAAAACCAAAGTGAATGGTTACCAGGGTACAACTCTCGTTTTTTGTCTATATTCACATTTTTGATGTCGCCTTAAAACAATAAAATGCAGCGCACTTTAGCCATTCCACATCAGTAGCGGCGATTTTCCCTGCTCGGCTAGCCTCATTTCAGTGTATAATGATATAAAAACTGGTGCTGTATTGGGTGCTGCTCTGCAGAATTATAATAAATATTATCAATATAGGAACTTCCTTTTCACAGAACCGTTCAGGCATATCGATTCCACTTCTTGACTGCATATATTTATGCGTCTCGGGGGACTTTATACAAATATTGCATGCCCAGGAACGGCGGCTTCTTGTTAGAGTGGAGATTTAAGCTTTTATTTTTTTATTGCCTGGGGGCATTCAAGGGCCACTCCGGAGGGGGTCGGGGCGGGAATATAAAGAGTGCTTCTATAGCCCCCTAGCCCTCTACACAAAGAGGCCGCTGCTACATCATCTTAGACAGCATCAATAAAGCACAGCGCGGCGCGGCAGCTTCTTAAGCGTGTCCACTTGGGGGGAATCGAAGGGGCTTCCGCAATACAAAAAAAGTGGAAAAGTGCATGGAAAACATGAAGCGCGTCGATAAGCCTTCCTTTGCTAAGCCTAAGCCAGAAGACGACGAAAAAGAAGAAGAAGTAGATGCAGCAACAGTGACGAGAATTCAAAGTATGCTGCGTTAAGAACAATGAACTTGGCCAGTATAGTAAAGTTTAAGGAAAAAGAAAACTTTTTTTTGCGAAAGAGAAAGCCAGGAAAGTGAACTTTAATGGAAAAAGTGAAGACCAGTAATGTAGACTTTAAATGAAGAATAGAAATCCTGAAATTATCTCCAGAACTCAAATAAAACCCTAGAAAATAGAACTAGGGAGTACCCAAACAAACTCGTAACAATCCCCTTAAAAGGATTAGTAATATAATCTCCAAAAAAAAAGAATTTCGCAGCAATCTCCAAGAAAAAAAGAGAACTCATAATAATCCCAAAAAAAAGAATCCGTAACTATCTCCAAAAAAGGAGAAGTCCTAGCAAACTAAAAAAAAAAGAAAATAATCCTTAACAATCTCCTCCAAACCGTCCGTACATCAAACTCTGCGTCCTTGCTCGCTCGCTTGCTGCTCTCCGAGCTGTCGATCCTTCCGTAGAGCAAGAAGCTCATGATGATGAAGATGGCGAGGAAGAGCAGCACGTAGAAGTTGCGAGTCACGCGCGCCATCTAGAAAGGGAAGAAGAAAACCGTTAAGATCAAAGGTTTTTTGGCTACAATCCGTAACTAATAGAACCGTAATCTTATCTCGCAGAAAACCATTTGAAATTTTAAAACATTTTATAGCTCGCTAAAGCAAAGAATGCACATGATCCGTTACGATCAAAAGTATCCCGTAGCCAACAAAAACCTAATGGTAAAAACCGTAATCCTCTCTAATAAAAGCTCATTTTATAGCTAGCTTTAAAAATAGAGCTAGGAAAAGTGGGTGACTTTTAGCGTGAAAATTTCATTTCCAAGAACACCACGAAAGGTTCTAATGAAAGTAACAGAAAACAGATGAGCATTGCCACTTTTCCAACATGATTCAAACGTCAAGTTACAGCCTAAATTTGTAGGCAGAAAAAAATTGCGAAAAAAAAACGTCATTAAAAATGCGTCTTGGACACATACATTTTCGGTCCGTTGTTCTCTCTTTCTCTCCAGCTTCCTCGCCGCTCTCTTCCTACTCCACCGAAGAAGCAGAAGAGAACAGTTGTTGCGCACGCGACTTTCGCCACTTTCTTGCTCGCACTTGTAAGCTGGAGAGAGGATTTGAGAAAACAATAATCCACATTATAACTACAAAGTCGGCGCAAAATGATCACGCTTACATTTAAGCAAAAATAATCCACATTATAACCACAAAGTCGGCGTAAAATGATCACGCTTACATAAAACTAAATAACATCAAAGTTTTTGTGATATTCACGAGTACGGAATTGTTAAACAGTATGTAACTAGTACAAACGACAAGATAAATATGATATTAACGTCAAATCAACAACATAAAAAGCGGGAACACGTCACAAGCGGGCTGTCAGGAAATGCCGACGAAAAACCACTGATTTGTGATTAATAGTGTGTTCAATGGCATTTGACAGAAACAAGAAATGGAAGAATTGTTAAATTAAGGCCGCGGCCTTCATCCCCGTCTTGTTATTTTCAGTTCTGCAGACCGGTGGTTTGCATTGACAGCGCCTCTATAAGAATGTTTCAGATTTCACCCGACTCTGGGACTCTTCCCACTTTCACCAGCCCATTGGGATGGTGAAAGTAGGAAGCGCGCCCCAAAAAGAAGCGAAGAGGGGCGCGGCCTTTTTTTTTCTAATATTCTAAAACCTTTCTCTCTCGCCGTCGTCTCTAAAATAATTATTGTAAATACTAAAAGTAGCTTAAAGTCGTTTTCATAAGAAAATTAAATTTTCAGTTTCTCCCGCTCTTTCTCTCTCCCGTCTCTCTCTTTCTTTCAGCTCTCTCGCTCTTCTTTCGTCTCTCTTTCGTCTCTCACTCTCTCTCGTCTTTCGTTTCTCTCTCTCTCTCTCTCTCTCTCTTTCTTGTCTATCTGTGCCTCTTTTGCTCGTGCTCGCATATCCCGTGTCAGATATGCAATCAGGATGCCTTTTTAATCTTTTTAAATGATTATTGTTAAAAAACTGACAGCCAGCATGTTTAAACTAAAACAGATAATTATTTAGATGTTCAATGCTTGAAATTATAGGAATTGGCTCTTCCAAGCTAAACGAGGTACCACTTTAGTGTTTGTTATTTGTGAAACTAATTGCTCTCAAAACCACGGGTGCTCTCAGCAGTACTTGTAGGTCTGAATGTCTAACAATAAGGAGACGTGGAAGCGGAATGTAGAAAAATGACTATGTGTGTATGTTAGAGAGAGAGAGAGAGCAAGAGAGAGAGAGCAAGAGAGAGAGAGAGAGCAAGAGAGAGAGAGAGCAAGAGAGAGAGAGAGAGAGAGAGAGAGAGAGAGAGGAGAGAGAGAGGGAGAGAGAGATGATAACAAGTGTGAGAGATTTATTTTTTGTGTAACTATTGGCTCCGCCTTACAATTAGTTGAGTATAATATTTCAAATAACTTTTGAAAAATTACAATATTCTAATTGTTAGAGGAAATAAATCCGCGTATATTTTCGTATTGTTGCTGCCTTTTGTTAATAAAATTTTTCCTACATGAACAAATATCTTATACGACTAAAATCAGACCAATTTGCCTCTGGTGGAAAAGACTGTGTTGAAAAAACCTTTTCAGAATTAAATTCAAATACAGCAAGGAAAATAGTGACATTTACTCGGGTTTAGCCAGCGTGCGACTAAATGTACCCATAATTATAATACAACCTATAATAGCCGGGTTCTTTACAGCCTATACTAACATACGGTATCCTGGCAAGGCTTGAAATGTCTCACGGAGGATAGGAAAAGTGGATAAGATATGACCTGTGTCCAGCATGTACAACCCCTCTAAAGAATAGTGGCCTTCTCCTCGCGGATGTTGAGAAACGGTACAAATTGATGAAATAGATATATTTATTATTTCTACAATTTTATAAGAAAAAATTAATTAATTAATTAATAAAATAGATAAATAGCCTGCCCAGGTTGTTTCCATTGACTGCGACTACTACAAAAGACATCAGATTCTCTGCAATATCGGGCGGCTCCCTACTCTCACCAGTCCATTGGGCTGTTGAAAGTGGGAAGCACGCCCCAAAAAGGAATATTAGAATGAATATATGCATGTAAATTATTAGGTAAGAAAATTACATTCAATTTCGGTCTTTTCTCTGCCTCTCCTCATTGCTCTATCTCTCGCACCCAGATGGATAAGAGGCTTTTTCTCTTTTTTTTAAATAAAGATAACAGGCATGTTTAAACAGAAGCCGAAAGAAGACTTTAAAATTTGATAATATGCTATGCTTGCCACTAGAAACAAATAGTGGCATGATTGAGCTCTCTATTTAATAAATTACTTGTCTGCGAAACCACGGGTGGTATTAGCAATACAGATTTCAAGCGAGGATTTCTTTCACTATTTTAATTTAAAATTTTTATAAATTTTGGTATAGTGTACTTCTTGTTACCTTTGATTTTTTCTGCACGATAAATAATCCATCAAATTGTTTACATGATCATTAAACATGGAGACCGTTGGAGCGTGAAAAGACGTTCATGGATGTATTAGATCTGTATGACTAAAGAGAGGAGGAAGCGAAAGGTCGAAAAATAAGTGTGATAGAAAGAGGCAATGAAGAACAGACAAAGAGAGAGAAAGGGAAAGAGAGAGAGAGAGAGAGAGAGAGAGAGAGAGAAAGAGAGAAACACACAGAGTGAAAGAGAGAGGGATGTCAGCGAGAGAATATAGAGAGAAAGAGAGAGAAATAGAGAGAAAGAGAGAAAGAGAGATAGAGAGAGATAGAGAAAGAAAGAGAGAGAGAGAGAGAGAGCGCGCGAGAGAGAGGTACTGTTTTCATAGAGAGAGAGAGAGAGAGAGAGAGAGAGAGAGAGAGCGAGGGAGAGAGAGAGATTCTCAATCTAAATCTGTCTGCCAAGTTGCGAGAAAACAAGCCCTCATTGTCAGATGACAACCACTGCTTGTCAGACTATGTTTACAAAGTGCCGGCTAAGAGAACCACTAAGGCAAGCATCATATAATAGCTGAATTCTTTACATTGAATATTCACACAGGATCCAAGCAACGATGTCTGAAATGTCTCGCGGAGGAGAGAAAAGTGAATGAAAGAAGCTGCCGTGACCAGAGCCGGTAACGGCCCGGCCCGGCCCGGGCCGGCCCGCGGGCCGGGCCGGCCCATTTTCCCAGGGCCCCGGGCCGGGCCGGCCCGCAGGCCCGTTTGGGCCCGATAAGCACACGATGTCGTCCAGTCAGGACGACTGATGGCATATGAAATGCAAAACTTTCCTCACATATTAATTTTTCTTATCTAAAACATTTACTACTATACATTAAAATGAATCTTCGTTGCATGAAATTCTTGTTGTGAAGAATATTGAAGAGTATTTTGCAATCTGCGAAAACATATTCTTGAGAAGAGGTAATGAATTTTCGCTCTGATAAACTATTTTAGGGTTACCAAGAACCAAGTGATTCTACATTAATAGATCGAGTACATTTTGGACGCGCCTTCAAATATATGGCTCTTCTCTGCCGCCGTAGTAAAGTGTCGTTTTTTTTTTCATACGAAAATGTCCTATTTCTCTGTCTCTAACGCGAACACACTGTTTTTTTCCACTGCCCGTCTCTCCCACTATCTCGCTGTCTCTGTCTTCGCTCTCTTCTCTCTCTCTCTTCTTTAATTCTCTTTCTCTCTCTCTCTTCTCTCTATCTCTGTCTTTCTGTCTCTCTTTCTCTCAATCTTCATTGTTTCTCTCTGATTTTCTTTCCCTTTCAAACTAGCTAACCAAATTTCAAGGGCTTTCATTTGAGCTATAAATTATATTTTTTCGAGTGTAGGGTTTCTGACCCACATTAAAAAAAATTAAGCCACGATATTATTGCGCGTGTGTAACTTAGTAGCAAGTAGAAAATAATTGTTCAAACTTTCCGTAATTACGCTTTAGAAAAATTTATCTACGTTTGAAAACTGTATGTTAATTGTTCAGTGTACGGCTCTTTTAATAGAAATAATATGTGTTTACAAACGTTCTGAATTTATATGGCTAAACATGTAAACATGTTGAATAATATAAATTCTGAGTTTTAAGGTATTTAGTAGTTCATCGGAAATTTTTACCCGAATTTTTTTGAAAATCGGGCTCAAACGGGCCTACGGGCCGGGACCAAAATTCTTGGGCCCGGAAATGGTTCGGGCCGGGCCGGCCCAAAATTTTTGGGCCACTTACCGGCTCTGGCCGTGACCGATATGAAAACCCGCTCTCAAGAACAGTTCCGCTTCAAGCGAGGTTATTATTAAATAGTCAGTTCTAATTGAGGAAATAACGATATAAAATGTTTGCAATTTTCTTAAAAAATTAAAAAAAAAAAAGGAAAAGAAAAGGAAAAAATACATTGAAAAAAATCTGATAGTGAGCAGGTGGTTTGCATTGACAGCGCCTCCTCAAGAATGCATCAGACTTTCTAGGACGTTGGGCCACTCCCTACTTTCACCAGGCCGCATTGGGCTGGTGAAAGTAGGAAGCGCGCCCCGAAAAGATGCAAAGGAGAGTAGGGAAATCTGTTTATTCTTTTTATTCGAATATATCGTTCTCTAAACCCTCGACATCTCCTCATTATCAGGCGAATAAAATAAAGTTTAAAAAAATTACAAAATAAGACAATAAGCCTTTTCTATAAAATACATTTTTCTTTTCTCTCGTCTTTCTCTTTAGCTGTCTCTTTTGCTCTCGCTTTCGCATCACTGTGTCAATTACCTTTTCCAGAATAAGAGACATTCTTCAATGTTATAGTTGATGAATTCACAACCAGCTTGAACCTCCCTATGAGACTTTAAAGGCTAATTGTAAGTAATTTTCAACATTTAAAATTATAATGACCCCAAGCAATGGAAACTAACGACAACATATGATTGTACTTGTTATTTAAGAAATTCATTGTCAGCGAAACCTCGTGTGAAACATCGGCACCACAAATTTTGTTAGGACTGTTTCGTTTTAATTTCAGTTTTAGTTTACATTTACTTCTGAATAATTATTTTATTTGTTTTTGTTTGCCCGTTTTTTTCGCTCTTTTTATGTGCGCTGACTTATCTATCAGAACTATTCACAGTACGATAAGAAATGGAGAACTTTAAAAAGTGAGAAAAGTACCCGCATATTAAGGAAACGAAGTAACGAAAAGTAAAATAATGGGAGAGAGTGAAGTACACATACAGAGAAAGAGATAGAGGCAGTGAGATGGAGAGAGAAAGAGGTAGTGAGATGGAGAGAGAAAGAGATAGAGAGGGTCACATACAGAAGAGGTGACAGAGGAAGAGGAGAGAGAGAGCGCGCGCAACGGAGATACAGAGAGAAAGAGAGAGAGAGAGAGAGAGAGAGAGAGAGAGGGGGGGAGGGAGAGAGATAGAGAGAGACGCATGCAAAAGAGGTGAGAAAGGATGGCCGCGTTGCCATGGATACGGCCACGCGGATGACGCGACTACACGCTGCCTCCTCTTTCCGTTGATAGGCTTTCTATTATTTAAATTATTATTGTTACTATTTACAAGCCCATTTGGCGGAGCGCGTCAAGGTACTTTCTTTAAAGGAGCCAGTCTAATCCGAAAGATATATTAGTAGAACCACTCGTGACATCGGCATCTTCTTGATCCCAAATTACAAGGCCTAATTGATGCCGCCTCAAACCATGTCTTCTACCGGTGCGCAGCAGCAACAGGTTTCTTATCTAATTTTTTAAATATACTTTTCTTTTTATATAATCAGATTATTAAAATTATACCATTATTTCTAAAAAAAAAAATTTTTTTAACATAGTCACGGCGTACATGCATACATATATTTCATATGCATTTAGTATGTTCAAATATTTATGCTTTCGGCCAAATAACAATTTGTTT
>CALZFC010000004.1:3625000-3990000 GCA_945643635.1 Allodiplogaster sudhausi
TTCTTCCAATGATAATTCTTCCAATGATAGTTCTTCTAATGAGAATTCTTCCAATGATAATTCTTCTAATGATATTTCTTCCATTTTTTTTTGGAAACGGTGATAATTCTTCCAAATTTTTTTGCATATACACTTCTGCTTGAAGAGGCAGAGAAAATGATCAGACTCAAACTTGCGACTAATTTTATGATTCATAACAAGCATTCAAGATTGCAATTCATACAAAGTGTGTAAAGTACGTATGTATGTATATTAATGTGAAAGTACGTATGTATGTATATTAATGTGCAAGGCACTAATGAGTTATTAGAATTCTAGTGATAAATTACGAAGCAGCGATAATCACAAGTGGAACCGAATAATTAATGCATTTAGCACTTCGTTCGTTTATGTTATTTAGAATGAAAGAGACTTCGTTCAGTGAAAGGACAGAAAGAGTGAGAGAGAGACACATCTCAATCTGAAACAGGGGATCCGCGCACCTTCCATTCCTCAATTTATCGCCGACCCAGGTGTTCTTGAAGTAGTTGCTGAAGGAGGAGATGGCCGCGGTATTCGCAGGGCAAGCCTCTAGAGTGTCGACGCAATACGAGAAGGCGCTGTCGATGTCGCCCTCCGGCACGAAAGGGAGTGCCATGAAGTTGCGAAGAGCGGCATAGATGTCGCCCCCAGCCTATAATTAAATAATTAGACGCAGCCTTAGGCTTAGATTAGGCTTATGACCTTATAATCCTTGCTAAGTCCGACTTCACCGATCTTGCGCCAGAGGGCTTGTGCGAAGTGGAAATGGCAGCAATGGACGACGGCATTCGGGAAGACACTCCGAGCAGCATTCTCCTCTCCCTTTTCAAAGTCCATGATGACGAACCGGGGGTTCAGGCCTGGAATACGTATGTATAATGTAGAATACTGTATTGGATATAACGAACCCAGGCAGAGGGAGAGCAGGTGACTGAAGACCAAAGAGTACAGCCGACCTTGCTTGCTCGGCAGAATGGCATAGGCCTTAATAATTAATAACATGTTAAGTTGCAGGTTTGTTGTGTTCATACCAGCGGAAGGAATGCGCCGTACACCCTGGCGTGAACAGTCCAGAGCTGTGTGTAGAGTAGCGGGACGCAGGAGAAGGTCCAGTCCACGGCAATAATATCTGCTTTCGCCAGCTCGATGAGATTCTCAGGAGTCGCGAAGATGAAGACGCGCTCCGGATCAGTTGTTCCTGAAAGTATATATTTAGAAAACCTTCTCATCAATCAATTAATATGCACAAACCCGTATCGAGGGAGAGGAAATTCGATCCCTTTGCCGTTGTCGTCAAGGTCGGCGGGAAGTCAATTCCGGCCAAACTCTTAACAGAAAAATTATTTTATTTTATTTTATTTTATTTTATTATATTGTGATTGACCTTTGGAGATGGCAGCGGTGCATTGACTCGTCTTCGAGCGTGTGCCATTGCTTGCGCGAGATTGCTGTTACTTGGAAGATGCGCATGTGCGGCATTTGAAGCAGCGTGAGTCGCTTTCGCGATTATCTTCCGGTTCGGTGCTTGGCTCGTCTTAGCTTCCTCGAAGAGCGTCGACTTGATGATCTTCGCTTCCTTTCTGCCGGAGACAACGACGCACGAGTGCTTCTTGAGAACGTGGATATCTTGCAAGCTGTCGCCCTTGAGAATGACGTGCCCCAGACAAGCGAGTTCCTTCTGGCGCTCGCACCGATAAGCCGTTCCAGTTGCCCCCTTGTATGCCTAAAAGAAACATTTAAACTACTGTCTCCAAATAATTAACGTTCTTTTTTACTGGCATACACACTTCATTTTGCATATGCAGGTGCATTTCACTTGTTCTGACCTTGTGTGTTCTGATCATTTTTTCTGACTCTTCAAGCAGAAGTGTATATGCAAAAAAATATTTGGAAGAATTATCACCGTTTCCAAAAAAAAGTGGAAGAAATATCATTGGAAGAATTATCATTGGAAGAATTATCATTGGAAGAACTATCATTGGAAGAATTATCATTGGAAGAATTATCATTCTGAAATTGGAAGAATTATCATTGGAAGAATTATCATTGGAAGAATTATCAGGACACCCCCAGGGTCGCCCCCCCCTGATAACTGCACCGTGATCTGCTTCGTGCTCGCCGGTAGAAACGCCCGGTGGAATCTTCCGGTATTAAAGAAGGAAAGTTATAAATGTCACGTTTCTTTTATATAGAATGGTAAAGACATTACATATAATCAGTGGTTCTTCGCCACATTGGGCGAGTTTTGAGCCATATTTTGGAGTCCCAGGCACAGTGTACTACCAGGTAATATTATACTGAGAAATTGGGTGAGGGATGAAAGTTGAAGAGAGAGAAATACATTTATAAAACATGAGCCTTTATGACGTCAACATGTCGATGCACGCCACGCCATATATACACACAGAAAAAAATGTGACGCACAATTAATGTTCCATCCAAAATTGTGACCAAAAATGTGACACGCAAGCGGCCGCCGAAGAGAATTGTGACAACGGATGTCACATTTTGGTGGCAAGGGGGGACGAGGCGGTGCGAGAACAGAAAATGTGACATTGTACCACTTTCGATCATGTTTAGAAAAATATTCGGAATCATCATTTGAACGGAATGTTTAATTTTCAAAAGAAAATCTCGGGTTAACAAACACTTAAAACTTATCCTTTTGTTTGTTTCATGTTTGAATTGCTTTGTGATATGATATTTATGACGTGTGTAAGCGCTGTAAGCGCATGTAAGCGGACAACATATACATACATATCTATGTTACTTTCTCTGTGATCTCTTCTGATTTCCGGTACGGTTAACCACTTTACATTCTTATCTCACTTCTCCTTCTCTTTCTCAATCCTGGGACACATAATGATAACTACTTTCAGATCCGCGACCGCGTCCGCGCCGCTCCAACAACTTATAAAAGCCCGGCTCGAGAGACGCCGAGAGGAACGGGCTGAGAGCCGGCAGCCTATCCCACCAACCCCAAGTATCCCTCCCTCTCTGTCTCCCCTTTCTATGACCTCTGGAGCTCTCTACGTTGCTATGTATGTATGTATTTGTTGTCCGAGAGGTAGATAAACTTGTCTGAGTATCTTGGTGTTGTTGGGAACCTTACTGGTAGCAGCGAGTGGTTTTCTTTTTTTTGTTGCTTTGTGTCCGGCTCGATAACGCGGAAAGCGCGCCGCGTTGTCACACTTCTAACCGCATGTGTGTCTTTCCTTTCTATGTATGTTTTTCCTTTGTCCTTCATTTCCCAAGCTTGGGGCAGTTGCCTCTCTCTCAATCAATCACTTCAAAAAAAGAAAGAAAAAGATGGTTCCAAAAAGGGAAGAAGAAGTGGCGCGTCTGGCGGGGAGCAGCCGCATTCGCGCAGAGATCAGGTAAGGCACTGTTTTTTTTTTTTGCGGCTTCTGCGCCAGTACAAGAGCTCTAAAACGGTACTAGTGCTCACTTTCCACTATTCAGCAATATATTTTAGCCGGGAGGCACAGAATATCCAGAGCCGCGTCGTAAAAACATATCTTCGGTATGTTTACTTTATTCAGTGGAAAGTTATAAGAGCGCCTGATTGACAACAAAGGCACGAAGACGACGGATATCCTGCCCGCAACCCGACGAAGCTCCGGGTCGGCCCTGCTCAAAGTGCACCGTGCGCACAAGGTTAGCTATTTCTCTCTATCACACATAGAGATTGAAAAATTTAAAGACAATTGTCTTTTTTTTTAAATATCTACTTATAATGCATAGAATGAGGCAATTGCTTCTCTCCCCAAAGAACTGATAAAAAAAAATGAATGAACAGAATGAAAGAAAACTAGGATAGCTCTAAGAGAGTATATGACGCCTATGTATTGTTTGTCAAAAGCACAAAAAAAATGCTTAACTAGGTTACATAGAGAAAATGTGCATTCAGAAAGCACAGTTGACTCGTTTAAATATGAAGAGTGATAAAAAAAATCACTCAAAAGTGCATCAAAAGCACTTGAGACAATAGTCTCTCTTTAAATATTTTATGCTGCTAATAAAATAGAGAAGAAGACAACTAGCCGAAAGAGAAATTCAAAAGCATTTCACGAACAAATGGTTCATTTTATCATGCGTTAGGCAGCAATAAGTATCATGAGTACTCCCATAATTCATGTCTCATGTACATACATATGGTGCCACGATTTACTATGTTCTTGTTGTTATTCACATTTGATGGCTTGTAAGTAACCGTTAGGCGAATCGGCTACTTCGTCTCTGATTCTTTAGCAGAAATAGCACAGGGCTTCTGTTCCCATCATAGATTCAAAAGATGATTAGACAAAGAAATCCAAGTAGCCTGACGCGCAAACAATTTCTTCCGTACTCTCTCCCATTCACATATGCTCTCGTTGTTTTTTTTTATCGAACAAATCTCTCATCTGTTGGCAATGCCGGACTCATCTTCGCAACATTCTCCTCCAAAGAAAGCAGCATCTCTCCCCTCTCTCTAGTTTTCTCTCACCGTAGTGCTGTTTGGTTCTCACACTCTCGGTGTCTCATCCCGTCTGCGTCTCTTTCTCTCTAGACGGCAGAACAGCCATCCTGAGTGGCTACTCTAAGTAAAGGACAGGCATTCATTTGCCATCCTGCTTCTAGTTCTCTAAATAACTACTATTCAAATTTACAGATTATCACCGTCTTGTCACACGAGCAAGCGTGCAACTCAGCTCCCCCCGCAGTCAGAAGCGCTCATGGCGAAGAAGGTTGGTTCATCCTTTTAAACATATGCAATGAGGCAATCGCCTCTTTCTCTCAATCACTCTCTCTCAAAAAAAAAAGTTAAAGGAAAGAAATGAACATATGTACATATATGTGTGTACTGTTGAGGCAATCGCCTCTTTCCCTCAATCTCTCCCTCTCTCTCAAAAAAAAAGAAGGGGGAATTGAACAAAATTAAATATCTTGACAAGCTGACTGCCGCCAATGTAAAAAAAAGGGGGGAGTATTAAAATGCAAAATGCGCAAGTAGGTAGACATATATGTGCATAGATACACATATGTATATAAGTGTAGATACATATCATCTATCATGTTGACTCCTTATGGCAGCAAATAAGAGTCAGTCAATGAACTCTTCTTAATTTTTTCTCACCTCTCCCTTTCTTTCTCTCTGGAAAGACAGAACTGGCCGTACAACAGTCTCTTTCTCACTCTCTATCTCTTTATCCTTCCCTCTCTCTCTTTCTCGCTCACCCTTACCACCATAGCTCTCTCCATCTCGTTGACATGCCGGGACACACTACATATGTCACCGCTGTTCCATCATTAGCATACGTGCTTGTCCTCTTCCGCACTCACCCTTCGTCATATTAAAGGACGTCATAACACCTACCTAGCCTTTACTTCTCCCGGCCTTACATTCGTGTTACGTTTTTTTTAAAGATGAAATGAGAAAACAAAGAGAGTGTTTACCTCCCATACGTTATACTCAACTTACCTTGTTCCTTTTTATACTTCGCCTATTTTATCAAAGAAAAACCGTTGTGTTCTCATCTCTTAATTCGTGTTAAATGGGTATGTACATACATATACACATTCTCTTCTCTGCCCCCCCCCCTTACTCGCATGTGCCCATTGGCCCACAGGGCTACCGTAGCCAGAGCAATCTCCAGTTGTGAGAGTGGGTTAGTAAGTAAAATATATAGATACATACATAAAAAAAGCAACTTATTGAGAAAAGTGGAATATTTTTTTAAGTCCCTAAATTGATGCGTAAATTTCTTCTCTTCAGTTTTCCATTTCTTGCATCAGCTCTCACATCACTTGGCTTTCCGCTCTCTTGCACTTTGAACATACAGTACTTTCACTGTATTCTGACTCAGACGAGCGGCGCCAGAGAGAGAGCTCCAGCATTTTATGATAAAGATCTTCCAGACGCTTCTGGCTGAAGCAAACAAAATTCCTCCGGCGAGAAGAGAAAGTTTGATCAAGATTTGTTCAAAAGTCCATTAGCAATAGGCGCTGGACGCTGTTATTGTCACAAATTCTTCTTATTTTTGTTCCCCACTCGGATACTATCTCTCTCTCTCAAATCTCTAACATCCTCACAGAAAATAGTATTAAGATTCCCTCCGCCTGTTCACAAGCCACACCCCTGAATGAACATACAAGTAGTCAGATCCACGGACTGTCAGTCATTCTCAACTTGCAACTTCTCCTACGCACCCTCTAGGTCATCGTCTGACGGCTCTACTCCTGGTCTTCCATCAGTGGCTATCGCTACTCTTACAAAACACAAACTTTTCTCTTCCCCCAGTGGCAATTGCTACGCTCTCAAACACTCAGTCTTTGCATGTCTACCTATCCCAAGGCCCTAACACGGCTACGGGAATCCCGAACTGAGGCAATTGCCTCTCTCACAAGAAGCAAATCATCTCCCCCTACCTCTTCCCTTTCTAGCCTCTTCAAACAGGAGAGAGGGAGCCAGCCTGCACAACTCTCACACGTCAAGCAGCTACGAGACGCCTCAGTGGAGACAGTCAATTCCACTTTTCAAGCTTTAACTTTAACGCATCGTCAATTCGAATCTAAGACAAATAGCTATTTTGAACAGTTGGAAAATTTGCTGGCAAGGGATCTTTATAACTTTCAATCCACGCCTTCATCCTCTATTGCACAGTCTTCTTCTCTTTCCTCGGTGGCAATTGCCACTTTCTCAAACAATCAAAACACAACTTCATCGTCTGCTCTTCCACCAGTGGCAATTGCTACGCTCTCACAATCACTCAATCAAAATTCAAATTCTACTCCTACTGTTCCTCCAGTGGCAATGGCCACTCTCTCAAAGACTCAAAATACTAACAATAAATCTCCTTCATTGCCTACGGTGGCTGTGGTCCCTCTTTCAAATACACAGAATACTTCGCCCCCTGTTTCTCCAAATTCAACTAATAATATGCAGGCGATTTCACCAAGTACCTACTCCACACCCAGCGCCTCAGGAGCAGCAACTCCAAACCAATCAGGAAACCCTCGGTTGTTCATGATTCAGACGCAGTCCAATTCAAATAATCGAATTGCTCCTTTCACAGGCACTGGAGAGGTTTCTTTTGCCATGTGGCTACGCCTTTTTAAAGATTTACTAAGAACAAAGGCACCAGCACAGCCGGCAGCAGCAGGCGCCCAACAAAATGGAATTTCATCAGAAGATAAGGCAAACAGCCTCATTGCACACCTAGAGGGACCAGCGCGAGAGAAAATTGAAGAATTGACGGCAGCCCAGCGGAGCGATTATGACCAAGTAGTCAACCACTTAAGAACGCATTATGAGAGCCCGCAGCAGCGTTCTCTTGCCAAGCAAGCTCTAGCTAACTGTAGACAAGATATAGCTGAACCGGTAGCGGGTTTCAGCTCCCGCCTGCTGGCGCTTGCCAGAGCAGCTACGGCAGGCCTTCCAGCAGCCGCACAACAAGACAGGATTCTAGAAGAATTCCTCTCACGCCTCAGGCACCCGTTGCGCTATCATGTCAAGATGGCAGAGCCGAAGTCATTTGAAGAGGCGCTTCGAAAGGCTGAAGGAGTAGAGCTGCTCCTGACTGAAGCTGCTGCCGAATCTCTTCTTAATCCTTCACTCAATGCACTGCGGCTGGCTGACACTCCCAATCGGGAAAGGAATGATAATGGATCCCAGAATAGACGAAACCGACCAAATAATTTTTTCGATAATCAGAATAACAGAACCAACAACAACAGCGACAGTAATATGTGCTTTTATTGTGGCAAACCTGGACACTGGGCCAGTGATTGTAGAAAAAGAATGAGTGATCAGTCGATGCGCCCTCAGGGCAATTCCCAGTACCCCCTCAGGCAACAGTCACGTGGGTATCGTGGCAATGGAAACTATCAGTAGAGGAGCTTTCAGCCAAGAAACAACAACAATAATTGGCAGGGCAATCAGTACCAGAATAACAACCAGCGTAACCCCCGCTGGTGGCAGCAATCCCCTCAGGGGTCGGCGCATCCTGACAATCAATCTGGACGTCCTGGCATAAATGCAGTGTCCATCTCAGCAGATGATAACCTCAAACAGTTAACAGAGTCTCTTGAGAAGGCTCAGGCACAAGCACAAGCTTCAGAAGAACGCCTATCACTTCTTCTGCAGCGAAATAATGCACTAGCCAGCACTATCTATGCCCCGGCGCCAAGAAATAATGAGCAGCAGCTACAACAAAACCTCTTGCCAAGAATTAACAAATTCATTCCTCTCCTTCTTCTAACTTCAGCGCTATTCCCGCTTGCGTCAGCAACAGCTTGGACCTGCCAAAACAACGGACGTCGTGAACTAGTAAGACTCCCCACCACGCAAGATTGTTCGCAAATGGTAGTTGAACCAACCATTCCGGTACGGTATGCAGTAGAATTATATAGGTGGAACACAAAATTGTATATCAGTGTAGCCACGCATTGTCGCATCATTAGGACACAAGTCGCGTACTATCGATATTTGCTGGGAGGGCGCTGGCAGGAAACTGAAGCCAATGCCCAGCTTCTAACAGTAGACGAATGCAGACAAATGGCAAAACTTAAAATTTGCCAATTTGGCAATCTATCATTAAAAAACGGAATTTGGCAGACGAGCAATGAGGCCCAATTAAATTGGGGCACTTGGCCCTTCTCTACCTGTTCCACTAATAACGTCACAGTTTATAACTGCTACATTGAAGAATCAAAAGTGCTCATTCGCCATGATGAACTTTGGCCTTCCTCGCCGGCAGGTGATTTAACACAATGCAAATATGAGGATGAAGAATGCGCGCTTGTTGACGGTTCAGTAATTTTTTGGCAAGCAGAAAAAGAAGAACTCTGTAATTTCTTATATGTCGGCACTATGAACGGCAGCCGAGTTGACAGAGTTTGGCTGAAAGATGACAGACAATTTGCGCTATCGTGGAAAGCTGATGCCGACACCGTTGTTGACTGTAACCGCGAGCTAGTCATAACAGATCAAGGATACGCCTTCGCAATTCATCGGAGGGTAAAAAGAGGTACCCTGCTTGCTTCTAAACCAGGCAGCGTCACTTCAAACCAGATTGCTGCACAGATGACAGCTCTCAGTCAGTCAGTGGTGAACGTAATCCAGCATGATGTTTTGAATCTCTGCCAACGAGTGAACGCCTTGTCCTCCTCTTTGCACATCGCAATGACGGTAGACGCAACAGCAACTGCCAGGGCCCTATTAAACAACACCGGCGTCTCTGCCCGATACAGAGGAAATCACATCGTAGAGATCTTCTATTGCTCAGAAATTCCAGATGCAGCAATAACGTTCCTTCCCTTCAATGAGACGTGCTATGATTCTCCCCGCATAAGGATTCAAATGCATAACTCTTAAATAATTTCTTTCCTCGACGCTAACTCACAAATAGTTAAAGAAACCGCCGCTAAGACTGATTGTGAAGAAGTCAGTAGTTTCTATCTAAAAAGAGGGAATGTTATTATTCGCCTCAATTCTCAAACTGGGAAATTCAGTGAAATAGATCCGAAGCTTATCCCATCCCTCACCCAGAACAGGAAGCCCTTTCGTGCACAAGGAGACGTCTTTCACAATCTCGTATTGACGAACCTGTCTGATCGCGAAATTCCCCTTCAGTTAATTTCAAGAAACTGGCAAGAAACTCTGACTTCCAATTCAGCTATTATAATAAAAAGTAAGGCGACTTCGGAAGAGTTGTCTCTTCCCAGTCAGTTCTGCAGATATCTGTTCGGCGAATGGTCACCCTATTTTATCTGGATGACAATTTGTTGCATTATTGTTACACTTTCTCTTCTCAAAGCCGCCTTGCTAATCTATATAAAGATCAACCTCATCTCATTCCCTAATATCTGGACCTCTCGCAACAGGCCAATTTTTTCTTGTGAATTAGAAAACACGGCACAGGCCAAAATAAACAGTCATTCATCTTTTGAGGCAATTGCTTCTCTCCAAAAAACCACTAAATGTCACAATCTCAGTCAGATCTTGGAACACCACCAACTGTCAACACCAATTGAAGAGATTAGACAATGTCACGACGAACATATGACTTCTCCCTCTCTGACCAATGCTGACATGTCAAACACTGTCCCGAGTCCACAGCAGCCCGCCCCTCATCCGTCGTTACCACAATTGTCCTTTCCTCTTCTAACACTCGCACCCCAAATCGAAGCACCCCTCTTTCTAATTCAAATCCCAGTGACAATAAATGGCACCGTCCTGCTCGCAATGATTGACACGGGTGCGGCTATCTCTGTTGCCAGCGCTGAACTAGCACCAATCCTAGGCATTACCGGGCTATGCCCAAGCGACATCCCATGTGCCACAGGCATTGCAGGGACACCGATCTCCATAGTGGGAAAATTGCCGATTCAACTCAGAATTGGCAACATCTCGTCCACACAGGAAATCTATTTCACTAAAGAAAGGTGCGTGCCCACAGAGCCCGATCAGCATAATGTAATAATTGGAAATGATATCCTATGTCACCTACCACCATGGTCAATCGATTATGCCAAACATAAATTCTATATTGACGATGTCATCCTACCAATTGTGTCAAGATCTCAAGCTGAATATGACCCACTTTCCTTTGATAAGCTGCCAATACGATCAAAATGGACTGCCAAATGCGAGCCTAACTCCGAAACCATAATTGAATGCTACGCACAACCACTGGTAGCCTCTATAATCGCGACGGTACCAGCAATCTTAGAATCCAACCACAATGTTTACATCGCCCCCGCTGTTTTTAAAAGCGATAAAGGCCGAGTAATCATCAGCAATCTCACCCCGACGCCCATATACATTTATAAGGATCAATCTATAACGTTCGGAACCAAAGTGACGGAACATAATGGCGGTGAACTTTCTGAGATGGCACACCTAAAAGGTATTTACCCAACCTAACACTCCACCTCCAACCCAGTGGAACGATAGATGTCCATTCAGAGCCACTGATCGACTTTGAGATCGATTTTGGTGAGTCTGATCTCGACAGCCAGCAAAAAGAGCAGCTCCGCGCGCTCTTCTTCGAATTTAATGATAGAATTTCTATTGACTCGAAAGACCTCGGTTCCTTTGATGACACCCTAGTTCATATCACTACCACAACTGAGGTCCCCAACAGTCGACCTAGAGTTCCAAGAATTCCAGCTAAGTACCAAGCTGAACTGGACAAACATATCGAAACCCTGCTAGACAATGGTCGAATCAGAGAGAGCAACACGCCCTGGGTACATAATCTAGTTCTTGTTAAGAAGCGCGACGGCTCTTTAAGAGTATGTGTTGATTTTCGGAGCTTAAACGAAATCACGGCGCAAGACTATTTTCCTCTCCCCCGGATAGAAACCATCTTGGAACAAGTATCCAACAACCGATATTATACTACTCTAGATTTATCCAGCGGTTTTCACCAACTTTTAATGGACCCGGATAGCCAAGCTAAATGTGGTTTTTTGACACCCAAGGGAATTTACGAGTACATCTATATGCCGTTTTCGGACTCAAAAATGCTGGTGCATATTTTTCCCGTGCCATGGCTAGAATTCTTTCCGGAATGCAAACTAACTGTATAGCTTACCTAGATGATATTGTTATATTTAATAATGACTTCGAGTCCCATATTAATAGCCTCCGCGAAGTTTTCTTACGATTTAGATATTACAACATTAAAGCATCCGGCAAGAAGCTCACGGAAATTGCCCGATCCAGAATAACGTTCCTCGGGCACGAGGTGTCGTCGGCGTCATATTCCCCTGCTTCTCGGAATATAAAGGCAATCCAAGAATTTCCCAGACCAGAAAATGTGAAGCAGGTAAAAGGATTCATTGGAATGGCGAATTTTTTCCGGAAGTTTGTTCGTAACTTTGCCGGAATCGCCAGCCCCCTCTATGATTTAATGAAAGGCAAAGCAAAATTTGCCTGGCAATCAGAGCAAGAAGAAGCATTTGTTAAAATAAAAGAATTATTGTTTATTTATTTATCGTACATGAAATTAATATTTCGATGTGACAGCACAAAATATAGGAAGGAATGTTTGCTTAAATCGAATGATCTAATATGTTGGGGAGGAAGGGGGGGGGATAGGGAATCGACGCACACGAGTCGTACCAAGCCGGGGGCGCCACTGCCCGGCCTCGTCTTTGCCAGAGACGGTACAAGCTGGGGGAGGAGCAGCAGGGGGCTTGACTCGCGGTTGTCGATGGGGTCTTAAGAATGAAGTAGGCCGGAAACCGGGCTTAAATACCACTAACTTCTACTGCATTAATTACTTTAGGCAAGGAATCGATAGACATCAGAACTTTACGGGCGGTATTAACAGAAGGTGCGGAGAGAAAAGAGAGTGGCAAACAAGGATACCATCTTGAAGTGCGAAAAGCAAACGAGTGCATTAGAAGATCTGACTTAGTAATTGGAATATGAAACGCAAACACTGATCTACGATTGTTGCATGGTTTAAACGAATAGAATAGCGATATAGGAGAAGATAAAATCATATGCAATAACTTATAAGCAGTAATGAGATCGATTTCGATTCGTCGACGATAAAGAGATACCAAATTGAATAATGCTAGACGGTCAACGTATGATGGAATATTCCTAAAATTGAGCTGGAACTTGTTACAACGAACATATAGTAATCTACTAAAAACTTTCTGAACATTCTCTAATGATCTAATTTGCATAATTCTAAAGGGAGACCATACCGGTGATGCGAATTCTAGTATTGGAAGAACGAAGCATTTATAAGCACGAATGTAATGCTGCGAGATATTCGACTTTAGAATTCTAAAGAGTGCATATACTAGTCGAAGGGCTTTAGAGCTTACAGATTTAATATGATCATTGAAGGATAACTTGTCATCTATCAAAACACCTAGATCTCGTACAGCTTCACTAGCGACAGAGAAAGCTAGAGAAGAGTCTTGAAGAGTTCGAGATAGAGAGAGCGAGGAAGGAGAGTGAGACAGAGTAGGAAACGTGCGAGATACGTAGTAAGGCAGACGGGGGTTATTTTTGCCTAAGTGCAAAACGACGCACTTTTTGTGTGCGACTTCCAACTGCATGTTTTGGCAGTAGTTTTGAATTGCAATTGCAGCATGTGAAAGTTGAAAATGGGCTATCCCCTGGGTGGTTGAATCGAAAGGGGTGAAAAGCTTCATATCATCTGCAAAAAGAGAAATTTTAACCAGAGGAAGATGAGAAAGAACCAGAGGAAGATCAGATATGTACAGACTGAACAAAAGAGGAGAGAGCACGCATCCCTGCGGGACACCTGAAGAGGCTGGAAAGACAGACGAGAGAGAATCGTTCACTTTTACTCGAAATGTGCGAGAGACTAGAAAAGATTCAAACCAATTTAGCCAGTTTCCTCGAAAACCGAGATATTCCAGCTTTGTGAGAAGTTTAGGCACAGAGACTTTGTCAAATGCCTTGGCAAAATCATAATAAAGGACATCAACAGACCGGTTAGAACACACTTCTCTTTTCCAATACTGAGAACATTCGAGCAAGTTAGTCACTACTGATTTTCCTTGAACGAAGCCATGTTGGCATGCTGGTATCAATTGGAACCGATGACAGTGTGTTAAGATTTTTGCTATCAGACATCTTTCCATCACCTTGCATGCAGCTGGAGTAATAGTTATGGGTCTGAAATCTTGCGGAGAGGAAGGGGAGGTTACCTTATTAATTGGTAGCACAATGCCTTCGCGCCATTTAGAGGGGACCTGGCCGAGAGAGAGCGAGAAATTAAAGATATAACTTAGAGGTTTAGCCAATACTAGAGCACAGTTCTTAAGGATGATAGAAGGGAGAGCGTCAGAGGTGAGAGAGCAAGATGGCTTGAGTCGCTTAAGATGAAAAGCTACCTGTTGGGGCATTATAATAAAGTTTGGAAGAGAGTGAATGACACGAGACGATGGTGACAGAGAGGTGCCATTGTCATTTATGAAGACGCTAGAAAAATAAGTTCCGAGTGCTTCGGCCTTTGCATTATCGGATGACAAAAGCTTGTAATTAACGTGGAATGAACCAATATGGGACGCTTTTTTAGTCTGGTAGAAACATGCTGCAGAAGCTTGGCTGGGGAATTTAAGAATCGAGATTCAGAGTTCTTTAGAAATTTTAAAATGAGACGCTGCAACTTAATACATACACGTTCATATTCAATTCTTACCGGAAGACAGTTTAGCTTAGGAAAAAGACGGTTTTTATGCAAAAGGAGTGAACGTATGTAGGGAGGATACTTGTCCGCAGGGAGTCTTATTTTCTTAGGTGGAGTAATTTCGCGTGCAAGGGAAAGAAGAATTGCTGTGAAGCGTTCATATAGATCATCAACATCAATGAAGTCATTAAAACAAGAGCACCAGTCTATTGATCTAAGGGCAATGGAAAGCTGATCGAAGTTGCAGCGGCGGTAGTCAAGAGATGGAACATACAAAGGCAGGGGGGAGGAGAAAGAGAGAGAGAAGGAGACAGATGAGTGGTCGGAGCTGCTGAAAGGCGCGACGACTTCGCAGTCAATTGCTACTCCCAGGGTGCTGATAACAAGATCGAGAATGTTTGACCCGTGCGTTGGACTGGAGACAGATTGGATGAGTGAGAGGTCATTTACTAAGTCTACGAGCCTCCTATTTTGCCCCTTAGTTGAGGAGAGATCATTCCAGTTTAAAGGCATATTGAAGTCGCCGCAGAGAAGTGAGGGTTGGGGGACTGCTAGCAATTCTTGCAAGCTCTCAAAAAGTGAGTCATTGGATGCGGAACATGTATTTGGGGGGCGGTAGACAAGGACAAGACGGACGAGACCAAAGTCAACTTGAGAATGTAGATCAACTGCCAGGACGTCACATGATGATCGGTTAACAGAGACGGTTGAGACTGCTAGTGAGTTTCTATACATAACAAGCACTCCACCTCCACGTTTACCTTTTCGGTCAGAACGCAATAAACAATAAGGAAGATTACTAACGATTTCGCTGTCCAAAATGTTTGAGTTTAGCCAAGTTTCAGTAACAAAAAGTAAATCGGGCTGAGTGATTGATAAATATGCATGTAAGTCAGAAAGCTTATTAACAAGGCTTCTTGCATTAAACATGACACAGAAGGGACGGGGGGAGGGGGAAACTGATATCTGGGGTGGACTGGTTCCTAGTTGACTCAGTTTCCCATGGCCGATGGAGAGGACGCCGCAGCCGAGGATGGGTCTGGGAGGGGAGTCGGGATGGAGAGACGGCGTTTTCCAGAGATCTCGCTTCTCTTCCAGATCTCCTCGCGGTAGATCGTCCATACGCCTGGCTCAGTGCGATTGAGCCAGGTGGCGTGCTCGCGGTCTCTCTGGAAGCGGCGCCTCTCTTCCTCGGTCATCGACCTGCGGACGAAGACCTTGGACCACGTGGAGTGGCCACGAAGAGAGGGCGCCGCCTTCAGAGCTTGCATGAGATGACCGCGAGTTGGAAGCAGGACCTTGAGCAGACGAGGGCGAGTGCCGCGCTGGCCCATGCGGAAAGTGGTCTGGGGGTGCGCTTCTACACCCAGGGCGTCCAGCAGGGAGCACACATTCGCTCTGTCCTCCGAGACGCGGGCAGAGGGAGTGCCAGAGGCGGACTCCGGGAGGCCAACCACAACGAGGGAGCGCTCCCGAAGATGGCGCTCGGCAGGGCACTCGGAGCCAGCGAAGGAGAGGGCAGGCCGGGGGAGAGGGACAGACATGGGAGCAGAGGACGAGGGAAGCAGGACAGCGAGCTTTTCAAGGGTGGTGGACATAAGAATAAGCAAGCTGGCCATACCTTCCCATGTCTGCTTGTTCATCCCCGCCGGCGAGGGCCCGTTGGCGAAGCCGAGAGCGTCGTTCACGATCTTCTGGATGTTGACATCGTAGTTGGAGGGCGTGGAAGCGGATGGAGACGAGTTGGCCGAGGTGGAGAGGTGGGCGCGTTTGGGTGGAGGGGACATGGGTAGAGAGCGTGGAATGCGAGAGAAGCAAGAGAAGAGGGGGTAGGCTGGGGCAGAGAGCAACGGAGAGGTCACCTCTCACTGTGAAGGGCGAGGGCAAAGTGAAGGGCGAGGGCAAAGTGAAGGGCGAGGGCAAAGTCGTGCTTTGTGCAGCAAGCCTTGTCTGGCATTCCCGAGAGATGATGAATTCATCCTCCAAACAGACGGCAGCTTAATAGCAATGGGGGCCGCCCTTCTTCAGGCAACGACGCCCGGCTCTAAAGACCTGGCTGCAATAGGTTTTTTCAGTAAGACTCTGTCTCCATCGCAAACTAAATGGCCAGCCACTCACGTAGAAATCTTTGCAATTGTATCTGCGCTACGGTTCTTTAAGGCCACAATATATGGCACCTTAACTAGAGTGCAAACGGATCACAAGCCCCTTTCATTTCTTCTTAACCATGGCATCCATCACGACAATCTAACCCGGTGGATAATTGAGCTACAAAGTTATGACATTAAACTGGAGTATATTAAAGGAAGCACTAATAGAGTTGCCGACTGCCTGTCCAGAGTTGAAATCTCAACATTAAACTCTGGAAATGATGATATGGAAGACATTATTGAATTCCCGGTGTGTTTAAAATTAACACCTAACCTCGGTGGCAATTGACACTTTCTCATTAACTCTCTCAAACGAATCCAGCAACACGACATGCTATAAGAACAGCTAGCAGACCCCATATGCTCGGTGGTAATTAAATTATTATCTGACGATATCCCACCTCCGGAATTGCAACAAAATCCCATCAAAGAAGCCGTCCTTGATCTTGCAGAAAAGTGCGAAATCAAAAAGAACGGCTGCCTCTATATGGTCAAAAATTCGGCAGATGCATCATATAACAAAACTCCATTGGTAGTAGTCCCTAGAAACTTAAGACAGCCCATTTTTATAGCTTTGCATGAAAACCATACCACCGGCGGTCATTTCAATTGGCGAAAAACAGCCGCAAAAATAATGAGAAAATATTTTTGGCCAAATCTAAGACAAGAGATATTTTTCAGATGTCGAAGCTGTGATATATGCCAACGGAAACGAGCCAATGATTGCAACAGGGAAAGATTATTAACTATGCAGGCTCAAGCTATTTTCGATCAAGTCCATGCCGATTTAACTGGTCCTATCCACACATCCGAAAGCGGAAACAAAGATATTTTGGCATTAGTGGATCATTTTTCTAAGTTTTTAGTGACAAGTGTTCTACCGGACTGCACTACACTCTCCATAGCAAAAGCCATTATGAACGACTTCGTGCTTAAACACGGTACCATGACTGCTCTAGTCACGGATAATGCGTCATATTGGCACAGTGGAGTATTCACAGAATTAGGTAAAATGATGCATATATCCCAGTACTATACCACTCCCTATCACAAAGAAGGTAACGGCCTCTGCGAGCGCATTTTTGCCACAATACACCCCATGTTAAGGGCGTATACTAATGAAAACCAATTAGACTGGGATCAATTCTTACCTGGAATCACATTCGCATATAATACCACAGTTCATGATAGCACCGAAGAAACCCCTTTCTTCTTAATCCACGGTAGAGACCCCATTATGAATATAGATTTACTGTTTAAATAGCAAGATGAGCGTCATATCCCCAGTAATGAAGACGTCTCCATTTATAAAGTTTCCATGATTTCAGCCCTCCATTCCGCATGGAGCATGGCATACAACCACAACATTGCTCGTAGCACAAAATTTAAAGAGCAAGGTGATAAAACCCACCTAAAGTCTCTAGATGTATCTGTAGGCGACCGGGTATACCTAAAGGATATGGCTCCTAAAGTGGGAATTTCAAAAAAGCTCACTTTCCCTTGGCTAAGACAATATCGAGTTACAGAGGTGGATAAACCTCACATAATAATAGTAAGTATACATGCACCGCAGTCCGGAACCAAAAGGGTCCACATGAATCAAGTAAAGAAATGTTTCACCCCTTCAGGCCCCGCGCTAACTGATCCCTGGCTCCCTAAAGAAGAGGATGAACTCCTCCAGCATGACGCAGTACCAGAGCAGACCATCGGTTATAATTACAAGACAAAAACCCGCCCGGATGAGGTGACTAAAACAACAGATGTCCCCAAATACAATTTACGTAGTAGAAAGCGTCGCGAATCCCTGTAGCAAGAGTACCCCTCCGCCGATCATCAACTGTTTTCTTTTCACTCAACCATACTAATCATCGCGTTTTCCTCTCCTCTATTATCGGCTTTTCTCTTGTCTCTGCTAGTCCTTTACTTGGTAATTAACACGTACAATATTTGCAATGTAAACAGGATCGCTAAATTAATCAAAATCGGTACCTGCACGAACAAAACAATAGCATCTATCTTTGCAGGAACTATTGCCGCTCTGATGAGTCGACCAGCTACTGCCCCTCCTCCCAACGAAAGAGACCATCGTCTCTCTAACCTCATTAATGCCGAACTCCAACTCTTGGATGCTGCAATCGAAGGACCACAGCCGACTCGTGAACAAGAAGAGCGAGTCATCCGAGTACCTTGTACCTGTGGCCACAACCATTCGCGAATCATGACCGCCCCGTCTCCGAGCAACAACGAAGAAACGGAGCGACCAGATCGCGTTCCTCTCCCCCCTCCCTCATTCAATTCATTCGGCAGGACCCGCATGGTGACGCTGCCGGAATCTGCTTTGACGGACATCACATACACGAACCGACAGCAAATGGACTACATCTGGAATTTGGAGGAGGAAATGGACAAACTCAAGCATCGAGTGGGCATTCTCGAGGATGAGCTGTCAAACCACCGTTACGACGAGCACCAGCGACACCGTAGAGAGGAAATGATCGAGCAGTCCCGGGCCCGCCGTCCTATATCCCCATGAAGTGATTCCACAGCTCTGCCCGCCGCCTACATCTTCATTTGTCTCACATATCTAATGTTGCTAATAAAATGTTTTATCTACAACAGCCTCCCGGTGTGAAATAATGGTTTCAAAGTACCATTGATATGCTTCTGCTCACCGAATTTTTTTTTTTTTTATCAGAATCTCACGTAGATATAACCAATTTTCAGTACCTGATTATCACAAGCGCACCCGGCAACTGAACCATGCCAAAGAAGAAGTCGTGGACGCGGTCCAAAAAGACATCCGGCGCCACGAGCAGTACTCCAACCTCGGCGCCCCAGGCAAAGCGTGCAGATGGAGACAATGGTCTCTCTAACAAAATCCAGTCAGCTAAATTTATACCTTAAAAAAAAAAAAGGGGAGAACATACAGATATAAAAGAAATTCTAGAGCCGAGCCATCCGACAGCAAGAACGAGGCTCCCGCCCTTCTCTCTGGAGACGAACGTCTCTTTCTCGCATATCAACTATCAATGGAATCCGATGACGGGACAGACAGCGGAAGCCGGTCTAGCAGTGAATCCGAAGCGCCGAAGTCAAAAACTCGAAGAACCGAACATCCGGAACGAATCGATGAAAAGCGACGTCATTCTGCGATTCCCTTCGAGATTGTACAGACGCCGACCGTGGAATTTGAAATCACGCTAGGCGAACCAACGGAGCTTTTCCCTTCGCAAGACAATTGTCTGCCTTTTTCTCCAATGCAACGACCAGCTTTTCCAACCAACGCGTCCGACCCGCAACTAACGGAGCCGCCAAGCACACTCGAACGAGCATTCAGCTCTCTATCCCTAGCCGTATCAGAACTCGACGAGGAGCTCGAGCCGCAACCCACACAGGGAGAACTTCCTGTCGCCACAACAGCCCAGAGAGGAGTAAAGATCTCCATGGCTGTCCGCAAAATCCTGACACAGTGTGGAGTCCCGGAGGTCACCCCGAGCAACCTTGCACACGATGCGATCGATGACCATTGCTGGGGTCGCCTCGTCTTCCCGGTTGACATCTCTGGATTGCCTGGGCGCACGGAAGACCGCCTCACTCCTCAGCTGTTCTACGGGGAGCTCCCAGCGACGGCCTATGCGCAACCAAAGACCATCACGGAGCTCTTTCCACGGTTTCAAAGGCTTCCAGATAACATCTCCGCAGACGCGTATCATCATATGTCCCTCCAAGCCGCATGCCGCATTCGCAGACAGGCATCGGAATTCATATCCAACCTCGAAAATGCAATGCAGTTACCATACAATGCTAATAAGCTGATCAACCTCCCAGCAGTCCAGGCTCCACCAGCAAACGGAAGGGAGGTTGCTACTTCAGTGGCTCCACTCTCAACCTCTAAGAAAGATTATCCAGTAATCTACCAGGTCATCGCGCGGCATGAGAAGTCGGGGCTCGTACTGGAGGCCAAGGACTTCCTTCTCATCGCCGAGTTTCCCGAGCTGCACATCATTAAGCTTGATGCGTGGTCAACTGAGAAGTCGACCGGCACTCGCGGCATCAATATCAACCAGGTCTCGGTCCGTGATCTGGTATACGTCTACCAGATTCAACCGACTCCAGCAGCGAACTCGCCAGCCAAGTTTTTGGCAACAAGGCAGAAGGCCACCCAGGGAGCTCCGAGCGACGAGAACTCCGTCCCGTCCACGCTCTTCTGCGCATCCGAATACAGCCTCGTCACTCCTCACCCCGGAACAGAGGAGGTTTTCGGTTATGTCATCAACATCGCCACGAACGCCAGAGGAATGCCTACCAAGTACTTTCTGATACTTGAGGGTACATACCTCTCTGTCGCAGTAACTCCGCATTTCGCACGGTCACTGGTCAACGCGGGAGTCGCCAAAGGGGAGCTCATCAAAGGACTGGTGCGCAAACGAACGTCCACGGCCACTCGCTTCTCGGCACGCCCTGCCTCCATGGAAGCCTTCGCGATCCTGGCTAACGAAGTTCGCGCAACATGGCCCTCACTTCTCCGTGAAGGCATGCACCCCATTTCGGTGCGACCACTTCAGGAGAACGAGAAGGCGCTGGTCCAAGATCGTCTGCACTGCTTCACCAACTTCTCCACAGACGATTTCTCACTCATGGGCCACCTGTTCAATATTGGCTCGGTGGTGACCGCAGCCATGAACGCACAAGGCGAAGACACCCTCATTCGGCCTGTCACACTCACCGTTGTTCAGGGAGGCGAATATCTGGTTCATCTAGCGGCTCGGCTGAGAGGCTTCTCGCAACAGCGCGGATGGGCACGGAATCGACGGGTGCAAGCACACCTGCCCGGACTGACTTATGGTCAGACAATGCGTGTCCATCAGACGAATCTGGACCCTCATAAGATGTTCCTCGACATCGAGATTGTCTCGAACTCATTCACTTCAGCAATCCTTGCCAGAGCAATCAACAATCAACAAACCATCCAGGGTAGTGTACGACTTCTCGAAACGACGGACGAGGCTGATCCAGTTCTGCACATTCTCGCAGGACTACCTCTGCTCACCAAGACGAACGACGACCGTGTCAAGCTTCTCTTCAGCACCGTCTACGAACGCTCCGGAAGCGAAGAGCAAGCGTCAGCACTTCCTCCAGCCACTGATCCAGAAGTGCAGGCCACTCCAAAACTCGTCTCAGTGAATGGACAGTGGATCACTCTTGATCACGCTCAACGAGTCGCCATTGCATATTGCGTCTCACCTCGATCCATCGTCATGGTGCAAGCTCCTCCTGGATCAGGCAAAACAATGGTGGCGGCGCTGGCGATCGCGGAAGCCGTCTATCGAACGGGCGAATTCGTTGTCGCGATAGCGGCCACGAATGCCGCTGTTGCCCAGATCGCCGAACAACTTCTACAGCTGAACAGCTACAGCCTGCTTCCAGTGCGCCTCGTCGGCGACCGGGAGGATCACAACACTGACATCGACTCATTCCAACTCATGAGCTCTAACATCGACAAATGGGAGTCCGAGAATACTCCTGGCGACTCGTATGTGCAGGCGATCCGCACTGTTGTCGACAGCCGAGAGACGATGTCCAAAATCGCCAATTCGCCAGAAGAACTCGCTCGGTGCCAGCTAGAGGATCAGCGACTCTACCGCGAGGCTGAAAAGGATTACTCCAACGCCATAGCAGCAGCACAGGCCGCGCTGATCCATCTGAGGCAGCCCAGGGTCGTCTTGGCCACCGTCGCAACGTTCCTGAACCACGTGAAGAACGGCGGGGCGTTGGACGCCCATCTCAGCAAGCCAGACATCCGCCTGACCGTACTCATCGATGAGGCAAGTCAAATCCACGAGCCGACGGTGGCGGCCATCATCACCGAATCTCCAGCTTGGAAGATAAGGTGCGTGGGCGACACCAAACAGCTGCCCCCCTACAGCCGGGCCCCACAAGGCGACATCGTCAGGGAGTTAGCCGCCCGGAGCGCCGCTGAAGTTCTCATGGACGCGCCGAGAGTGGCCAAGGTCCTGCTTGACCATTCATTCCGGTCCCATCCGGCGCTGCTCTCCCTCACCAGCCACGTCTTCTACGAGGACCGGCTACAATCCGGAACGGAAGCGACGGCCCGAGCCTCGGTCCTTTCCCTAATCCCCTTCCCCAATCCGTCTGAGCCGATGGCGCTCATCTACCACACGGGAGAGGAGCAAAAGGGAGCAAGCAAGTCCTTCAGAAATAAAGGCGAGGTGGATCTGGTCGAGGAACTCCTCGATGGCCTCTGGGATGCGGGCCTCGAGGTCAATAAGCAGACCACCTATATCGTCTGCATGTACAGCGACCAGTGCTATGAAGTCCAGCAACGCCTCAGCGAGTATGCGACCATTTGCACGGTCGATACCTGCCAAGGTCGGGAGGCGGAGATAATCATCTTCCTCTCGACGCGATCGACCAGGCTATCCAACTGCCAGTTCTTCGACGATCCTCGACGATTGAACGTCGCAACGTCAAGGGCCAGATCCGCCATGTTCATTCTGGCAAGTCGGGCAGCAACAGCGATGGCACCGAATTGGCAACGCCTTCACCGCTGCTGTGTATCAAAAAACGTAGTCATGGAGGCGAGGGACATCCCGTTACTCTTCGGATAAGAGGAGTATAGTTTTGCCCCCCGACTCGTGACTATGCACATTCCTTGTATAGGCTGCTAATTCGACTGTTATGGTGTCAATTGGCCCTCTTTCTTTCTCAAATATGACTTCATTATCCTGTAACTAATTTTAGTTTTGTTATTTTTTTTCCATAATTCATCCACGTTATTTTCAGAATTAGTTTCCTTTTTTCTGCCATTTCCAAAGAATTTTGTTTTCCTTCTCTGATTTCACTTAAAAAATTTTTTTTCAATAACTGAATAAAATAATCTTTTCTTATCTCTCCCTCATTTTATAAACCAGAGTTCGAGGACGAATTCTTTATGGATGATGGGAGGTGTAAGCGCTGTTAGCGCATGCAAGCGGACAACATATACATACATATCTATGTTACTTTCTCTGTGATCTCTTCTGACTTCCGGTACGGTTAACCACTTTACATTCTTATCTCACTTCTCCTTCTCTTTCTCAATCCTGGGACACATAATGATGACTACTTTCAGATCCGCGACCGCGTCCGCGCCGCTCCAACAACTTATAAAAGCCCGGCTCGAGAGACGCCGAGAGGAACGGGCTGAGAGCCGGCAGCCTATCCCACCAACCCCAAGTATCCCTCCCTCTCTGTCTCCCCTTTCTATGACCTCTGGAGCTCTCTACGTTGCTATGTATGTATGTATTTGTTGTCCGAGAGGTAGATAAACTTGTCTGAGTATCTTGGTGTTGTTGGGAACCTTACTCGTGTAAGCGTTGCTATTATGCTCTTTTGTTTCAGTTAGAAAGCGGGAGTCGTCCCGGGCCGCGTAGGCAGCCGAAGCTGCTCTTTGCGCTCGCGAGGGATGACTGGAGACTCTTCTTCTAATAGTAAGTAATTGAAACGTTCAACTTATTCATCCCGCTTCTGGGAGTAAAAAGCTGATTTGTTAATGCTGATTCATGCAAGTTTCTGTTGCAATTTTTATGCCTTAGTACTTTTGTCATTCCTTTTTCACGAATGAGTAATAACATTAACATCATTAAATATGCTGAATATGCAACGTTGTTCTTTTATTATCAGGCTCGCTGTTCGTCTCTGCGATTGCTGGAGCGAGACAGCGCAGCGGCGCGCACAGCAAGATCAACTTCTTTTAACATCCGGGCCTGGTTTGCTTTTAATTCTTTTCTTCATAAGTGGATCCATCTGTTAGTTGATGCTGCCAGTATTCCCAGCGATTTAAATATTTAATATGTTTCCTCTTGATTGGTGCATTAATTATCGTTAATATTTCACGTTGAAATTCGTATACTTACTTCAGCAATTTTATATTTTCAGTATTTTTTTCCAAAATCATTTCCTCACACATTGAAAAGCCTGTTCATTTGTTTTCTTAGTCTTAGGCTATTATCGAATCATTGGGAAATGACAGTTTTTAAAATCATTCATAGTTATACCCCGCCTCGGCCTTTTCAGAACCGCGTTGAAAATCACGCCAACGGTTTTCGTTGTTTCTATAATTTAAAAGAAATTTATAGATAAATGAAAGATAAGCGCATTCAGGAGTTGGTGGAGGTCCTGCTGGTGTTCGGACCTCGCCGTGGCTTCTGGGCGGCGGATTCCTGGCAGTGGCGGACGTGGTGGAGCTCTCCGATTTTGTGAGTATTTTTGTTCCTTTAAATAAGTTCATTTATCCTATATTTTAATGCAAAACGATACTTCCTTTAATGTTTTCTTGCTAATCCATTATTCGGATGCACTAGAAAAAAAAATAAAAGTTTGGTTTATTAGTTGGAAGCAGCCTCATGGTAGCTTGCTATAGAAAGTATACTGTAAAAAGAAACTTGATTTGGGTGGTGCAATAGACCGGGTTACTGTATCTCCTTTGCTGTTTCAGCTGTGCCTTCAAGCTGCTGAAGGCTATGGGCTGGGCAGCAAGGCTGGAGCGAGGGCAACGGGCTGGGCAACAAGGAGGGCGCAGATGTCCAGCCGGTTAGCGTGGGAGTGTTTTTTAAGGTCAATTTATTAATATAAGTAACGATTTCATGGTCTATTCTTGTTTGTTGTTTGTATGTGCGTCCGTCGAAAGAGTAGTCAAATACTAATCTAGCAGAAATTTGTTCCATTTATTGGTAAGTCCTGTGGAGCATGGGCTGTAACAAAATTTATAAATATTTTGAAAATTTTTATCGCTTGTCTTAGTAATGATAATTATTTTTAATTACTTTTTATAAAGGCTACTGGTCTATTGAAAACAAGATGCTGATACCTAAAAAATAATATAAGATTCGATTTAAATAATTGCATTAACTAGACATGTTTCCATGTACCGTACACATAGAGGTAACTGTAGTCCATTCTTTCCTGACTGAAGCTGGTTCATTTTTATTTCCCTCACATTTTTTTGACCAGAAAGCAATATTTCTTTTAAATTTTTGCTTATTTCAGCACGAGTAACGTGCCCAGCTCGAAGAAGAGAACGGGAGTAGTCCTGGCGACAGGTGGTCGGCGAGCTCGTGAGGGCGTTCGGCTTCTTCTCCCTCCGTCTTCCTTCCCACCTGATAAAAGGTACGACTTATTCCTTCTAAGTTCCTATGACGTTTTTGAATCATATTATTTTCTATAATAAAGCTTTTTTGTGCGTTCCTTCGCCAGCCGGTATTATTCTGTCACGAAATTAGATAGATTTGTGATAGGAATGAAGTTCACTGTTAAGTGGGGTAAACCTTTTACAAAAGTACTCTTGCTGACCAAGGGTTTTTGTTTTTTTTTTGGAATCAAAAACTAATGATATTTAAAGAAGGTAGAATCTAATTCAGGAGTGGATGGAATTGGCCCCGGCCCTCAGCTTCTTTGCTGGCGCCTTCGATGACTCTCGGACCTGAGGGCGGCGGGCCTGGCTCCGCGCCTTTGTGAGTATTTTTCTTTCTTTTTGTGGTAACGTATATTGTATACAACAGGCTACTTCTGTAATTTTTCTTGATTATCCAATATTTTGTTTCATTTGAAAAATCTAACAATCAGGTATAATAGGAATAATAGTTGAAAGTAGTGTCAGCGTACGGTATGCATACTGTAGCTTCGCATTCTGCTTTAAGCGATGACGCAGAGCTTGATCTCTCTCTCTCTCTCTCTCTCTCTCTCTCTCTTTCTTTCCTTCTCTCTTCTTTCCTCTCTCTCCACTCTCTCTAGCTGCCTATCTCTAGTATCTCACTCTACCTTCTCTCTCTCTCTCTCTCTCTCTCTCTCTCTTTCTCTCGCTCTCTCTCTTTCCAGTAGCCGCCCAGTTCACCAGCAGACATCCCCGATGACGCGATCATAGAGCCCTTATCAAGAGATGCAGGGCTCATCTACCGCAAGTTGGAGGTCATTATGGCCGAATAGAGGCCAATCTGTTCTCATTGTATCACAGTTTTTTTTGTTGACTCTTACATTTCAAAATTTTCTTTTGCTTGAGTTTATTTCACTTGAGAACCTTCTTTCATCTTAGTAAATGATTCTTTCATTTTATAAATAGCTTTCATGCTAGAAGTTTCTTTAATTTTAGACCCATCGAATTTTCATTTCCAAGATTCATTCCGAAAGTAACTGGTAATATAGACATATCCTTATTAAGAAAAACAGTCTTTACAGGATGTATTAATTCTTGTTGTTTTATGACCAGTAACGTCATTTATCATGATTAAGTAGACCAAATTCTTCTTAACTCGGCGCTGTTATCTTGTAAGTGTGTTTACATGTTATTGTTTTCTTGTGAATGTGTTGAGTTGTTGCTGTAATCTTTTGAAGGTATCGTTAATGTAATGAATAATTCTTTTTGTTATTAAATGCCAGTGGCATGCATAATATTGCACTAAATGAATCAATAATTCGAAGAATGGATGCAGTGGGAGGGAGAGAAAAAGGGGCGGAGCTAACAGTGGGGGATGTCACAATTTATGTGCTGCCGCCTAATTGTGACATGCAATGTCACATTTTTGCTGGGATACGTTGCCCTCCACCGCTCGAAAATTGTGACATGGCGCGTCACATTTCTGTTTCACTGGAGGTCACAATTTTTTGGAACATAAATTGTGACATGGGGTGGAACACTATTGTACTGGCGTAAAATCGGTACATTATTGTGACATCAAATTGTGACATCCCGTGTCACATCGTTTTCTGTGTGTACATATTTGCTTTTAAGTTAATTCTAAAAATCGAAGGTGAAAAGATATCGACTATGGTCCGTATATTTCCACCCGCATGAAAACCACGGTCGCACTTTCCTTCTTTTTTATCTTTGCACTTTATTCTAGATCTCGCATGCTCTGAATTAAAGTCGTCCCTTTATCTTTTAGTGCCTTTCTGCAACTGTAATTGGTTGTGAGAACAGCGGCTAATAAAGAAATATCTCAAAAATTTAGTAAATATTGCAAAAGTGTTTATTCAGACAGATTTTTTTTTAATTAAAAAAATCGTCATTTTTAGTTTTCAGTTGGGAACGTAGATATTTTCCGGTGGCCGAGAAATCGCAATATTTCTTTTCCGATTTCTCTAACTCTTCAATCAATACTCGTCTATGAATATGTTTGAAAAAAAAATGTATCATAAAAAATATTCCGGTATTAATAGCCTCCTTTTGAAATACGCAGAAGAAGCTCGTTAATGATATAGGTACATACATACACACATATGAAGTGTCATCTACTGTTTTTTTTTTTCCAAAATTTTTACCCGCGCGAGAACCACGGGCGCAGAGGCCCGTTGTCCGGTTTATATACATTATTATGGATCTCGATAGCTCTGAGGCAAGGTCGAATCGATTTTCATTTTTGGTGAATATAAATGGTGCTTTTCTGCGAGTGGTTGTGAGATGTGAGTCTGATAAGAGAGTGTGAGAGAGAGAGAGAGAGAGAGAGAGGAAGAAACTGAGAGAGAGGGAGACAGAGGCATGAAAAAGACAGACAGAAACAGAGACAGAAAGAGAGAGAGACAGAGAGAGACAGAGAGACAGAGAGACAGACAGAAGAGAGATAGAGAGAATGAGAATGCGAGAATGAGACAGACAGAGAGAGAGAGAGAGACACCCTCGTGATCCCCATTTTTGAAGCAATAAAAATAATTTTTAAATAAAAAAATTACAAGGTACTTACCTAATTTTAAACTGTTCTTAATAATATAAAAAAGTTATTTTTCTGCTTCTTTTCAAGGTCTTGTATTTTCATTTGTTTGCATGCCGTTGAAAGGTAATCTTTGTAAAGCCATGTCATTTTTTGCTAGGCAAGAGCTCGAATCAGAATTCATAGAACAGAATTATTCTCAGTGATCATTTGCATCCGATTTTATATGTATCAATTCAGTCACCTGATTTGATATTTGAATGTAATCCGCGTGCTAAACTGGATTAAAAAAAGAAACGATTCAAGCGATCATAGCACAAAACATGTACAGGAAACGAATGATGTTTGTTAATCGTAAGAGTGAAATGCATCCTTAGTCATTACATTTTCGGAGCAGGTGGATTTGCATGCCGATTGAAGCACATAGACAATCTTGTTGGGCTTTGGTTGTTATCGTTATCGGTCCCTCCAGTCGAATTGAAGCAAGATATGCGATGAAAAACAAAGTGGAAGGAAGATGTGGATCTAGTTCTTTCGTGGTAGGAGTCAAGTCGTCATCAAAGATAATGAACAAAAAGGTCGACCAGCATTTCGATCAAAAAGGCCTCTTAAAATTTTTATCGAACATGAAAAAGTGTCTATATGGACAAATACCAATATATACGACATTGCTCGATCTCAATTGGGATCGTAGATCTTTTGGGCTCGTCAAGTTATCACAATATTCCCCTCTCCCTCACATTTCCTCTGCTACCAGTTCAATCGATTTATCTGCTCGGCATATTCTTGAAAACAATTTATTTCTTACTTTGTGACACCTTCCTTGAATCTCTGTTAGTTCTGTATTGATCTAACTTTAAAACACCGGACTGAAACAAATAAGAGAAAGAAAACGACGACTGACACGAGATCCATACAGCGATCAGTTAGTATTGAACGTCGTATTTAATAATTTTAAAGAAAAATTAGCTAAGATATCGAGCAGGTTCGCGCAATATCATTTCCTCCCCCATGAAAACCACGGGCGTATCGTCCTTCTTATTCTGCACCTAATTATTTAATGCACGCGTGCGAATGAGAATGCGAAGTGCCACGCAGCAAATTGAGATCTCCCATCATTTTAGGCCATCGCCCTCCTTAAAATAAGACTGTAAAATGTACTGCCGTAATTTTGAGAGAATGAGGAGAGAAAAATTTGTCAAATAATTCAAGGTCGCCTCATCCGCGCCGAACGGTGATTTTACACTCGACTTTGAACAGAAAAATGAGTACATTAGCTTAATAACCATTCTTCAGATTCTGGTGACCTTTTTCCATAGTCATTTTGATTCTATTCTCTCTGCCCATATCTCTCTCCCTCTCTCCCTGTCTCTCTCTTTCTCTCTCTCTCTCTCACTCTCTCTCTCTCTCTCTCTTTCGTTCTACGGCTGTTTCTCATTCCTTCCTGTCCTCTTTCTCTTTTTCGCTCTCTCTAACCATAAGTATCCTTTCATCCCTTGATGTTTGAATGTGTCATTCGGCAGGTGGTTTTCATTTCGCTACTTGCCATATTTGCTTGTTGGGGGTTGGGAAAAATGAAAGCAGAATGTTCGATCCTATGACCAGTAAATAATGAAAGAAAACAACTTGTATGCACCTCAACATTCATCAGTCCTTGCTTTCCGACGACAACGAGGAGATCTCGGAGCATTCCGAGGAAAGCTCAATGGGTCAGAGATGAGCGAAGACGCCGAATAGAATGGTCAGAAAAATGAAAAGAAAAACTCTCTCCGTCGTTCTCTGTTTGTCTTTCTCACTCCCTCTGTCTCTCTTTAATTTTTAATCTCTCGCTCTCTCTTTTTCACTCTCTTTCTCTCTCTCATTAGCCAAATGGGCCCCCGCACTCGGAAGATGACGTTCTCCGTGCGTCTACAGCTTCCTGCTCATCGGTCTCGCTCTCTAAGTCCTCGCGCCATTCTGTGTAGATACCGGAATGAACTAATTTTATTTTTACTTTAACTACTTACATTCACTATTTCTTTCATTTATATTATATTGTTTTTTTGCTCTCTTTTAACACCTGCTCGATCTCTCTCTCTCTCTCTCTCTCTCTCTTTCTTTCTCTCTGTCTCTGTCTTAAGAGACAGAGAGAGAGAGAGAGAGAGAGAGAACAGTGTCTGATAAAGAAATGATTCTAAAAATGCAACATACATTAAAAAAAGAAACTATCAATAGAGACGTCAGGGTCAAAAATTAATATTTGTTTATATGATATCAGTCTTGCAACAACAAAAAACATTCTCATTTCTCCAGAGAAATATATGAAGATGGTCCAACTAAGACAAACTACTAATTCGTTCCAAAAGGATCGAGAACGATGTAGATTTGATAAGCTTGCACAAAATTTGACGTTCCGAAGACGCGAATTGGAAAAGATTGCAAACAAATTATGATAAGCTGTGAGATTCTTTGCGAGACCTTTGTTAGTTTGTCGAATATGTAGGTGGTATGATGCTTTTTCGATGTAGTAAGTCTTTCAGAATCTCTATTTTTGCTAATCCTATGTACTGACTTTTATTATTTACTTATTTTGACTTGTATTATTTAACTAGTGTTCCTTAATTAATTTTAAATGTATACAGAAATTTTTTTCCAATCTATTTTTTTATTGTTGCCTAAAATTACATTTCATTCCTTCATTTTGCTTTATTTGATTTTTTTTATGGGTGTTTCTACCTCTCTCTGTGTCTCGTGTTCTCTCTGTCTCTGTCTCCTGTTTCGTTCTCTCTCTAACCTCTCATCATTTCTGTTTTGTAGTACGTATGGATAGACATGTGGTTTTAATTTGGCCTCCTCCCACATATTCTTCTTGAGGGATGGAAAAAGTGTTGCTTGGTATTTTTGTAAAATAGATTGGAACAATTAAAAAGCATCAGTCTATGTCATTCCGTTCAAATCATTGATTGTGAGAACAGAATCAACGTTAAAGAAAGTGTCAATGCATAAATCACCGTTACAAATGAATGTTCTAATTGCACGATGTCAGTTTTGCAAAAAAAAATTAAGCTACCAATTTTTTATTCACCTTGCCTAAATCTCTTTACTCCATTGATAAATTCTGAAGATGTGGAATGTAACACAAAAGTAAAAAAATTTATTTATATAACATTTAATAAAGGGTGTGAAGTGCTGAAATAGTCACACGACATTGAAGCTGAAGGTAGGCTTTTTTTAATTATAAAGAAATAGAAGAAAGTGTGATTCGTGCATATTATGGATGAAAAGGAATGACAAGTGCAACATTCCATATTCTTCGCATTACCTTCACTCAAATTCCATCTAAAAGGTAAGAATTTCGGAAGAATCTTTCCATCATCGCTCTCCGCTTGTGTGAGGTTGACTGCTGACTCGCTCTATTTCTCTACTACTCTCTCTCTCTCCCCTTCTCCTCTTCTCCACTTCCCATGCTTCTCAATGCCATGGTCCACTTACTCAGCTTCTTCGTTGTGTAGCTGAAATACTGTAATTAGGACATTTATTTGTATGTATAGCCACCTTCTTTTTTAAATGTTTTCTAAATTCTAAAAGTATTCAGACTTCTATCTCACACACAATCAAGTTCGCAGAAAGGCACATCAATAATACACACCGATTCGATCATGATTCACTGCAGGCGAGATCCAGAATGAAGTGCAGAAATAAATGAGAATGAAAATGCACCCATGGTTTTCATGCGGGCGGAAAAGGTAAACTTAAGACATGTTCAAACCCAGTCGATTGGTTGTGTTGATCAATTTGAAAATAATTCATAATGGCTTCTAACACTGACATTTCACGTATGGACGTGATCTCGTAACAGAGTTTTTTTTTGTTACTTGGCATAAAGAGGGATTTGTGTGGTCTGTCTGTCTTTCTTTCTTTCTCTGTCTCTCTATCTCTCTGTCTCTCTGTCTCACTCTCTCACTCTACTTGTCTCTCTTTCTGTCTCTGTCTCTCTCCATCGATCTACCTCTCTTACTATAGTCCACACCACCTCTTCCTCTAACACAATTTTTTTTTACTATTGTTATCGGCGTCTTTCTAAATTGCATGTGCTAGACACCTCATCACAACTTACTTTGCGGCGTCATCCATTTTTTGGACTTTACTTTTCTTCTTATTCTGCACGGCACCTATTTTTCCAAGTTTACCAAATCCAAGAAACGATTAATTTCAATTCGCTTGGAATGAATCAGTATTTTTAAACCGCTTTCTGAGCTGGAATGATTCAATTAACATAAAATATTTTAATTTTTAATCCTTTTTGTTGTAAAGCTGAAATAAGGTAATTAGAACATTCGTTTGTATGTACAGGCACCCTCTTTTTTAAATGTTTAATAAATTTTAGAGGTATTTCTTTATCAAACTCCGATCGCATAAACAATCAAGCTCGCAGAAAGGTGCTAGACACTCCAGAATCAATAAATGAGAAGGAAAATGCACCCGTGGTTTTCATGCGGGCGGAAATGGTAAACTAAAAACATGTACGAATCCACTTGATGTGTCGGTGTTTCCTAATTATTTGAAAATAATTAATAATGACTTCTAATACTGACATGGCACGTATCGACGAGATTTGTTTTCCTATTTGATTCAATCCGACGTTTCATATGTAAATAGTTAACACATTACAGAACTTAAAAGAGAGATTCGAGTAAGTTACAAATTTTTTGATTGCTTTGTTGATACGCAAGTACCCGCTTGACGAAAGCTCGCTTGGAATTATTGCCCGTCGGTTTATCTTTTGACTTCCTTTATTGTCACGCATTAAAAAAATCATTAAAAAAACAAATGCCGGGCAGATAAATTGATTGAACAGGTAGAAAGGGAAATATGAGAGAAGAGTGGAAATATTGCGATTACTCAGCAAGCAGAAATGATCAAAAGTCCCTACTGAAAATTATGAACCTGAAAAATTTTAACCTGCGCATTTTTTTATTTACAAATGTGGAAAGCACGTAATTGTTCCGTTTTGAAACTTTCTGCTCTTGTGATTTTGAAGTTGAGAAAACAATTGAAGTCGACTACAATCTACCTTTATCATGCTAATCCAAACAAATCCGCTTGGTAAATCGTAGTCTTCGATCAATCAATCAAATTAGAATTTACAGATTTTTTTATTTTCCTTTACTCCCTACATTTTTCCCTCTCTTTCTCTCATTCAATCCCTTTAACCTCTCTCTCTCTCTCATCTCTCTCTCCTTTCTCGCTGCTATCTCTCTAATCTCTCCCCTCTCTCTCCTCTCTCTCCCTTCTTTCTCTCCCTCTCTCTCTCTCTCAATCTCGCCTCTGATCTCCGCCGATTGCAGTCGCTAAGGTCGCACACATGCCACCCTCGGAGTGGCCTACCTGGGAAAGGGAGAGAAAGAGAGAGGAGAAAGGCAGAGACAAAGAAATTGAGAGAGTTTAATTGAGAGGGAAGAGAGAAAACAGAAAGAGGGAGAGAGAGACGGAGAGAGGGGTAAAGAGAGATAGTCAGACAGAAAGTGAGAGAGAAGAAAGAGAGACACGGGAGAGAGAGAAGAGAGACAAGAGAATGAGGGTGGAGAGGATCGGGGAGATCAGCGAGGTGTTGAATAGAAAGAACTGGCGTGAGATAAAGGGAAAGGAATAGAGAGTCATAGATTTTCCTTGCAGAAATTGCCATATGATCACCGTGGTGAATCCTTAATGCAATAATAAGTAAGACGATGCGAGACGCAAACCACGCATTCGGCGGTTAAAATTATTTAACATCTATTTATCTTCTTGCTTCCTATCAATGTGTTGCTACGCATATACATAAACTTTAAAGAGCACATGCCGGGCAGATAAATTGATTGTATTAGAAATGAAAAGAGAGTTGCATAGAGAAAGAATCGTATATGTACATGACCACATGTCCGAGGCTACACTTCAAAAGCCATCGTTAATGCAGCATTTTTAAATAAAGTTATTTTCTTTGTTCTTATAAATGATGGCCAAACATAAATGGATGTACTACACATCATCACGCTGAATAGCGCATCCAGGAGCCGAGATTTTTAACATTTTTAGACTTTTTTTCTTTATTAGAAGCTCTTCTCATAATCAAATTCACTCGCAGAAGATGAACAAACTTCTCATCAACATACAACATACATGTCTTGAATTAATCCTTTCAGCTCGTATAAAAACCACGGTTATGAGAAAGGCGTCTAATTTGAAAATAAATGTTTAAATATAGTAAACTTTATCCTGCTTTGTTGTTGCAAAACTGATTTCATGTAATTAGAATATTGATTTTTGGCAAAGGAAACTGGTATCTTTACTAAATTGTTAGAGTTCACTCTCTCTCATTCTCACTCTCACTCTCTTTCTCTCTCTCTCTCTCTCTTTCTCTCTCTCTCTTTTCTCTCTCTCTCTCTCTCTCTGTTGCTACAGCGATTTCGGTGGCAAAACGAACTGCTGACTCTGATATCGCCCCAGTTCGAAGTTCAGCTGGCGTAATTCTTTGCTTATTTTCTTTTTCCCTCTTGTCCCTCCCCCCTGCATCGTTCCCTTTTCACAATTATAACAGTAACAGTTGTTTTACATTAATCTACAATTTAAAACTCCATTTAGACAATTTTTGCGCTTAATAAAAATGAATATCGAAAATGAACATTGCTGTCGAAAATTGTTTTTTTTTCTTTGCCTTACTCGCATTGTTGTCTACTCAAAGGCTATCGACACGCCTCACATATTTTGCGGCATCACCTTTCGCACTCTCATTCTCTCGCGTGCTCAGGGGCAGAGGAACTGTGTAAATATGAAGGACAATTCGCCCGTGGTTTTCATGCGGACAGAAATTATAAACCGAACACAACTGATGATCTAGTCAATCGACTCTGCTGACGGTAGCGTTATAAAATGATTGAATATGTCTTTCGTTACTTATCAGTTGTCGTTTTTTTCTCTAGTTTGTTTCAGTCCGGCGTTTTATAGTTATCACAACACAAAAACAAAAAAAAAGAGAAATTCGACTTACTATTTTACAAAGTGGTGAATCTGTTTGATGGCACTGTTGATACTTCTATAATCGTCGTTTGGCGAAAATGTGTCCGATTTTCAACTGCCGTAGGAATCATCGTAGAATCTTCTGTCTTCCTCTCCATTTCGCTTATTCTGGATCGAAAGACATGCATTTAAAAAAATTCAAACAAATAGAGAAAGAGAAAGAGAGAGAGAGAGAGAGAGAGAGAGAGAGAGAAAGAGAGAGAGAGATAGTGAGGGAGAGAGAGCAGAGAATGGGAGAGACAGAGAGAGAGAGAGAGAGAATTAAACAGAGAGAGAGAGAAAGAGATAGAGAGATAGAGAGATAGAAGTAAGAGAGAAGAGTGTGGGAGATTCAGAGAGAGAGAGAGAGAGAGAGAAACAGAATGAGAGAAAGAGAAATAGAGAGAGAGAGAAGGAGAGAATGTGGCAAAAAGAAAAGGTTTGTTTGTTATTGGAAATCTTAATCATGTTTACATTGATTTTTTTCCTGAAGTCTGTAAATCACTTTTTTTGCTTACAATATCGTAAGAATTATTTCTAAACTACACCTCTTTCTCACAATCGATATAACTCAGAGAAGGGCGCTGTTTATCTCCATTAATAATATTCAAGGATTCGACCTTGATTCAGAAAATGCTAGCTCCAGAATCAATCGCAGAGACAAATAAGAAGGAAAATGCGCCCGTGGATTTCAGGTGAGTTGAAAGGATAAATCGCAAACGTTTATGACCCTAATCGATTTATGACAATCTTTGCTGTGAATTCTAAAATTATTTATTAACGAATAAGTTTGGACGTAATATCGTACCATTTGGCGTCCAAAAATCAGTTTTAATTACATGTATGATGTCAGTTTCGAACAACAACAAAAAATATTCTCGTTTCTCCAGAGAGACCCTTGATGACGAATGTGTAGGTGGTTATAAGTTGGCGTTTTAGAGTCACTTCTCCATCTCATCTCTTCTCACTTACTCTCTGCTTTCACCGTCCGTTCTTTTTTTCTTTTTCTCACCATTTCCTTTAAATCTCTGGTGATGATTGGTGTGATTCTATGTTGCAGAAGTGATGAAAGGCTCAACAGAAGCAGAAAAAAGAGATTCTGACTAACAATAATTGTTTTCTCTTATATTTAATCCTGCAACTCTCTTTTAAATCTCATACTCGCACTCTCTTTCTCTCTCACTAATTCGCTTCAGGTGGCCGACTATTCAATTTTATGCTGCAGCAATAAAAATATTGTAAACAAATTGCAGGACAACAGTGGCTCCTTCTTAGTTTAAAACAGATACATACAGTCCCGCCCAGGATCTTGGTACCAAGGAGGGGTCGGAGGGGTCGGAGGGGTCCAAATGCATCCTCGGTAATAACTATTTTTCTAGGAAAGAGTAAAATATTTTAAATGGTACGTTAGTATGCTTATAGAGAACGGATGTTACTGTTAAAAAATCGATAATTTCTTATCACTTGATAAGAAGTTATCAGTTTTCGCTTATAAAAAATAAATTTAATTTCTTATATTTTTCAATGAAATTTCTCTTGTACCATTATTTTCTCTCTATCCACATCCCCAAATAATAAAAATAGAGATTGTATCATTAATAACGGAAATCGATAAATCAGACCTTAACACGCATGTTCATTAGCTGAGCAGATTCGCCTAGCGATTCTGAATCTAATTGAGTAAGTTTTCAAAATAATGTGCCGGTTAACAATATATTTTTGATTGTGTATACTTTGCATGAGTTTCTTCAGGATTCCCCATAGTCTTTGACTTTGTCAAAATTTTGGACCGGTATGATGCTTCAAATCTAGGTTGCTAAGCTAGCATTGATACTTAGAAATGTTGCGCGCACCTTTTTCGTCTTCGGTTTAATTACCTACGTTTGAGGTAGCGAAATAGCACAGGCAGAGAAAAAAAGGGATAGGCCCCGCCCCCTCGGCCTGAGAAGCCTCCCTTCCCTGTTCTTTCTGAAGAAAGTCATGAAAAGTACGCACAATCAAAATATATTGTTAACCGGCACTTTATTTTGAAAACTGATTACACAACTAGATTCAGAATCGTTAGGCGAATCTGCTCAGCTATTTAACATGCGTGTTAAGGTCTGATTTATCGATTTCCGTTATTAATGATAGAATCTCTATTTTTTATTATTTGGGGATGTGGATAGAGAGAAAATAATGGTACAAGAGAAATTTCATTGAAAAATATTAGAAATTAAATTTTTTATTAGCGAAAACTGATAACTTCTTATCAAGTGATAAGAAATTATCGATTTTTTAACAGTAACATCCGTTCTCTATAAGCAAACTAACGTACCATTTAAAATATTTTACTCTTTCCTAGGAAAATAGTTATTACCGAGGATGCATTTGGACCCCTCCGACCCCTCCGACCCCTCCTTGGTACCTAGATCCTGGGCGGGACTGTACGTGTTTCAACTCAACATTTAATGTGAGCATTATATTTTTATTTTTTTTATCCTCAAGCCACGGCACCACATCATCACCGAAGCCTTTCGTATATATCTTGAGTTTATCATTTCCACCCGTATGAAAACCAAGGTGCCTTGACTGTCCTTCTTAAGCTACGATTTGCGAGAGAATCAGAAAAAAATCAGTTATGTATTTCTTCGTCATATAATTGTTTTCTCTCAAATTTAACACGTTTGCAACTTTATAACATGTTGCATATTTATGAAAGGGTCGTGAAAGATCCTTGGCTCGCCCTGTTTAGTAGAGTTTTTTTTTACAATAATTTTCTTTGCTTTATATCTGTTCCCATGGCTAGTAAGCAGTACAAGTTCCTCTACTCCTCTATATCTTTCTTCTCCATATTTCTATCTTTCTATCTCTATCTATCTGTTTCTCTCTGTTTTTCTCTGTTGTCCTTTTCTCTCTTTCTCCATTTCAGTCTATCTTCCTCTCCCGATGTCTCCATTTTCATTGTTTCTACTTACTTTTACTACTTTCATTTACTACTTGTTTTACTTTAACTTTTATTTTATTTTCTTATTTTTTTACTATTTTTCCTCTCGTTCACATTCTCGCACTTTCTCTGTCTCTCGCTCTATCTTTCTCCTTCTTCCCACTCTCTCTCTCTCTCTCTCTCTCTTTCTCTTTCTCTTTTATCTCTCTCTCACTTTCCCGTACTCGACTTCTCTCCCCTTTCTCCCTTTCTGACACTCCATTTCTCTCTTATTATCGCTCTCGCTCTCTCGAAAAAAGTTATACGGCTCTCCTTAAATGTTGGTATACGCTTGTTCTGTTTATTTTAAAATACTTTATTTCATACTCTTAATGATGACTTATCACGTTTGGACGTGATCTCGTATCAGTTGGCGCTTTCTTCTCTTATTTGCTTAAAGGAAGTATCCGGCGAATAATTCTACAGTAGCGCTAGAGAACGAGTTTGAATGCGCGCGCTCATAAAGTTGCCTGTCGCTCGGTCGAGAGAGCATGTGAAATAGGAGGGCGGCTCTGACCTACCGTAGCTAATTCTCTACCCGCCAGTTTTCGCGTTACTATTGCTCAGAATGTAATGGTAGAAAATCGCTCAAACTTTCTGTATACATGTTTTACGCCAAGATGAACATCTTCATACAGAAAAAAACTTAGCTTAATTATTCCCCGGATACCTCCTTTAAGCCCAATGTTTAATCATGAACGAAGTTTAAACGAATGAAACAGAGAGAGAGAGAGCGAGATAAAAGAGCCGTGGAGAGAGGGTGAGAGAGAAAGTGTGAATATTTTTCATAGACAAAGAAATGTAGTGTGTTCCTTAAAAAAAGTTGTCTAAGTCACAATAATCGTATACATGAACACGTGACCGAGCTATACTTCAGAAGCCATTGTTAATGTAGTCCTTATTAATAAAAATGTTGTCTTTGTTCATATAAATGATGGCAATACATAAATATAAACGAATACATCCCTTTGAATAGTGCATCCAGGAGCCGAGAGTCGGAAAGAAGACACACTCAAAGTCAAAATCGATTGTCTCGAGGTCGCAGCTGCCCGCTGATGAAGCGACCTTTAACTAATTGGCCGATCTTCTCTTTTCTTGTCTCATTCAAATTATGACAATTCTCTTCTTTTCTTACAAATTCGATCTTGTATTAGCTTGCTAATGAGATGTACAGCAACTTCGCCGATCCTCAAAAGGCATATGAGGGCAGTGGCCAAATGAAAACCACATGGCTATCCAAGCACAGAGTGATGAGACAATATGGAAATCAATGACACTCACAGAAAGGCAACATTAATCTCCATCAACAATACTCATCGATTCGATCTTGAATCCGAAAAGGCGAGATTCAGAATCAAGGGCAGAGAAAAACGGACTATGCGCCCGTGGTTTTCATGAACCACCCTATGCAGTATGCATTTCTAAAACAGGAAACTTAAGCGTAAACAAATGATTTAATAAATGACTAATTGTGTTCTCACTTTGCTTACCATAAGTCACATTTAGAAAGTGACCATTGTTTTCTCATCCGCACCAATGGGGATGTTCTAAGAAGTCAAAAGGGGGAGGCGGAGATAAGGGAAGAGAAGGGGAGAGAGAAGGCAGAAAAGAAAAGAAAGAGGGAATTCTATCCAAGAGTCTGCGTGTCTTCTGTTTTCTGGAACAAGTAAATTATAACAACATGTAAATAAATAAAGTCATGCGTATTCGTAATATTGTTTTAAATTTAATTTTATTGGTATTTTAAATAATGCTTTACAATGAATCAAGAGTAATTGAATTTCTAACATGAAACTCCTGACTGGGCTCCTTTTCCTCTTTCTTGGCGGATGGCTTCACTTCTTTCTTCTTTTTCTCATTTCCCTTGTTCTCACTCTCTTTCAATGGATTCTTCGGGGGAAGCGGCAAGTACGGAAAAGATAGATTTTTTTAATAGGCTCAATTGGATCACCAAAATCTACTCTCAAGTTTTCACTACAACTCTAGAGATCTTCTAAAAACTACCTCATGCCCATTTTCAGTCGATTTCAAAGACGATTCAGTCCTTGTGGTCGTCATTGCTAGGCACTTAAAAAGTGCGTGACTCAAAATGATAAAGATGATAAGAGATATTTAATAAATAATCAAAAGTAGAAATAGAGTTACGGGGCCAAACGTTGTTCCCGTTATTTCGGTGATGCTTGTAGTCGCACCCTAGAAATAAAGTCGAAATAGAGCACACAAATTACGATATTATAATAAGACAACAATCATGTCACAAATTTTCCACGCAAAAAATTTAAAAAATATATTTGAAGAAATAAATTGGAGAAGGGCTCACATCAGTGTTCGGTGTTCCCGCAGACGCACCAGAAGTGGAATTGCTGGTCATAATCTTAAAACAAAGCCATCTGAGGTTGATTTGCGTCGATGACGACCTGAAAATTCCCATTTGGAAATTATGTTGATTTTTAAATAATACAAGTAAAATATATAATTAGAAAATCTATAAAAATTAATCTAACACGATTATTCGATTTCCTTGCATGTACGGCTTCATACTTACATGGATCGGTCGCTTGGGCAGAGCCGGGGAAGAGAGGGCGGCCAGGCGAAACTTCAGTCGGCGATTGCTCTGGTACCACATCACTGAACTGGCACAAGGAATTAATTTGAATGCATTTCGGCTGGAAATTAAAAAAAAATGCACCTAGAACAATAGCGAAGGCGACTGCGAGAACCGCAAAGCCGACGAGCACAGTGATCAGTGACATCTAAAATGCCACTTTTAAGTAAGCGGGAAGTGGAAGTTAGGGATTTCTAGCTAGACAATGAAAATGGATGGATGCTAACAATAAGTAGCCCAATGCTAGATGAAGATGTTGACTCTGTCGATGATGAATTGATTTGAGTGCTTGATGTGGTAGTTGGGGCCGCAGTCCTTAGCGGTTAGCTCCTCAAAACACTCACCAATATCCAAGCAAGATGTCCATAAACATTAATTTTGTCAGCACAGCCTCCCTATTTTGAACGAAAAATATTTTCAATCATTAACACCTTGTATCTTCCGAGCAGTTGCATCTTCAACAGGCTGTTATTAAAATTTTCCTGTATAGCAAAATAGGTGCACGGTTCATTATAACAAGGACAAAGGAGGCGGCTTCTGTTGCCCGGGTCGAGCCCGCAGTTCATTGGCAACTCATTGGCTGCTTTGAGACAGCCAGATGGATAGAACAAAGAAACTTCCGGCGTCTCTTCTGGTGAGTTGAAGTAGACAGGAAAATAGCATCCGAGAATAAACATGGCATCGGAAAGATAACCGTCTGATCCCATTACAGCGCACTTTACGCCGTCCTGAAAGAACGTCAACAAACATTGAGGAAATTCCTAAGTTGGTCAGTGTTTACTCGATTGTATAAAACACATGACGCTTTTGAAAGTTTCCACTAACCGCACAGAGAGGCTAGAAGAAGCAGAGTAAGAGGAGCGCGGTCTTGAGAAGCATGGGAAGTTGGGAGGACGAGGAGAAGAAAGTAGCGAAGAGAGAGAGAGAGAGAGAGTGGTGGAGAAGGAGAGCGAGGCAGCAGCCAACCTCACACGAGCGGAAGGTGATGATGGAATGATTTCTTTCCGAAATTCTTCCCTTTGAGACGGAATTTGAGTGAAAGCTAATGTGATGAAATACATGAGGAATATGGAATGTTGCACTTGTCATTACTTTTCATCCAAAATATGCCTGAATCATACTTTCTTCTATTTCATTAGAATTAAAAAAAAGCTTACCTTCAGCTTCAATGTCGTGTGACTATTTCAGCACTTCACGCCCTTTATTAACTGTTATATAAATAATATTAAACTTTTTTGTTATATTCCACATCTTCAGAATTTATCTCTGGAGTAACAATATTTAGGCAGGATGAATGAAAAAAACTTTAATTTTTTTGCAAAACTTACATCGTGCAATTAGAACATTTATTTCTGTATTGACACTTTCTTAAATGTTGATTCTGTTCTCACAATCAATGATGTGAATGGAATGACATAAACTGACGCTTTTTAATTGCACACTTCTTATTAATTCATAGTTCAAATCTATTTTACAAAAATACCAAGAAATACTTTTCCCATCCCTCAACAAGAATTATCCATACGTAGTACAAAACAGAAATTATGAGAAGATAGAGAGAGAACGAAACAGCTGTTTCCTAGGAGACAGAGACAGATAGGACACGAGATACAGAGAGAGGTAGACTGACCCATAAAAAAATCAACTAAATCAAGGAATGAAAAGTAATTCTTGACAACAATAAAAAAAATAGATTGGGAAAAAAATTCTGTATACATTTAAAATTAATTAAGCAACACTGGTTAAGTAATACAAGTCAAAAGAGAGAAAGAGAGAGAGAGATAAAAAATTAAAGAGAGACAGAGGGAGTGAGAGAGACAAAGAGAGAACGACGGAGAGAGTTTTCCTTTTCATTTTTCTGACCATTCTATTCGGCGTCTTCGCTCATCTCTGACCTATTGAGCTTTTCTCGGAATGATCCGAGATCTCCTCGTTGTAGTCGGAAAGCAAGGACTGATGAATGTTGAGGTGCATACAAGTTGTTTTCTTTCATTATTTGCTGGTTATAAATCAAACGATGGAACATTCTACTATCATATTTCCCAACCCGCAACAAGCAAATATGGCCAGTTGCCAAATGAAAACTACCTGCCGAACGGCACACTTAAGAGAGCCTCTCTGTAAGGATCAAGAAGCCCTCATGGAGGCCTGCCCCGGCGCAAAATTTTCTGATTCAGTTATCCAAAATTTAATTAGGGATTCACATATGCATTGTAAAGAAGATTAGTAGATCAATTTTGGTATAAAAATTTTTTTCTTGTCTGGGTAAGCAAAAGTAAGGAAAAAGTGTACATCGCCATAACTTTCTTTAAAATCAATATTTTTCAGCTTTCTTTTTTTTATTGGCATCCCGGTTGACTTCTAATCAAAAACTCTATTGATGTATTTGGTGAAATAATTTATTCTCATGTCGAAAAATTATTTTAAATATTTCAATTTCACCGTTGAATACCTTATACTCATTTAGTCCTGGGTTTTACATCTCAAAATGTAGAGCATTAAAAACTTTATAATATATATTCTTTTCGTTTAGTGTGTCCTACCCTAAAGAGGTTACAAATAGGCTCAAATGGGGGCAACTCGGATATGTAGGATTCAAGGAATGCTTGAAAACGAAGTTAAATTCTTGTTATGACAAAAAATAAACCACTTCATACGATTCAGCTCGTTTTTCGTTTCATAAAAGCATTCCATAAAAATTTCATAAAAACATTTTTCTATGAAAAAAATGCATTTTTCGATTTTTCTGCTATAGTCAGAAAATGACCTAAAGCTATTCGAATCGCTGTATTTTCAATGTTTTCAGCGAGAACAGAATGCGGATAGTACAGAACAATACGCGACAAAATTCTCTACAACATACATCATTTATATCCGAATACAAGGTCCCTACGAATGGCAGTATTGATTTCCTATGGCCGTCGCGCCAAAACTGACAGATCCTCGTTTTGCAAGTTTTGTGCAATCTACTTGATTCCTACTCATACTATACATCATTCTGCTCCCCATAGCACAATTAGTTCAGAGCCGATGTTTATATTGCCGATTTCCCGTGCTAAAAGCCCGCAAAAGGGTTCGCGGTTTTGAACCTGTGACCCATGACATTCGACGTGCACAACCAATGGACCAAAATGCCATTTAAAAATTCATTTCTGGAAAATGCCAAAACCAATCTTAAAGAATGACCTATCAATCGATAGCTATTTTTGCGCTCTATCGAAATAAATATATCCGCCAAAAAGAGTAAATTGACGGTAAGGTCAAATAAGCGGTCAAAATATTCGAACCCAAAAAAGTAGATCAAACAAGCTATTTATCATAAAGTGATGTATGGGAAAGTTGTTCGTCTGAGCGATAGCTATAAAATAACATGTGGTGATATGTTCAATCAAATAACGGCTGCGGAAATGGCTTCCCAGAAAATTGGCTTTTCAAAGATCCATAGGGCACTTTTCCGGTACTCCATCTGAACAGAAAATAGTGGGTGATACAACATGTCCTCTACATTAATACCAGTACCGGAGAAGTGCCCTATGGATCTTTGAAAAGCCAATTTTCTGGGAAGCCATTTCCGCAGCCGTTATTTCTCGCTGATTGAACATATCACCACATGTTATATGCCATTTTATAGCTTTCGCTCAGACGAACAACTTTCCCATACATCACTTTATGATAAATAGCTACTTTGATCTACTTTTTTTGGGTTCGAATATTTTGACCGCTTATTTAACCTTACCGTCAATTTACTCTTTTTGGCGGATATATTTATTTCGATATTCCTTTCTCGTCTGCTTTCCCCAGCTACCTGTTCAACCAATTTATCTGCCTGGCATATTTGTTAAGCAATTATTTTCATATATACACCCTAACCAGAATCAGCTGATTGTGAGAAAAAGAGACAGTCGTTCTTCAGGCCAATTGAAAAGGGCGAGTTTCGCCAAACGGAAATTATCAGTAATGTCAGCCAAAATATTCACAACTTTGTAACCGTTTGCTCTCTTCTAGTTGTGTATTGATCAAACTTTAAAACGCTGAACTGAAACAAATAAGAAAAAAATACGCCGACAGTTACACAGCGATACTTCACATCAGTATCGAAAGTTGTATTTAATCATGTTAAAGTGCAAAGCGCCTTGACGATCGATCAGGCTTGCGTATGTGTTCAGTTGATCATTTCCTCCCACATAAAAACTACAGCCGCATTATCCTTCTTGTTTATCACTGCACTTGATTATAGCAAATGCGCGAACGAGAGTGCGAAGGGCCGCGCGGCAAATTGAGATTCCACATAATTGTTCGTTCTCGCACTCATTTAAATAAGACTGGAATAAGTAAAATATACTGTAATAATTTGAAGAGAAATGTACATACTTTATTCTAAACGAACATACAACTGACTTTGTTGGATGCTATTTATTTAATGCCATCAATAATATGAACAAATATTATTCAATGTATAAAATCAACGGCAATCTGAGGTATATCTTGAACGTATTTTCATTTGGCCACTTTCCATATTTGCTTGTTGAGGGTTGGGAAATCTTCTACTTTCTTTCCTCGATTCAGAATTTATAATCAGTGAACAATTAAAGAAAAAAAATGGAAGCACCTCAACATTCATTAGTCCTTGCATTCCGACGACTACGAGGAGATCTCGGATCATTCCGAGCCATGTTCAATGAATCAGAGATTTGCAATCAAGACGGTATTGTTTTGAATCCGTGCATTTTCTCTCTCTCTCGCAATCTCTCTCTTTTCTCTCCGTTTGTCTACCTGTCTATCGCTCTCTCTCTCTCTCTCTCTCTCTTTCTCTGTCTTCTGTCTCTCTCTCTCTGCCCCTCTCTCCCTCTCCCCTCCCCTCTCCTCTCTCTCTCACTCTCTTTTTTTTCTCTCTCTCTCTTTTTCTCTCTCTCTGTCTCTCTTTCCCAGGTCTGCCTCTCCGAGGGTGACATCAATCAGCGGCAAAGTCTTTCGTCTATTTGAATAGCGATTCGCCAGTTTCGACATGGCCAATTGTCTTCTGTTCCCCAGTGAGATAAAGTGAGAAAGCGTAGAATGAGAAGAGTGCAAGAAATTTTAGAGAAAATGGAATTAGAGAAAGACAGACGAAGAGAGAGAGCAAGAGATTCAGAAAGAGAGACAAAGAGAGAGAGAGAGAGAAAGAGACAAAGAGAGAAAGAGAGACAATGAGAGAGAGAGACAAAGAGAGAGAGAGACAAAGAGAGAGAGAGAGAGATAAAGAGAGAGAGAAAGAGACAAAGAGAGAGAGAGACAAAGAGAGAAAGAGAGACAAAGAGTGAGAGAGACAAAGAGAGAGAGAGACAAAGAGAGAGAGAGACAGTGAAACTCTCCACTGGCTCGGCCAGCTTCCCAAAGGAGCGGCCCGTCGCTGTCTTCCACTCGGCTGAGGTGGCGGTTAATTAATATATTATCATATCCTATTTTGAAATAACAAATGTTATTTACAAAAAAAAAAATCATTTTTGAAATATTAAAGTCATCTTAAGAAAATAAGAAAAGGGTGCTTATTTAAAGCCGTTTTAAAATGACTCATTTGTTCCATGCGGATTGAAAATAATCGTATCTTGGATTCATGTTAAATTGAATTGGCGCCGCGAAATAAGTTGTGATGAGATGTCGATCAATCCCTTTATCACCATATGAGTAGGGAGAATGGCAGCGAAAAATACCATTCTGCTAAGAAATGAACTTTCTTGCTTTTCCTAACTGATTTTTAGATTTGTATATACATATTTCATTGCAACTGACAAGGAAGCCTTTTTGCATAACTCAGCCAATCCTGGCGTCGCTAATTTTATTTTGTGTACTGCTCATTGAAAAAGAAATCTTAAACGATTTTAAAGCTGCGGACATCTCCCTTGTGATTTTATGAGCATTTTTGAAGAGTGAATAACATCGACTAGTGCCTGTCTCCCTCTTCAGCAATCTCCATTTCGAAAACAATGAGCTTGAAAAGGTGATCTATTCGAAGTGATTGATGCTCTCTCTCTTTCTTTCTCCCACTGTCTCTCCTTCCTTCGTTGTCCTTTGAAATCTCTTCTTCTATCTCTTATTCGTTCTACTCCCGCCTCTATCCTATCATCCCTTCATGACTGAACGTATCGATCCATACGTGGTTTTCATTTGATCACTTACCATATTTGCTTGTCGAGGTGTGGGAAAGATGATTGTTGACGGATGGTAGTTGGAATTTATACGCAGTAAATAATTAAAGAAAAAAACTTGTATTCACCTCAACGATCATCAATCCTTCCGTTCCAGCGACGAGGAGATTCCTAGTCCTCGTGAAAAGGTAAATGTGTCAGAGGTGAGCGATCGGGGAGATAAATTAGATTTGAATTCGCGCCTTTTGCCTGAAACAAGGGAGAGAGAGCACATGCAATTTAGAGAGACGACAATGGTCAGAAAGTTCAGAGAGAGTGTTAGAGGAAAAGGTGGTGTGGAAAAATAGTGAGAGACATAGAGAGACAGAGACAGAGCGAGAGATATAGAAAAATAGCGAGCACTTTCTTCCGATCGCTCTCCTTCGTGTTCCCCTTCGGCTGCTCGCTGAGCTTGAACCGCCTCTTCTCAGCCGTTATTAAATCTTATTTTAAAATAAGCATTTTTTTCAAAATTATTTAAAAATAATAATAACGAAATATCAATAAATAAGAGGAGTTATATCTTATTTTAAGATCTGGTTGTTAATAATCATAATATCTTGTTTCAAAATAAGAAAAAAATAATCAGATATCATACGGAGATTGAAGACTATTATTCGGTCGATTGATTTGATAAAGCTCTTGCTAAATTGTACTAAAAGAAGAAACGAGGCAAACGCTCATAGAACGAAGATGCAGGAAGTTCGCTTTGCTAATTGTAAGAGTGAAATGCATCCTTTGCCGTCGCATTTTCAGAGAAGGTGCATTTGCAAGCCTATTGAAGCACTTATTGTTAGACAATCTTGGTGAACCTTGATTGTTTGCATGTCCATGGATCCTTATCGAATTGAATAAGATATATGCATACATAAATACGTGACAAAAATATAGCAGAAGAAAAATGTGGATCTAGCTCTTTCGTGGTCACAACCCTCTACAGGCAAATATGGCCAGTGGCCAAATGAAAACCACCTGTTGATCGATATATTCAATTATGAAGGGATGAGAGGATCGAGAACGAATACGAAAAAGAGATAAATGGACAAGTAAGGAATGAGAGAGTGCCAGAGAACGAAAGAGAGAGATTGAGAGACCGGGGGAGCGAAGAAAGCGAGAAGAAACAGAGAGAGAGGAGATAGAAAGAGAGCGAGAGAGGAGAGAGAGGGAGAGAAGTGAGAGAGAGAGAGAGAAAAGAGGAAGAGAAAAAGAAGGAGATAAATAAAGATTGCAAGAAGAATAGAAACAAAGAGAAAAAAACCACCTTTCCACACTCCACCCTGCCCGCAACGCACAAACAAGCAAAAACCGGGGAATCGTTATTCCGCCAAAGGTACGCAAGTGAATGCATCTCTGCATGCCAGAGAACATATTCTGTTCAAAGTCGAGTGACTCGAGGTCGCCGCTCCCCGAGGATGAGGCGATTTCGAATTATTTGGCCAATTTTTTCTCCTTTTTCTCTAAAAATTACGGCAGTATATTTTATAATCTTATTTTATAGAAGGTGATGGCCGAAAAACTAAAATTGACTCAAGCACTCGCACGTGTTCTGTAATCAGGTGCTGCGTAAATTTAAGAACAATTTCCCCCGTGGTTTTGATGCGGGCGGAAAAGATAAACTGATCACATGAACGAACTTGACCGATTTTTTTTGCGCTATCTATCTTATAATGATTAAAATATGTATGTCTTTCAATACTGATGTATCTCGTATCAGTCGGTTTTTTTTATATCTTATTTGTTTCAGTCTGGCGTTTTATAGTTACATACATAAGCTTGCGGCAGTCAATCGTATCTTTTAACTTCTTTTACACAATATTTGCACATATTTAGAGACGTAAGTTTTATTCATAATTATTTGCCTCATGAATCTTTTTCGCGTGTCCAAATTTGTCCAAGTTTATGAAATCCAAGAAACGATGATACTAAAACCATGTATAACGAATGATGTGTCGATTTCGAACAGTCCGCCTCTTCATTCTTATCTCTGGAGTAAAACGGATTAGGCACGGTGAATTTAACCCAAACAAGTTAGCTTTTTTTTTGAAAAACAGATATCATATAATTAAGAAATTGATTTTTAGCCGTGACGATTGTATAGGTATAGGATTTTTTTATAATGTTTACAATATTTTTGCATTTGTTTGTTTATCAACCACTCACATCAAAACCAACGATGCTCGCAGAAAAGCACCATAGATTTTTGTATTTCAATACGGCACACAGATTCGACCTTGATTGAGAGCAGGCGAGATCCACAATAAAATAAAGATATATGTAAATAAGAAGGACCATGTGCGGTGATTTTCATTGGGGCCGAAAAGATAAATGCAAGACCTATACAAACCGATGTTCATTCGTATGTGGCACCATTTTAATGATGACAAACTCTGCAAATTTGGCACAAAAGATAGTTGATTGATGGTGAGAGATAAAAAAAAATTATATCTGAAGTGAGAAATGGAATGCCGAACAGGTCGACTGATGCCACTGCAGGCAAAGACAGCACGACTGAACAGAATGCAAATTTGCAGCAATCGAGAAAGCGGTAGAGGGAGGGATGTTGTGAAGGACAGAGAGAGAGAGAATAAATAGAGACGAGAGAGGGAAGAGAAAAGACGAGAGAGAAGAGAGCGAAGAGATTTTAAGAGAGATGTAGTGATTAATTTTATTACTATAATATTATCAAATTACCCAATGAAAAACTGACATATTTTTTTGTTATCCGAACCACAATCGACTTATATCGACTCGTGTCGTACCTTTGTTGAGTTTATCATTTCCACGCACATGAAATCCACGGGGGCATTGCCATCTCATTTATCTCAGCGTTTGATTCTGGATCTCGTCTGTTATGAATCGGCGCGGTTTGTATAATTGATGAACATAAATGGTGCCTAACTACTAGTGTCATTGGATGTGAAAACAGCGTCTGCTAGAGAAATTGCTCTAAAAATGCAAAATACATCAAAAGAAACTATCAATAAAAACTATCTGAAGATGGTGCAGCTCAGACAAACGACTCATTCATTACAAAAGGATTAAGAAGAATCGTTTCTTGGATTCTCTAAAATTTCTTTTTAATGTTTGTTACATTTTTAGTGTAATTCTTTATCAGACGCTGTTCTCACATCCAATGACAGTAGTAGTAAGTAACAATTAATGTACATCAATAATACCCACCACACCGATTCATAGAATGCGAGATCAAGAATCAAACGCAAACATATGTAATTGAAATAGGAAATGCCCAGGTGGTTTTCATATTAGCGGAAATAATAAACTCAAGACATGTACGCCAAGTGTCGATACAAGTTCCGCTTCTGTCATTGATTTTATACAAAAATAAACGTATATTGGGCACCATAAATCAGTGGTTCTTCGGTTCTGGGTGTTTTGAAAAGATTCACACGAGAAGCTGGAGGCTTTCCCGGCGGCGAGAAGCGCGATGGCGACAGCCAAGAGATCTGATTGAGAGATCAAAACGAGAGCAACTTTTATGGCCTGTCCAATGCTACCGTAATCTTGAAGAACAGAGAGCGAGAGACGCAGTCATTGTGAAGTCTACTATAGACTTCTATGCGTCATGGGCAGCACTTTCTTTAAATTCTTGAGAAGCGTGCAGCTTGCAACCCAATATTACGTCTTCTGCCTTTATTTATTGTTAACATTTATGCACATATCTCAATTCTCCATTTTCTACTTTCCATTCTCTCTCTCTCTCTCTCTCTCTTACATGATGTCCAAAGCTCTCTCCTCTCGCTTATCTCTCCATATCTCTCCCGTTCTCTTTCTCTTTCTCTCTCTCTTTCCTTCCGTATCTAAAAACCCAAATGCGCTAACCTTATTCTTTTTGTTGTTGTTGTAAAACCAATATCATATAATCAGCACATTAATTTTTAGCCGTGATGATTGTACAGACATTTTAAAGGTGTTTATAATATTTTGGTGCAAACACCATTTATGTATGTAATTATATCAATAATACACACGGATTCGACCGTGATTGAGTGCATGCGAGATCCAGAATAAAGTGAAGATATAAATAAGAAGAACCATGCGCAGTGGTTTGCATCTGCGCTGAAAGGATAAGTGCAATATATGCACGAACCTGTTCGATGCGTGATGGGTTTGCTGCTTCATTGCTATCCTTATTGCTAATTCTGAAACGTATGCTATGCATGAAACACATTTTTTTCCAGAATAAATTGCAGTCATAACTAATGTAAGGAGTACAATAGTCCCGTGGTTTTCATGCGGGCGGAATCAAGGCATCGTTTTCAAACTGTTACGAGGCCGGAAGGCGTTGAAGAGAACACGAGAAAGCCCTTACGATTATATACAAGAAAAGTGACATTTATGAGTTTTGGGCATTTTTCTTCGTTGTTTATTTCGTCTCTGTGCTGTAATATGTTTCACTACTAAAAATTAATGTTCTCATTATATGAGAAACAGATAAAGATAGAGAGAGGCATGAGAGAGACAGATAAACGGAGAGAGACAGAGAAAGAGAGAGAGAGAGGTACGAGAGAGGGACAGGAAAGAGAGAAAGGACAGAGTAAAAAAGACACGAACATCAACTTCATCCTCGAGGAGTACGGTGAAAGGAAAATACAAGATGAACTAAATGGGATTGAGTTTTCATTCTTGATAATTCCATACTAATTCGCTCTGTAAATATGCCATCAACGAGCTCATAAATCACGTGTACAATAAAGTTGTCATCAAAAAGAATTCTAAAGACTCTCTCTGTCTCTCATTCACTCACCCTCTCACACTCTATATCTTGATAGAAATATGTAGTATATATCAATGTAATGCTTATCAGAGTAAGCCGCGCAGGTTTGACACCGAGTTCGTTGCAGCAAATGAAAGAGAGAGGAAGTGAGGGAGGGGAGGAGAGAGATAGAGATAGAGAGAGAGAGAGAAAGAGGGAGAGGGAGAGAGACAGGAGAAGAGGGAGAAGCGAGATCTATAACGGAAAGCGTATAAAAATTGAGAATACATTTTTGATAGCAACTTTAACGTACATGTGGTTTGCGAGAATGTTGAAGGCATATTTAGCTAGCGAATTCTTCAAGTACTGATTTCAGCGCTTGCATTTTACATATTGCAGTTCCTTCTTTTCGACATCTCGCTGATCTCCCCGACCTCCCTCACTCACTTCTTTCTCTTCTATCTCTCTTCTGGCTCTCTCTCCCGTCTCTTTCTCTCTCTGTCTTCTCTCTCTCTCTCTCTCCTTTTCTGTCTGTCTATCTCTATTTACCTCTCCCTCCCTCTGTTCTCTCTCTCCCTCTCTCTGTTCTCTCTCTCTCCCTCCATCTGTTCCCTCTCTCTCTCCCTTTCTTTGTCTCTGCCTTTCTCCTCTCTCTCTCTCTCTCTCTCTCCTTTCCCAGGTCTGCGCCACTCCGAGGGTGGCAGTGCGACCTCAGCGGCTTAGGAAGCCAGAAGATAAACCGACGGGCAATATTTTCATGGGCCAATTGAAAATATTGCGAGCTTTCGTCAAACGGATACTTGCGTATCAACAAAGCAATCAAAAAATTCACCTCTTTGTAACTTACTCGAATCTCTATTTTTGGTTCTCTAATGTAAGTATGCATGTACATATAAAACGTCGGATTGAACCAAATAAAAAAACGATCACGTCCAAATATTTTGTGTTCAATTAAGTAAATGGAATAAGTTGTGATGAGGTGTCGAGCATATGCAATTTAGAAAAACGCCCAAACAAAAATGGTTAGAAAATTGGGTTAGAGGAAGAGGTGGTGTGGAAAATAGTGAGAGAGATAGAGAGATGGAGAGATGCAGAGACCAAGACAGAAAGTGAGACAAACAGAGAGAGAGAGAGAGTATATTCCCAGCTAAGTTCAACATTTTAGAGATTTTTCATTCTATAAAACAATAAACGTTGGACATTTTTGGATTTTTATTTTTTCCTTGTTTAGAGTGTCTTGGCTATTGCTAGTTTTCATTTCTATATCTCAACAATGTGCGTCGCGGTTCCTTGATAATTCTTCCAATGATAATTCTTCCAATGATAATTCTTCCAATTTTAGAATGATAATTCTTCCAATGATAATTCTTCCAATGATAGTTCTTCTAATGAGAATTCTTCCAATGATAATTCTTCTAATGATATTTCTTCCATTTTTTTTTGGAAACGGTGATAATTCTTCCAAATTTTTTTGCATATACACTTCTGCTTGAAGAGGCAGAGAAAATGATCAGACTCAAACTTGCGACTAATTTTATGATTCATAACAAGCATTCAAGATTGCAATTCATACAAAGTGTGTAAAGTACGTATGTATGTATATTAATGTGAAAGTACGTATGTATGTATATTAATGTGCAAGGCACTAATGAGTTATTAGAATTCTAGTGATAAATTACGAAGCAGCGATAATCACAAGTGGAACCGAATAATTAATGCATTTAGCACTTCGTTCGTTTATGTTATTTAGAATGAAAGAGACTTCGTTCAGTGAAAGGACAGAAAGAGTGAGAGAGAGACACATCTCAATCTGAAACAGGGGATCCGCGCACCTTCCATTCCTCAATTTATCGCCGACCCAGGTGTTCTTGAAGTAGTTGCTGAAGGAGGAGATGGCCGCGGTATTCGCAGGGCAAGCCTCTAGAGTGTCGACGCAATACGAGAAGGCGCTGTCGATGTCGCCCTCCGGCACGAAAGGGAGTGCCATGAAGTTGCGAAGAGCGGCATAGATGTCGCCCCCAGCCTATAATTAAATAATTAGACGCAGCCTTAGGCTTAGATTAGGCTTATGACCTTATAATCCTTGCTAAGTCCGACTTCACCGATCTTGCGCCAGAGGGCTTGTGCGAAGTGGAAATGGCAGCAATGGACGACGGCATTCGGGAAGACACTCCGAGCAGCATTCTCCTCTCCCTTTTCAAAGTCCATGATGACGAACCGGGGGTTCAGGCCTGGAATACGTATGTATAATGTAGAATACTGTATTGGATATAACGAACCCAGGCAGAGGGAGAGCAGGTGACTGAAGACCAAAGAGTACAGCCGACCTTGCTTGCTCGGCAGAATGGCATAGGCCTTAATAATTAATAACATGTTAAGTTGCAGGTTTGTTGTGTTCATACCAGCGGAAGGAATGCGCCGTACACCCTGGCGTGAACAGTCCAGAGCTGTGTGTAGAGTAGCGGGACGCAGGAGAAGGTCCAGTCCACGGCAATAATATCTGCTTTCGCCAGCTCGATGAGATTCTCAGGAGTCGCGAAGATGAAGACGCGCTCCGGATCAGTTGTTCCTGAAATTATATATTTAGAAAACCTTCTCATCAATCAATTAATATGCACAAACCCGTATCGAGGGAGAGGAAATTCGATCCCTTTGCCGTTGTCGTCAAGGTCGGCGGGAAGTCAATTCCGGCCAAACTCTTAACAGAAAAATTATTTTATTTTATTTTATTTTATTTTATTTTATTGTGATTGACCTTTGGAGATGGCAGCGGTGCATTGACTCGTCTTCGAGCGTGTGCCATTGCTTGCGCGAGATTGCTGTTACTTGGAAGATGCGCATGTGCGGCATTTGAAGCAGCGTGAGTCGCTTTCGCGATTATCTTCCGGTTCGGTGCTTGGCTCGTCTTAGCTTCCTCGAAGAACGTCGACTTGATGATCTTCGCTTCCTTTCTGCCGGAGACAACGACGCACGAGTGCTTCTTGAGAACGTGGATATCTTGCAAGCTGTCGCCCTTGAGAATGACGTGCCCCAGACAAGCGAGTTCCTTCTGGCGCTCGCACCGATAAGCCGTTCCAGTTGCCCCCTTGTATGCCTAAAAGAAACATTTAAACTACTGTCTCCAAATAATTAACGTTCTTTTTTACTGGCATAATTTCACACTTCATTTTGCATATGCAGGTGCATTTCACTTGTTCTGACCTTGTGTGTTCTGATCATTTTTTCTGACTCTTCAAGCAGGAGTGTATATGCAAAAAAATATTTGGAAGAATTATCACCGTTTCCAAAAAAAAGTGGAAGAAATATCATTGGAAGAATTATCATTGGAAGAATTATCATTGGAAGAACTATCATTGGAAGAATTATCATTGGAAGAATTATCATTCTGAAATTGGAAGAATTATCATTGGAAGAATTATCATTGGAAGAATTATCAGGACACCGTGCGTCGCAATGACCTCAGACGTGCATCCAACTCGCCTCCTAGCGCGGCGAGCCTAATAATTCAAGCCCTCATAGCAAATGAACAAGGCATTTTCCAACACCCAGACCAGTTCCAATCGATTCCTCGTATCAGAAAGTACCCACAACGAACTTTTTAACAAAATCCAAGCTGATCGATTTTGGCTATGTCCGTGGCCTTTTTGATTCTCTCGCAAATCGCGATATATACAGGCGGGCAGCCGCATTGGGTTGAGGGATGCAAGTTGGAGAGAGCGAGCATAAACAAGGTGAACTAGTTTTCATTTTTTTTTTCAAATTTTCCACTCTTTATTGCAGAGGTCTGAATAGATTATTTCTCAATATACTTTAAATAAGGAAAACACCAAATGTGTGAGTTTATGTCTTGAGTTTATCATTTCCGTAATCATCAAAACCACGCGTGCTTTTGATGATTCCTTCCTTGATTCGCGAGAGACTCAAATAGAATCACTCATGGAATTCTTCGTCACATCGCCACTACAATAATTGTGAACGTATACTTCATTGTTTAGTTTTATCGCATTTTTTTACTGCGGCTTTCGCTATGGCCAAGTGGCCAGGGTGATGCGGTAAGAGGAGAGAGAGAGAGAGAGAGAGAGAGAGAGAGAGAGAGAAAGAGAGAGAGAGAGAGAGTGAGAGAGAAAAAGGGGAAAGAGAGGGCGAGCAGAGAAGGAGGAGATAGAGTGAGCGAGAGAAAGGAAGAGACAGAGGAGAATACAGAAGCATCAGCAAAAAATTAGGCTTTATTTGACCAGTGTTTGGCATAAAGCGGGAAGGCCCATTTCAACGAGTTGTCATTTGAGTGGGAAGTTCGTGCCATTTCAGCTTTCTACACTGCGACATAACACGTTGTCGTCCTTTGCTCAATTTAAAAAGAAGGAGAATACATTTGGCGACATTATTTTAAGAACTATTTGCGCAATGATTTTTCGTAATTTATAAGTGACCTACATAAAATAACAAGAGATGACGGTCTCTCGAGTCAATTTGTTCGGGTTGCATCGAAGAATGCTTGCGGCTTTTCTCACAACGATTTCTTTCCTCCGAGCATTTTTGCTCATCATTCACTAATGCCGAAAGCTCGGAAAATGACTATTCATGGATTCCGTAACATTAATTTATGAACGTGTCCATGAATTAAACTCATTTATTTCCATCAAGATATTGAGCTCGAGCAGTGTGTCATACCGTCAGTGGGCGTGCATGCCATGAATAAATCATTTCCACCCGCATGAGAGCCACGGGCGCATTGCCCATCTCATTTATCTCACAATCAGCGTTTGATTCTGGATCTCGCCTGCTTTAAATCAAAGTCGAATCGTAATGTATTATTATACTGTCTTTCTATGCGTGTCATTGTTTGTGAGAAGAGCGTTTGATAAGGAAATTACTCTTAAAATGAAACAAACATAAAAAAAAGTACCTATACAGACGTCACGGCCAAAAATCAATGTTATAATTATATTATATCTGTTTCGCTACAATAAAAAAATTGACTATTTCCGCCAGGCTTCGGGCATAATTGTTCATGTAATTGAAAGATAGCACAAATGCTGTGCAGCCTCCTCCTGGGGCCGACAGTGAGTGTTGAGTCGTCTCCAAGAACTTCAACAACTACAACAAGGATCAGCCGTTCTTCTCGACAGCATTACTTAGGTAACTTCGGATATTTCTTCAATAGCACATCAATCTGCTGTTGCATCTGCTCACATCGTTGAATGTGAAATATTAGGCATGAATTCTGCATTACAACACGTAGGAACTTCATTCTGGCAAGGGTACAAATGAATATGCATGATTCTTATCCACTCAACTCTAACCTTGCCATGTTCAGTTCTGAACTGCAGTTCTACTATTCTCGCGCACAAATAAACTGTGTGCCTTCTATCTGCTTGATGTAAGGTTCGCAGCAGAGCGGCTTGGGTCTCACGCAGGGGCTGTTCGAGCCGCACGGCCTACTCTCACAGTCAGTACCATGTTCGCTAAAGTACAGAATGTGTCAGAATCTCCGCTACAATGTATGTATGTATATGGCTGAGTCAGGATCTCCGCTAACTAAATTTTAGGCTTTCTATGAAATACAGCTCTTCTCGTTCACTTCCATCCTTCTCTCACCAACCTGCACTCGCCGCAAAGGCATGCTCGCGTTCGCGTCTGCTTCCCACACCATCCACAGGGCGGCGAGCAGTCGCCCGTCCACTCTGACCACGACGACCACGTCGGCGTGCACTTCAAGAACATTGACACTTTTGCATTCACTTTTGTTGATGCCTAAGAATGTATGATGTAATCTCGCTCACAACAGTTGTCGTAGTTGTCGTTACGGTTGAAGCACATGACTTTAATTCGATTTTGGCGCCACTAAAAGGAGAACTTTTCTCCGGTCACGTTTTACACCTGCTACTAGTATCAAAATCACTCGCACCTTGTGTACGTCAAAAAGCGGGAATTCAAGCGTTTTTAGAAGAAAAGATAGAAGAAATATAGATCTATTTTGTAAATGAATATTAAAAAAGCGTCATGGCTCACTCGCAAGGACAGCCGTTTCCCTCGCCCTGGCAGGATCGCGTTCGGTTCCTCTCACCGTTGTAGCATGGCTTCCAAACACTCCACTCATTCCAGAAGGAAGCGCTGCCTGTAATATGTCATTTGGATGACAATTACCGTAATATAATTAATGCAGTTTCGAATTGCCGCGCGTTTGGGGGCATTTTAACCTGGACTTTTTCCAAAGAAAAAAATGATGCCAATGTGATAAATCCACAAATGTGGCTCTCAATTCGACTTGCTCTTCCGAGGGGGTGTCATGTGTCTACGGGAAGCTAAATAGATGATATTTTCATTTGCGCAGTTGATCCTGCCGGAGAGCGGGTTCATATGTTGCTTATTGTCACTTTCCTTCACAAGAGCAACTTCCTACTTGGCAGACAGCAAGTCATCGTCGCTGGAATGGTTCCTTGGCCGCAGAAGGAGGTCACGGTCTGGAAGTCAAATGACATCTTACAGACGCAGCAGGGCCGACGTGGAGGCAGGCAGAGATTCAACTCGCATGGCCCGTAACTGCTGTACTCACCTCTGAAGGACGCAAGCTACGTAGGCGTTAAAGGAGCGTAAAAATCAACCGAAATTCTTTGAATTTTCCCTCGAAATCATCATGCACGATATTTCGTACTTGTATCCACCAAAAAAGCGCAAATTAAAAACCGAGTGTTTGATGCCTTTAAATGATGGTATCATCATTTTGTTAATCGACTAAATAGTTTTGCCAAGTGACTATATCAGTGAACAGTTTCGATTTACCAACATGCATGGACAGCCATCGATGTTGGAGAGACACTTCCTCGTCAGGATCCAACTCGCACAGCCGCCGCAGTCGTCGCCGCACGCGCCCGACGACGTCCACTCTGACCAGATGCCACCGGACGGGCAGCACGTGCACGTTCCACTCGCGCCACTGATAATGAGAAGTTTCACTCTTAATCCTTTCTCCTTCTCTTCAATCTGATAGTCACTTGCCCGAATCTCCTAAACGAAAGTGTAGATTTATCCTGTAAATTCTAAAAGTCTTAAATTTGCTCCAGCTTATTTCGTTCATTGTATGTATATTTATTTTTGTTAGCCTTTATAGCTCAGCCTGAAAAGACCAGGCAGTTCCAGCGCAAGATCCACTAGAGTTCTGGAATTTAAATGAACTTTTCTTCTCCATTTGCAGGTATTTTCAAGTTTTTCTATTCATTTTAAGTTTTGTACTTGATATCCCAGGAGGAAGAGGAAACCATGGATATGTCCTCGGGAGGCCTTTATCCCCCGGAAAGCAGTGTCTGCTTAGCTTCCTTCCCGGGAAGTTTATACTATAAGCCGGTACGCACTACCGGATACCAGAAGAAGAACTCATATAAAAGTAGGGAAATCACCAGCGGTACTAATTCTCTAACAAAACAGGGAAAACTCAATGCTGCAAAGTACTACTATACAAACGTATGGGAATTAAGTCATTTGTCACTTAATTTGCATACATAAGGGTATAGGTACCAATAGTACTCCTAATAGTCTTAAAATTGAGATCCTGTCAAGGTCTTTGAAATGGCCAAGTGGTTCTAATGTAAGCAACTTTTATATATATGGGTTCTAGGCGCTACGAGCACTCCTCTGATTGCTTATTTTTCGACGTCAATAGTGGACACGATTAAAACTTTGAATTTCGAGTAGTCTGAATCTTGGCCCTTAGGGCTTGTAATGGTCAAATCGTTCATCGTGAACATACAGAAATAGAAAGCAACTTATGGTCCACGGATCAAAATGTGGCGGCCCCCTGGGGGAACACTGTAAAGAAAATCACAGAAACTCAGCACAAAGTGCCCGGGGCGAAACCCAAATGCTGCGCTCACGCTGACGTCAACCGCAACTACAACTTCCTTCATCAAAACACTGGCCTCAGCTTGTTGCAAACAAATTAGTTGCGGATTTTTCCTTCGCCAGAAAATTGCTTTTAGAAAACCATAATTTTTCTCGATATAACTAACTTTCGCTTCTGCTTTACGTTGATGCACGGCGTTGTTGTTTCTGCCGTCACAGGTTCAGGCGTCCCTAGAGCATTCGTGGAAGAAAGCGAGTCTGTTACAATTGCGGTTGCAGCTGGTGATGGATCAAGGTCTTCACTGGTTGTTTGCATGGTTGATGTTGTTTGTGTAGCCGTAGCAGTTGTTTTGGATCTTTCTGACAGCGAAGCACCTGTAACATGTGAGCGAACCTGGAAAAGGAACTGTTACAAATGAATTTAAAAATAAATAAAAAAATTAATGTCATTGTTGCATACGTAGTAACATATTCCTTCTACTAGCCGATTTCTTACAACCTGATTCTGACTTAAATTTTGCCATGACTAGCCTTCGCCAAGTCGTGTAGCTGTCGTCTTGTAGTCGGAGACTGTTGGGATGTGGCTAGTAGTCTCCGCTATGTCTTTCGTTGTGAATTCAGTCGTCACAGGTTCAGGCTTCACTGGAGCATTAGTGGATGAATCTTCGTCTGTTTCTGAGTCTTCAGGCCCGTTGTTTGTTGTGCTTGTTCTTTGTGCATGAGTCATTTCCAGCGTTGCAAATTTAGGTCCTCTTGAGGAATCATCTGGTTCCAGTGTTGTCATGCCAGTTAGGCTCGTGTCTGTTTTAATTGCGGTTGCCGCTGTTGACGGATCAAGGTCTTGACTGGTCGTTTGCATGGTTGATGTTGTCTGCTTCGCCGCAGGAGTTGTTGTGGAGGTGAGTGAAGCCCCTGTAATTTTGGGGCGGGTGAACCAGGAAAAGATATACAACAAGTATTAAAAAAAGACCGACGGCAAATCATCGATGCATACCAGAGGTGGGAATGAGTCTAAAAAACATATGCGGGTTCGGCCCGGCCGTAAATTCTATTTAGGCTCTCAGATTTAAAAAAAATTTATAATAAAATATCCACTTAAATTGAGTGATTTGATGTACCCATTGCCATACTTAATATATATAAAACAATTCTTTCGAAGACTTAAAGTTTGCGTTTCTGTCATTAATTTGCCCAGAATTTTTCTGATTTGAGGGGTCAACAGGGTCTACGGGCCGGCCCAACTTTTTTTGGACCCTTACAGGGGCCATCGGAATGTGGTCAAGCCTGCCCTGAGGACCGGCCCATTCCCACCCCTGGCGCATAATAACATCATTGTTCTGCCGGCCGATGTCTTACAACCTGATTTTAAGACAACAAGTTCACTAGCCTTTGCCAGGTCTTGTCGATTGCTCGGGGACACGGCATTCTTGTTCTGTTCTGTTAAAGCGCCAGACTATATGTGTCACAGTCTCCTTTTCACCGTAGTGCACACATGAAGAACTTGTCGGGTCAAGGGAAAATGCAGAGCAGGATTCGTTCTGAGCATCGTAACTTACACAACTTTGCATTCATAGTGGCAATTTTTTTCAACAAAAAAAACTAAGTTTAACACTTTGTTATGAAAATAAGTAGGAACCAATGAAATACATGAACTTTATGCAGTTAACCCGTATGCAAGCGCAGGCGCACTTTCGAAGCAGAATCACTTGCTCGTCGCTGATCGTATCATTGCTTGGTGGGTCGCGAAAGAACTTTACTTCGCCAACCTCCAAGGAACTGCTGATTATGTTGGTTAAAAAATTGTAAGACTTAATTTCTGTACAATTTTAAGGTTGTACGAGTCTCTATTGGAGATGCAATTCAACATCTTTGGTGCACAGTTCTAATGTTGTATTCCTTTTTTCGGTTTTTTTTTTATATTTCTAACCCTGTAGGGACACATTTCCTGGAACGGAATAAATTTTAGCGCAAATATTTTATAATTTCCATTAAACTGTGTGCGTACCGGCCATGATCAGCCTCCCCCTCCATCGCAATAAAATTTAAGGTGTACTACCTCAGCAGTGATCAGATGCAGAAGAAAAAGGAGGCAAGTAATTATCCAGAGCATCTTCACAGCGTATCACGTAGATCTGTGCCGCCTGTCGCCCATCAAGAAGACAGCGAATAGTGAATACGCCTTGTCCGAGATGCTCGAAATCCATTAGTAGCCAAGGAGATGTACAACTGGCTCCGCTTTCTGTTCTCTGACGCATTAAAACACTGCACGTTGCGCTACTAAAATATGACTTACGACTTATGTAAGGGAGGAAAAAACACGCAGAAGGCACACAGGAGAAGCTTTGAGCAGTGGACTTTTTTTGTCTGGGAACTCGTACGTACATATGTATATACATATGTACTGATGTATGTATGTATGTATATATGTACATATGCAGTAAGTAGTTAGACGCAGAATTCATCGCCCTTTGCAGATGCTCCGCGCCTGTGAATCTTGTCGTGCACCTCTGAACGCACGGCGTTGAATGAGCACACATCTAAAAACTGAATCTCAGAAAAGTATTTCCACGAAGAACGTTTTTGGAGGAGGGGGGGATGAAGGGGAGAGGAGGACATCGCGAAAGTCGTGACACACACGCTGCTGCTGTTGACTGTTGAAGACCAATCATTGACGGATTTCACGGATAATGAAAATTGTTCGGGATATTAAATGCAAATACAATACCCATGCCGACACTGACCATGCTCAACTATGAATTAGGTTTTTTCTCGAATCAATCCGAAAAACATCAATCCAACACTCAATATCAACTAATGCGAGAAGAAAATTTTCATAAATGTCAAAAGGTTTGCTTCTTGTGTTTTTGCCGTTTCTCTCGTGTCAGCTCTTTCTGAACTTTTGCATTGCATTTTATTTAAGAGAGCTTCTCTGTAAGGATCAAGCAGCCCTCCATGGGGGCCTGCCCTGGGGTAAAAATTTTTGATTTGGCTATCCAAAATTTAATCAGGTATACTTATGCGCACTATGAAGAAAATTAGAAGGTCAATTTTGTTATAAAATTTTTTTCCTTGATTGGGCATGCAAAAGTAGGGGAAAAGTTTAAGTGCACGTAACTTTCTTTAACATCAATATTTCTCGATTTTCTTTTTTTTATTGGCATCATCGTGGGATTCTAAACAAATACTGCCCAGATGTTTCAGTCAACTATTTCATTTTCACATCGAAAAACTACTTTAAATATTTGAATTTGACGGTTAAGTACCTTATACTCATTTGTGTGTGGGTGTTATATCTCAAAATGTAGAGCATTAAAAACTGTATAACATACCTTCTTTTTGTTTAGGCTGGATGTCTCCCAAGCTGTCAAAAATAGCCTCAAATTGGCGTACCTCGAATCTGTGTGATTCAAGGAATGCGTGAAAAAGAAGTTAAATTCTTGTTGTAACATAAAATGAATCATTTCATTCGATTCAGCTTGTTCATTGTCAGAAAATGACCTAAAACTATTCAAAGCGCTGTATTTTCAATGTTTTCAGCGAGAACAGAATGCGGATAATACTGATCAGTACGCGACAAAATTTTCTACATCATACATCCATTACATCTGGATAGGGAGTCCCCACCAATGACAGTATCGATTTTCCTATGGCGGTCGCGTCAAAACTGACAGATCCGCATTTTCCAACTTTTCGTGCAATCTTAATGTTTCGTACTCATAAAATACATCATTCTGCTAAACGAAGCACACTAAGGTCAGAATCTATGTTTATTTTGTTGATTTCCCGTGGTAAAAGCCCGCAAAAGGGTTTGCACGCGCGCGGATTTGAACCTGCAACCCATGACATTCGACGTGCACAGCCAATTGGCCAAAATGACATAAAAAAAATTAATTTCTGGAAAATGCCAAAACCAATCTAAAAGGTTGACCTATCAACCGATAGCTATTTTTGCGCTCTATCGAATAACTATATCCGCCAAAAAGTGTAAATTGGCAGCAAGGCCAAATAAGTGGCCAAAATATTCGATCCCAAAAAAGTAGATCAAACAATCTATACATCATAACGTGATGTATGGGATAGTTGTTCGTCTTCGCGAAAGCTATCGAATGGCATATAACATGTGGCGATAAGTTCAATCCGCGAGCAATAACTTCCGCGGTAAGGCATCACCAACAAATTGACTTCCCAAAGGAGTTCAGGGCACTTTTTCGGTACTCCAGCCGAATAGAAAATAGTGTCTGATAAATAATGTCCTCTCTATTAGTAAGAGTACCGAAAAAGAGCCCTGGAGTCCGTTGAAAAGTCAATTTGTTATTGATACATTACCGCGGCTTTTATTGCTCGCAGATTGAACTTATCGCCACATGTTATATGCCATTCGATAGCTTTCGCGAAGACGGACAACTATCCCATACATCACATTATGATGTATAGATTGTTTGATCTACTTTTTTAGGTTCGAATATTTTGGCCACTTATTTGGCCTTGCTGCCAATTTACACTTTTTGGCTGATATATTTATTTCAATAGAGCGCAAAAAGCTATCGGTTGATAGGTCAACCTTTAAGATTGGTTTTGGCATTTTCCAGAAATGAATTTTTTTATGTCATTTTCGCCAATTGGTTGTGCACGTCGAATGTCATGGGTCGCAGGTTCAAATCCGCACGCGTGCAAACCCTTTTGCGGGCTTTTACCACGTGAAATCTGCAAAACAAACACCGATTCTGACCTTAGTGTGCTTCGTGGAGCAGAATGATGTATTGGATGAGTACGAAACATTAAGATTGCACGAAACGTTGTAAAATGCGGATCTGTCAGTTTTGACGCGACCGCCATAGGAAAATCGATACTGTCATTGGTGGGGACGCCCTATCCAGATGTAATGGATGTATGATGGTTTTAGGTCATTTTCTGACAATTGCAGAAAAATCGAAAAATGCGTTATTTTCATGGAAATTGATATTTTTATGAAATTTTTGTAGGGAGATTTTATGAAAAGGAACAAGCTGAATCGAATGAAATGATTCATTTTATGTTACAACAAGAATTTAACTTCTTTTTCACGCATTCCTTGAATCACACAGATCCGAGGTACGCCAATTTGAAGCTATTTTTGACAGCTTGGGAGACATCCAGGCTAAACGAAAAGAAGGTATGTTATACAGTTTTTAATGCTCTACATTTTGAGATATAACACCCACACACAAATGAGTATAAGGTACTTAACCGTCAAATTCAAATATTTAAAGTAGTTTTTCGATGTGAAAATGAAATAGTTGACTGAAACATCTGGGCAGTTTTTGTTTAGAATCCAACGATAATGCCAATAAAAAAAAGAAAATTGAGAAATATTGAGTTTGAAGCGAGATACGTCTATTCATAAAATATACATACTTTCAACTGTTCACACAAAAAATTTTTTTGAAAAAAACTTTTAACCATTTAATCTTGCTAATGGGGCCCTGTGCCATGCCTGACTATGTTTTCATACTCGAAATCCAACATCTGGATCAGGGGCAGGCCCTACTGGAGGCATACAGAGAGGGTCTCTTAATAACAATAAAATCTCCTTCTCGGGGGCCTTCTTCTCGGGGGTCTCCTTCACGGGCGCTTTCTCCTCCTTCGCGTCGCTCTTCGTAGCCGTCCCGACTCCTTCTTCGGCGCCGGTTCTTAATTGACGGTACTCTTTTAAATAGGCAAACCTTTTTAAACGACTTATTAGTTATAAAAATAATTTTGATACCTTTATAGGATCGACGAAGCCTCGCCATCTGCTGCTTGTAGAGCTAAAGGGGAAAAATAATTAACTCAACGATATATAAATGATTCTATTTTTGTTTCGAAATATAATCTTTTTTTTAAATCAAAACTGATAAAAGAACGAACCTCATCCTCACGCTGCACTCGAATTCGGGGCTCCTTGTGCTCCTTCCACTTTCGACGAACAACAATGACTACGATGATTACGACGAGAACGCCTGAAAAAAAGAAGAAGAAAAACATATTTCGTTTCTATTTTCTATTTTTCACAAAACATTTTAAAAATTAAACTTTTTTTTTAAATTGACTAGCAATGAGCGATATTTTACAATTCACTCAATCGAACCGAATGTGATTTGGTTTACATGATCGGCTTCTACCTTTTTTTTTAAATCTAAGAAATGTCGACAAGGATTTTTTGTAGATTATAGTATTCCTGCCTTGGACCAAATTTTTAATTAACAGTTTCAATTCAGAGTTTTTTTAAAGATATTCCTCTGATAACTCCAATGAAGAATATTACAGAATTTTTAATTGAGAAGGAAAAATCATCCGGACCGCACACGAAAAGACAGGTATATTCAAAGAGATCGAAGCGTTCCTCCTTGGATGCCGGTATCTGTAAGAAATATTCATTAATCAATCAAAGAAATTAGCATAATTTCCCTCCATATGCTTGTTGAGGGGTGGGAAAGGTGCTGTGCTTGTAGAATATGTAATGAGTTTATATGAAGTGAAGAATTAAAGAGCATCTTCAATGATCTCCTCCTCTCATCGTATTTTCTGCTTTATGCTTCAAACAGAGCAACGGAAGGCTCAAGCTTATCCCAAACACACTAAAAATAGCTCGCACTAAAATTAGGACGGCGACGACGACGCCGTTCCACATCGATTGATGCAACCGGACGACGCGCTCTTCGAAGTCGAGCCACAGGCAAAGATATTTGAATCTTTAAGTTTCGAGCATATTTTCCAGCCTATTTTTTTTTCGCAAATTCCATTCATTCAGGCGATGCTAATCGACAACGATTTCTTAGACCTTGAAGATTAAAATTGACCATGTGGATTTGTTTTTATGAGAAGGCATAAATATAGACCACTTCTATTCTTTTTGTTTTTTTTTCTCAAACCATTACAAGAATAAAAAATAAGCAGTTCTAAAGCCAATATGTTGGATATTTCTTACTATTAGTTAAAACAATTCGATTAGGTGATCTTTTGAAAAAAAAAGTATTCGTATCTCTAGTTATTTGCTTTGACGGTAAACCCACAGTTCTAGAATGACAAAGGTGTATTTTTTCGTCCTGCCACAAATCATGTTGTAGAATTTTTTTTAATGTATGACTCCAATATTTTGAGAAGCCTTCTCAATAAATAGTTGCCTAATGAATATTCTTAATTTACATAAGTATTCCAAAATTTGCAAGAGAAGGCGGCATCTCGAGCTGATTCGTACGGGTCGCATCGACGAAAGTTTGCGGCCTTTTTCACAATTCCCGCCCTCTTCTTGCTGTCGAGTGCAGGCGGTAGCCTTTTGCACGCATCAAAGCTCTCAGGACGAAAGCTCACTTAAAAAAGGCTATGAATACATACCGCAGCATTCGTTTATGAATGCTTCTACAAAGGTTACATTTTTTGATAAAATTTCTATCAATATTTCGAGAGGAATTGATCAAAATATCTATAAACGTTGTACATGTCTTGAGTATATCATGTCCACCCGCATGAAAACCACGGCACACTTTCTTGTTTATTTCTGCCCTTTCTTATGGATTCTATGAATTAAGTCGTGCCTTTGCCTTTTAGTGCCTTTCTGCAACAGTCAATGACTGTGAGAAGAGCGTTAATAAAGAAATATCTCAAAAATTAGTAAATATTGCAAGGGTTTTTATTCAGACAGTTTTTTTTCAATTTTAAAAAATTCGTAATTCTAAGTTCAAAGTGAGTAGATCTTTCCCGGTGGCTGAATGTTCGCATTATTTATTTTTCCCATTTCTCAAGCTCTTAAATCAATTCTTTGCCTTGAATATGTTAAAAAAATTTTATCATCTAAAATTAGCGATGTAAAGACGACTGTGGACCATTTCCGTCGTTTTTGCAATTTTCCGATTGATTCAGTGCACAAGAACAAAAGTGAAGAAGTTTTAAAATTGAACTATTATGTTCCATATTCGTGGTTCAAAAACGACGCTTACGATAATGCGAAGCCTTTGGGAAAATTTGGCACTTTTGTTTTTTGTGGTTGCAGCCTAAATTTTCGAACGACGAAAAGTGAATGTTGAAAAGTTCAATTACACACCTTTCATTTCTCTAGTAACATAAGATTTTAATGATTTCTCAACTTCTCTTTTCTCCCTGCCAAAAATCACATTTTTTCCCTGCAGCCATCTGGCAAGTGTTAGGTATAAAACGGTTTTTTTTAATGCATAATTTTATTCAAAGTGCCCATTCATTGATTAATAAGTCTGCTACATTACATTCAAATATTCTATTTCTTAAAAGATATAGAGAGTGAGGGAGAGAGAGAGAGACAGATATAGGGAGAGAGAAAGTCAAAGAGAGAGAGAGTCAAAGAGAGAAATTCCGAGATCTTCCAGATTCACACTGTCACTGTGCAAGTGTTAAGATCAACAGCAACACTTTGTCGCCGGGAGCTGGCGCAGAAGTCAGTGCTGATTTATGCGCCATTTGAATCTACATTTTAAAATCGGGAAATTTAAAAGTCCTTCCTCATCTCGCGGATCTAATCGAGGGCGGTGGCGCGCCACCGTTACCGTATTTTCTATATTAGAACCCCCCTCTAATAGTAACCCCCACCCTGGAAAGCACCATTGAAAAATAGTACCCTCCCTCTAATAGAACCACCCCCCCCCTACCTCTAATAGTGCCCCCTCTCACCAGGGCATTGAAAAATAGTGCCCCGGGGGCACTAATAGATAAAATACAATAAATTAATAATTTAAAATTAATTTACGTAATTATCCGTTGCAATATTCTATTTTTAATTAGTTATCTATTATGATTTATCAACAAAATAATATGCTATCAATAACATTCATCCCTTACCATTAGTACTAAACTTACCTGAACTTTTCTTCTATATATTAAGCTATAAAACGTGGAAATGAAGCAAATAAGAGAAGAAAATGCCAACAAGATGACATGTGTACGTGAGAAACTACTATTAAAAGTGTGTAATATATCATTTAAAATTTACCGCAGCAACGTTGCGCATCGATGGGGTTCGCATACGTCTTTTATTTATTTTTTCAGCCCGCATGAAAACCACGGCACATTGTCCTAGTATTTCAGCTCTGTTCTTTATTCTTGGATTTCGCCTGCTATCAATCAAGGTCGAATTGGCGTGAATCATGGATCAGCATAAATGGCGCATTCCTTTTTTTTAGTATCATTGGTTGTGATAAGAGCGCCAGACAAAGGAATCACTCTAAAATATGGTACCTTCATTGACTCCCGCCTTTTCATCATTCCGAGTCCTCGGGTAAAGTTCAATGTGTTGGAAATGGAGCCAAAATTCACTCTTGATTTTTTGCCTGATACAAGGACGAGAGAGCATGTATTTTAGAGAGAGAGACTGAGAGAGAGAGACAGAGAGAAAGAGAGAAAGGTCATCCTCCCGCTTGCTCTCCTTCGTGTTCCCCTTCGGCTGCGCGCTGACTGTAAACCGCCTCTATTCGGCCTTCCTCTCCACTGGCTCTGCCTGCCGATGCCTTCCACTCTGTTTAGGAAGGAACTTAATATATTACTACATCTCATTTCGAATTAGTAAAAAAAAATCCGCTGCTTAAATAATTCAAAATATTATTTTTAATACTAATTAAATTGTTTTCGCGCTTGTTTTCACTGTCTAATGACATATCTTTTCGGATTGTGTTTACATTTGCCGATTATTTGCAGAGCCATGATATTTGTGCTGATGTCAGAACGCGGACAAAGGATTGTTCATCGTGTGCATTTGCAACCGTTTGATATATGAAAGCGGCTTCTAAAAAACAGAAGCAACGAGACAAACGATGAGAGGAGAATGTTGCTATCGATCAACAAGATTCGTAAATGCGTTGAATTTATCCTTTAACCTCATTTGAAAACCACGGGTGCATTTGCCTTCTTTTTGTCTCGTGATATTACAGTGTTAAATTATTTTAAATTTAAAGGAAGTATCTGGCGAATAATTATACAGTAGCGCTATTGAGCCACTTTGAATGCGCGCGCTCATAAAGTTGCCTGTTGCTCGGTCGAGAGAGCATATGAAATAGGAGGGCGGCTCTGACCTACCGTAGCTAATTCTCTACCCGCCAGATTTCACGTTACTTTTGCTCAGAATGTAATGAAAGAAAATCGCTCAAACTTTCTGGATAGATGTTCTACGCCAAAATGAACTTATCAACATAGAAAAAAAGCATAGGTTAATTATTCCCCGGATACCTCCTTTAACAGAATGATGAAAGATGCAATGTAACCGTCTAAATATTTTTTTTCTTTCAGAAGAAGAGTCAACTTTTAGAAGCTCTGCTTCCCCGTCTCTCTTCCACCTCTTATTTTCTTTATATATTTCTCTCTCTCTCTCAATCTATCTCTCTCTTTCTCGGTCTCTCTGTGTTTCTCTCTGTGTTTCTCTCTCGTTCTGCTCTTAATTTCTCTCCCTTTCTCAATGCCCCAGTTTTCATTGTCTCTACTTACTGTTATTTCTAACTTCGGTTTACTTTTACTATCATTTTTATTTTTTTGTTATTTTACTAAATTTTGCTACTCACTTGTATTTTATTTACTTATTTTTACTTGTCATTACTTTACTGTTATTGCATAATTAATTTTAAATGCGTATACATAGGTATATTTATTGATGCTTTTAGAGCACTACTTTACCTTCCTTCTTTTTGTTTCAGTTGATTGTTTACGGATCAGTCTCTCTCTCATCCTCTCTCTCTCTCACCATGGTAGGAGTGAAGTCGTTATCCAAGATAATGAACAAAAAGCTCGACCAGCATTTCGATCAAAAGGGTCTCTTAAAAAAATTTTCGAACATAAAAAGTATCTATACGGACAGATACTAATATCTTCGACATTACTTGATCTCAATTGGGACAGTAGATCTTTTGGGCTCGCCAAGTTATCACAATATTCCCCTCGCCTCATATTTCCTCTGCTACCTGTTCAATCGATTTATCTGCTCGGCATATTCTTGAAAACAATTTTTTTCTTACTTTGTCACAACTTGCTTGAATCTCTGTTAGTTCTGTATTGATCTAACTTTAAAACGCCGTACGGAAACAAATGTGAGAAAAAAAAACGGCTAACACGAGATCCATACAGCGATCAGTCAGTTTTGAATGTCATATTTAATAACTTTAAAGAACAAATCAGATAAAATATCGAGCAGGTTTGCGCAATATCATTTCCTCCCGCATTAAAACCACGGGAGCAATGTCCTTCTTATTCTGCATCTGATTACAGTACACGTGCGAATGAGAATGCGAAGGGCCGCGCGGTAATAGATTCCACATCGTTTTTTTAATAAGACTGTAAAATATACTACCGTAATTTTGAGAGTATAAGGAGAGATAAAAGGGCCAAATAATCCAAGGTTGCCTCATCCGCGGGGAGCGGCGAGCTCGAGATAGTTGACGTTGAACAGAAAATTTTCACTATCATGCACAGATGCATGCCTACGCTCAAAAATAAGTTCTTTTGCGGAATGACAATTCTCCGGATTTTGCTCGCACTCGCGCAAGGTGAAGGCAGAGGGGAGTATGGCCAGATTTCTTTTTCTCTTTATTACTAACTTTCTTGCACTCTTTATCTCTCCCCTTTATTTCCTCTTCCTTTTCTCTTTCCTTCTCTCTCTTCTCTCCCTCGCTCTCCTCTCTCTCTCTCTCTTTCGATCTCTTCTCTCTCACTCTCTTTCTCTCTCTTTTGTTTTCTCTTTCCCTCCTTCTCCTTTCACTCTACCTCTCTTCTCTCTCTCTTTCTCCCACTGTGTCTCCTTCCTTCGTTGTCCTTTGAAATCTATGTATCTCTGCTTCGTTCCTCCCCCCTCTATCTTCTCATACCTTCATGATTGAATGAATGTATCGATCCACACGTGGTTTTCATTTAACCACTGGCCATATTTGCTTGTTGAGGGTTGGTAAAGCTGATCGTTGCCGTTTTTCAGTGATATTAATCAGTAAAAAATTAAAGAAAAATTTTTATTCTCTTCAACGATCATCAGTTCCAGCGACGAGGAGACCTCGGAGCATTCCGAGTCCTTGTGAAGAGTTAAATGTGTCAGGGGTGAGTGGTCGGGGAGATAAATTAGATTTGTATTCGCGCCTGTTTACCTTCAGGCAAGGGCAGCAAGACGCAAATTCGCAGAAAGAGACAGAAACAGTGAGAAAGAAAAAGTGAGAGAGAGAGACGGAGAAACAGTGTGAGAAAGAGAGAGAGAGAGAGAGACGGAGAAACAGTGAGAGAGAGAGCTCTTCCAAATATATCTCGAGATGAACAGAGATCGAATCGCATGAGAAGGCATTCGAAATTATGCAAGCCATTGCAATGAAAAGCGCCGGTTCGTCGATCGATTGCTTCCAGGAAATACAGATAGAAAAAAAGGGGAATTGCGCTAAAAACACGGTTTCAAAATAGAATTTTTTTTGCTCGATGGTATTGCCGGAAAGTTCGAAATAGTACTACTAATTATTAGCGATTTGAAAGGAAAAGAAAAAAAAAACATAAATAACCAGCAACAACTTGGAATCATACGCCTGCAACAAAGAAAAAGAATTTAATATATGTAGAACCTAAGGATTATAGGTGTTAAAAAATAGTACCTTTCTCGGCGATCTTCATTGTCTGTGAGAAGAGTACTCTGATAAAGAAATTACTCTAAAACAAACATTCAATAATCTAATTAGATCATATCAGTAATAAAACAACAACAAAATTTGTGTTAATAAATTTAGGATTTAATTCAATGTGCGTAAATCTCGTTTCTCCAGAGCCGAATCTGAAAATGGTTCAACTCATTGTCAGACAGACAATTCATTCGTTACTTTGAAAGTCATCGTTATGCAATCATTCAAGGCATATTCCTCGAATGAATGCATAACGATGATAAGAAAAAACTCTCATTCTTCTTAAACTACTCCTCGCTATCGTTTTTCCTCTATATCTCTCTTCCTCCTTCTTATTTCTCCTTTCTTTCTATCCCTCTCTCTCTCTCGACGTGCATCTCTGCTTCACTCTATCTCTCTCTCGTTCTACTTTCTCTTTCTCTCTCTATGTTTTCCTTCTCATTGTCTCTTCTTATGTACAGTTACTTCTTACATTTGCTACTTACTTTCTTTTACTTTCTATTTTTTAACAACTTTTATAACTTACTTTCATACTTATTTTTACTAATACTTAACTGTTATAACTTAATTGATTTTAAATAAAGAGATTTTTATTCTAATCTATGTATTTTGTTGCTTTTCTAGGATTACTTTACCTTCCTTCTTTTTGTTTCACTTGATTGTTTACTGATTTCTCTCTCTCTCTCTCTCTCTCTCTCTCTCTCTCGACCTCTCTGCCTCGTACATATCCTCACTATTCCCTTTCATTCTTTGCTTGTTTTTCTGACTCAATGTTCGTTCACTCTCTTCACCTTCTCATCCTTTCTGTTATGAATTACATATGGGTCCACATGTGGTTTTCATTTGGCAACTGCCCACATATGCATTTTCAAGGATGGGAAGGCTGGTATTCTCCAGATTCGAGTGCTTGAAAGTAATAAAAAGATCTTTGAAATTGAAGTAATCTTCAATGTTCATGCATTACAACAAGAACCACGAGGATATCTCGCATGGTACCTTCACTAACTGCCGCCTTTTCATCCTTCCGAGTCCTCGAGCAAAGTTCAATGTGTCTGAGGTGAGCGGGCATTAATGAAGCCAGAACCCACTCTTGAATTATTATCTACGAGATCAAGGACGAGAGAGCATTTATTTTAGAGAGAGAGTGAGATAGAGAGAGAAGAGAGAGGAAAGAGAGAGGTAATAGAGAGATAAGAGAGAGATACGAGAGAGAGAGCGGAGCGAGAGTTTGAAAGAGAGAAAGGAAACCGGCAGAATTTTCGTCAAACGGATAATCAACAATGCCATCAAAAAATTCGCTTCTTTGTAAGAAGAAAACGCCAACTGATACGATCATGTCGAACCGTGATAAGTCAGCATTAAAAGTATGCAATAAATCATTTTAATATAAACAGAACCAGCGTATCACTGATGTCAACATTTAAGGAGAGTCGTATAACTTTCTTTTTATAAAATATAAAAATATAAGCTGAGGCAATATCGACTTGTGCCGTAAATGCCTTGTGTTTATCATTTTCGTACATATGCAAACCACGGGGCATGGCTCATGGCTCATTTATCTCCGCGTTTGATTCTAGATCTCGCCTGTTTTGTATTGGTGTGATTGGAATTATTAATAGACAGAAATGGTGTCTTACTTCTAGTGTCATTGAATGTGAGAGCAGTGTCTGATGAAGAAATAACTCTAAAATGTAAAATACATTAAAAAGAAACTGTCAAAAGAGAAGTCAGGGCCAAAAATTAATATTTAATTACATATATGATATCAGTTTTGAACAGCAACAAAAAAATATTTCTCTCTCTCCTTCTCTCACTCTCTCTCTCTCTTTCTCTCCCTCCCTCTCTCTCTCTTTCTCTCTCTCTCTTTTTCCTTCCTTGTCTTTTTTTGCTCTATTTCTCTTTCGTTCTCACTCTCTATCCTCTGATCCCTATATGTATATCGATCGACACGTGGTTTTCATTTGGCCACTGACCATATTTGCTTGTTTTTCTAGGTTAGGAAAGCTGATCGTGTCTCAACAGCGATGGGAATTTATAAGCAGTAAATATTTAAAGAAGAAACTTGTATTCACCTCAACGTTCATCAGTCCATCAGTTCCAGCAACAACGAGGAGATCTCCAATCATTCCGAGCCACATTCAATGTGTCAAAGATGAGCGATCGTGGCGGTAAATTCATTTTTGAATTCGCGCCGTTTTGCCTGAAACAAGGGCTAGAGAGCACGTGCAATGTTTGAGAGACGCCGGCAGCAATGCTCAGAAAATTCGGAGAGAGTCTTAGAGGAAGAAAAGGCTGAGGAAAATAGTGAGATGAAGTTGGAAAACTTAGAATCAGAAGATTGATTTGTACACATCAATAATTAAAGAAAAAAAAAGTATGAAACTCATTGATGACACTTTTCTTGCTTACAATCGTGAATGCCTCAAATAAATTACTGGTTATTTACTGTTTGTGCAAGTTTGGAGCAAAATTCTGAAATTATTTACGCAGCGTACTTGCAGGTAAGATTGTTCAGACGGGCAACCGAATTGGGTTGAGAGAGGCAAGTTGAAGAGAACCAGTAACAAACAAAATTGGACACATTTTCTATTTAAAAAAAAAAAAAAAATTGGACACATTTTTTATTTTTTTTAAACATTTTTCCATAATTATAGAGAAAATTAAGTATACGAGAAACAATTTATCTTGTGTACTTTTATATGCCACATATGCGTATGTACATATGTTTTTAAATAAGCTTCGAAAAGCCCTCGAGTTGCGTTACCGAGTATGTTCGAATGGTTTTGGGATGCAAGAAAGCATAAACAAAATTGAATCACTTTTTTTATTACAAAATTAATCATTCTTTATTTCAGTGGTCAAATCAAATTGTTTTTATACCACATATTAATAATGTTAACATTTAGTTTTCATAATGCATATAGTATATTTTTTTAAATACATAAATGCCTGAAATTCGACGTACCAAATCCGGTAGTATGTGTATTGAGTTTATCATTTCCGCCCGCATCAAAAGCACGGGCGCATTGAATGGTCTCCTTTTGATGCGATTTGAGAGAGAATCAGGTAGAATCACTCATGGATTTGTTCGTAACATCACGACAACAACAACTCTGAAGGGTGTAGAATTCATAGTTTTCCTCCGTGTTTTTCCTACTGCAACCCTTGTTGCCATCGCATATAATTTTCTTCCACATATTTCATCAATCATATATTTACTTTTTGCCCATTTAAAGTCACACTTTTATACATGGTCCTTTGGATATTTTTAATAAGTCTATCTGGGAAAAGGTACGATAGCCAAAGTGTCAGGCCAGAAAACCCTCTTCTTTTATACGCGAGGCGACATCCTCGACGTGACGTCCTCTCTTCCAATTGGCGACCGCTCGGCGCCCTCCATCAGTTCATACAAGATACTCAATCTGGTCGAGTTTTCCGCCTTTTTTGAATTCAAACTTTCATTGAGCTTCCCACTTTCTGCTTTATGCGTTCTAATGGAGCAACAGAACGATCAAACTTGTCCCAAACGTACTAAAAATAGCTTGCACTAAAATTAGGATGGCGACGACGACGCCGTTCCACATCGCTTGATGCAACCGGACGACGCGCTCTTCGACGTCGAGCCGCAGGCAAGGAAATTTGAAACTTTATCTTTCGCGCCAGATTTTCCAGTCTATTTTATTTTTGCTAATTTCATTCATTCAGGCAATGCTAATCGACAATGATTTCTCCGATCTCGAAGACTACAATTGATCATGTATGTGGATTTGTTCGGCTAAGAAGGTATAAAGAGAGACTGCTATTAAATTGTTGCTTACTTCAAATCGGTCGTTTCTTCAGAATTGCAAGAATAAAAAGAAGTAGAGGATTTCGAAATAGAAAGATTATGTTTCAAATTTGCTGCAGCAACTTACCTATCACGGTCGGAATTTGGCATTCATCGGACTTGTTCATTTTTTAATGGGCTCCACCACCATATAACTGCCCCGTGATCTATCATCCGGTATTATGGAACGAAACTCATAAATATAATTTTTCTTGTATATAGAATGGGAAAGAAATCACATTCAATCAGTGGTTATCTTCCACTTTGGGCGAGTTTTGAGCCATATTCTGGAGTCCCAGGCACAGCGTACTTCCAGGCAACATTATACAGACGAATTGGGCAAGGGATGACAGTTGAAGAGAGAGAAATACATTTATAAAACATCAGCCTTTATGACGTCAACATATCGATGCACGCCATATATATTTGCATTTAAAAAAATTCATTAAAATCGGAGATATCAGATATCGACAGTGGTCGAATATGTATCGAGTTTATCATTTCCGTCCGCATCGAAACCATGGGCGCACTGTCCCACTTTTTTATCTCTGCACTTTATTCTGGATCTCGCATGCTATAGAAATATTTTTAGAAATATACTCAAAAATTTAGTAAATATTGCGAGAGTGTTTATTTAGACAGGTTTTAAATTAAAAAATCGTGATTCTTAGTTCTCAGTTGAAACCGTAGATCTTATCCGGTGGCTGAGTATTCACAATATTTATTTTCTCATTTCTCTAACTCTTCAACCAATTCCTTTATAACCGAATATGTTTGAAAAGTTTTTTATCATCCGATCCAAGATCAGCGATTTGGAGAGGAAGACAGAAGCTAAAGTCACAATGATTCTCGCGGACCTTTGAACACCTGACAGGATTTCGCCAAACGGACAGGTATGCTCGTGTCAACAAATGCCATCAAAATCATTCACCATTTTGCAAAAACTTGTTTGAATCTCCCTTTTATTTTCTATATTGTTCTGTAAAACATCACATAAGGAAACGAAAAGCCCACTGATACAGCGATTACTGGAAAATCACGTATTGCTGTATCAGTGGGCTTTTCGTTTTCTTATGTGACGTTTTACAGAACAATACAAAAAATAAAAGGGAGATTCAAGCAAGTTTTTACAAAATGGTGAATGAATTTGATGGCATTTGTTGACACGAGCATACCTGTCCGTTTGGCAAAATCCTGCCAGGTGTTCAAAGGACAGCTAGAATAATTGTCACAAAGACATTGCTCTGAATTACAAAATAAAAAGAAAAAAAAGGAAAATGTGAAAATGTAGAATGAGAAGACTGCAAGAAGGCGAGAGAAAATAGAATATGAGATGGAGAGAGAATGAGAGAAGCATAGAAGGAGCCATAGGGAAAGCAGAGAGAGAAAGAGAGAGAGAGAGACAGAGACAGCGAGAGAGAGACAGAGAGAGAGAGCGAGATTTTCCTTCCGGCCGTTCTCCCTGGTGTGAGCGTGAACCGCCTCTCCTCGGCCGTCCTCACCCCCGGCTCGGCCTGCTTCACACAGCGCTGTATTCCACTCTGCTGAGTTGAAGTTTTATAGAATATAATATCTTATTTTAAAATAATAAAAAAATCTTTAAAAATTACAATGTCTAATTTTAATATAAGAACAATAAGAATACTTTATTTCAAAATAAGAAAAAAATAATCAGAATCCATACGAAGATTGAACAGTATCATTCAGTCAACGAATAATGTTTATTTTTATTAATTGAAAGAGTGAAATACTTCGTTGATCGTTGTATTTTCGGAGCATGTGGTTTTGCCAGCCGATTGAAAGACATAGAAAATCTTGTTGGAAATGGTTTGTTCAAATGGCGAACTGTCTCCCTCTATCGGACAGAATAGTAAATGACGAAACGAAATGCCTAAAACTAATAGTAAGCGGAAGCAGTCGTGGAATCAAGCAGTTTCGTGGTAGGAGTCAATCCGTCTTCCCTGATTCACGGTGGCGTCCGCCTCGCAGCTACGCCGATGAGGAGGAGAAATCCAAGCTGTTTTTGCGAGACGCATTTTGTGTAATGTAACATGGCAATAACATTCTTTCTACAGAAATATTTTATCGGCTTTCTTCTCGGTAGACATGGAGCTGAACAATCTTGACGCGGCCGAACCAGAAGTCATGGACTATCAGCAGATATGTCTATCTCTCCGAGAATATGAAAGTCACGTTCTTCTTCATCTAACCTCCTCTCTCTCTCTCAGTTCTCGCTCTCTCAGTTCTCGCTCTCGCTCTCTCTCTCCCTCTCCTATTCGTATCCCGCAACGAAGTTGACCAATAACATCCCTGTGCAAATCTCACAATCGGCCGGATACAACACATAAATTGTTAAATTGTTAAATTAAATTGTTTTATGCGTACACAACTACATAATGCATAGAAAATCCTTTGTCCGAATATGTGGCGGTGAAACCCTCGCGGTTATATTAAATATGTATGGCGATTTTTTTCAACTTCTCCTTCTCTTCTTTGCTCACTTACTGTCTACTTTCAGCAGTGTTTCTCCACATGTCTCACAATATTGTTTTTTTATACATTAATGATACAAAGAACACCAATTCATAACAGTCGAGTTCCAGAGTCATACACCGAGAGAAATAAAATGGGTAATGCCCCGCGGTTTTCATGTGAACTGAAATGATAAACTCAAGACATGTGCGACACGAGTCGATAGGACTGCTCGTTCGACTGCATAAGAATGATTTTATATACAAAATCCAACGGCGGACATTAAGAGGCTCTGGATTTACAAACCCTAAACGCTCACTGTAGGGGAGGAGAGAGATCATCTTTTAAAGGCAAGTCGTGTATATAAAAAAATAAGAGTGTTATACAATTGTAGGAGATCAGAGAATTATCATTTCTTGGACACAGTAAACTTTAACAAATTTGGCTCTGCTAAGAGTGTGAATGTTAGAGAAAAAAACTTTTTTGCCAGAATGAGAGATAGGGATGACACAAAGAGCAAAAGAAATAGACAATGCAAGATAGCAGAAAAGAGAGGAACAAAGAGAGAAAGAGAGCAAGCGAGAGAGAAATCCAATATCTCTATACTCCACTCTGTTCTCAAGTTGCGCACGAGCTGTTCGATCCTTGATCAGTTTCGAACGAATGAGTAGTTTTCAAAGTGTCGTCTTAACCTCTGGATTAAAGAGTTTTATGCACAATTTTAAACACATCACAAGAATACAATGAGCCCATAGTTTTCATTCGGGTGGACATGATTCACCAAAGAAATATAAAACCAAAATTGATATCAATTTCTTTCTGCTTTTAAATACATACATTTCAACTATAGATCACTTCTGATTTTATTTTTATATTTCATCTTGCATTGGATATGTGCCAAATTTTATGCAGTTAAGAAGATGTAAACTGGCGGCAAAAGTTAAGCTTTTTTTAAACTCTACAATGTTTGCATTTACTTTGAAACGTAATTTTATATATTATGTGTTTCACGCATCTTTTTCGCGTGCCCAAATTAGTCCAAGTTTCGTTTCGTGGATTTGTTTTAGCCCAAATCCACGAAACGACTATTCTCGATCCGTTTATAACGAATAAGTCCTTTTCCAACTGTACGCATCTTCAGTTTTATTTCTGTAGTAAACCGATTTAGTCAGGACTAATAAAACCCAAATGCGTTAACCTTATTCTTTTTGTTGTTGTTCAAAAACCAATATCATATAATTAGCACATTGATTTTTAGCCATGATGATTGCACAGACATTTTTTAAGGTGTTTATAATATTTTGGTGCTCGCAGAAAAAAACACGTATATATGTATGTAGATATATCAATAATACACACCGATTCGACCGTGATTGAGTGCATGCGAGATCCAGAATAAAGTGAAGATATAAATAAGAAGGACCATGCGCGGTGGTTTGCATCTGGGCTGAAAGAATAAGTGCAATATATGCACGAACCCATTCGAATGATGCTTCACTGCGGGATTTCTATCCATATTGTTAATTCTGAAACGTATGCTACGCATGAAACACATTTTTGTTCCAGAAGAATAAAGTGGAGTCATAACTAATCTAAGGAGTACAATAGTCCCGTGGTTTTCATGCGGGCGGAATCGAAGCGTCGTTTTCAAACTGTTACGAGGCCGGAAGGCGTTGAAGAGAACACGAGCAAGCAGCACATGTCTTGGAGGAAGAGAGCAACTAAGATGAAGAAGGAGACGACCACTCAAGGAGTAGGGCACTTATTGAAATTTCATGAATTAAATTTCATATCAATATGAATTTCCATGTATTCTTTACAACTACGAACATTTAGAAAACTATATAAATATACTGAAATAAGTTGGATAAAGCAATCATTCCAAAACATTCGCCAGCCGGACAAATTGGAATCAACAGTGCTATCGACAACATTCACCACTTTGTAACGACTTTGTAGCTCGAATCTCCCTCTATTTCTTGTATTATGTTATGAGGCATAAGAAAAAAAACAAATATGCTAACTGATAGAAGATAAAATTCAAGTGTGATTTTCCAGCTTCAAAAACATGCACTATTTAATTTTTAAATGCACAGAAAAAGCGTGTTGATGCATATGTATAATTTGAATGATTTTTTTTTCAAATCGCACCTACGTGATACGCCAGAATTTAATGTCATTTTTTTAAATTAATTTCAAAAGCGAGAACGCTTCCGATCGAGGTGGCTCTTACATGTCTTTACTTTAACATTTCCGCCCACGTGAAAAGCACCGGCGCAATTTCCTTGTAATTTTTGTCTGCAATTGATTCTGGATCTCGCCTGCATACAGTTAAAATTTGATTTTTTTTTTACATTTTCTGTAAAGATATTTAAATGCTCACTAAATCGGTTGTATTCTCTTATATATGTAATACCGCGTCCAGTCATCGTGTACCATTTCCATCGTTTTCTTCTCATTGTCAGAAGTGGTGAAAGCAAAGAATACATGTTAGAATAAGATTCTTCTGATATTCGCACGAAACTGGCTGAAGAAACAAGTTGATTTGAAAGATGTTTTTCTCATTCTTCATTTTATTGTCTGAATAATGGACGCTCTTACGTTTGAAACAGTGCTTTATCGTCAAAGAGTTCCATTTGGAAAGCAGTGCGCGACATGTTCCAATCTGCACGCAATTCGACTCTCGTTAGCAATGCAGCTATCTGAAAAGATCCTTATACTTTTCGAATCGTCTTGTTTCTAAACATCCAGCACAGTATCTTTGAGGGATATCTGTGACCATGTTTTGAAGGTTCAAAATAAAAGCTCAAAGAAAACAACTCGGGACCAAAGAAAAAGTCAAAAATCGTACGACTCCATTCTAACTCATTTTTGGAATTAATTAGTAGTTGTGCTGTATGTGCAACTTCATCTACGTTTCAATAAAAAAAAGAAATAATGTGGGCCGAGATGTTTGTAATGACATATTTAATGCGTGCTGTTGGAATATTTCGGCCAATTTGGAGGACCATTACCAGAGTTGCAGTTCCATTGGATCTGGTTGAAGGAGTCGGAAGTGTTGTTGGAAATGACGTCACCGAAGGAGTTTGCGTTACAAGGAGACGCCGTTGTCTTCATGGTTTTCTCTCCTTCGACGATGACGTCCAAAATGGTTTCTGCTTGTCCTGAACAACTGTGGACTTCATTTTCAACACCAATCAAAATACGGAATAAATACCAAAGCATCAATTTGTCAGGCAATTCTTTTTTTGAGAAGCCAGCAATGCTTCTTAATGCGCCGCATCCAAGAAGTCACTGATTGTGAGAGAGAGAGAGAGCAAGAGAGAAAGAGAGATAGAGCGAGAGCAGAAAGAAAGAGAGAGAGAGAGAGAGAGAGAGAGAGAGAGAGAGAGAGAGAGAGAGAGTGAGAGAAGGGAGAGAAAGAAGAGGGATAGAGAGAAAGAGAGAAAGAGAGAGAGAGTGAAAGAGAAAGAGAGAAAGGGAGAGGAGAAGAATAAGAGAGAGAGAGGGAGAGAGGAGAGAAAGAGAGGGAGAAAGAGAGAGAGAGAGAGAGAGAGAGAGATAGAGAAGCAGAGAGAGAGGGGAGTGAATGAATGGCTACAAGGAGTGCTAATTGCCATAGTATATTATGGAAAAGAAACCCTGTCACGTTAGAGGGGAATGAAAACGGGAGGTTGAAGCTGAATGAATGGTTGAATGAATGGTCCACATTTTCCTTCTACTTTGGTTTTATCACATATCTTGTTCAATTCGATGTGGGCCAATCAATGGAAGAGCCTAACAACCAATTTCCAACAAGATTGTCTAAGTGCTTCAATCGGCTTGCAAATCCACCTGCTCCAAAAATGCGACAGCAAAGGATGGATGTCACTTTACAATTAGCAACCTTCCTGCAACTTCTTCGTTCTTTGAGCGTTTGCCTCGTTTCTTCTTTTAGTATAATTTATCACGAGCTTTATCAAATCAGTTGTCCGAATAATTTCATTCTTCGTATGATTTTTTTTTCTTATTTTAAAACTAGATATTATTTTTTCAGATCTTAAAATAAGATATTACTCCTCATTTATAAAAAAAAGATATTTTTATTTTATTATTTATTTTAATAAAAAAAATTTTAAATAAGATATTGTGATTTTATTATTATTATTTTAAAATAAAAATTCTTATTTTAAAATAAGATTTAATACTTTCTTATTTTAAAATAAGATATTATATTCTATCAAACGCCACCTCAGCCGAGTGGAAGGCAGCGATATGCCGCGGACCGAGCCAATGGAGAGAACGGCCTCAGCGTGCAGCACACTAAGGAGAGCGATCTTGAGGAAGAGCTCGCGCTCTCTCTCTCTCTTTTTCCGTATCTCTCTTTCTCTGTCTTACTCCCTCTTTCTCTCTCTGTCTCTCTGTCTCTCTGTCTCTCTGTCCCTGTCTCTGTCTCTATTTCTCACTCATTCTCTCTCTGTCTCTCTCTCTATATGTCTCTCTTTCTCTTATTCATTTTCCATCTCCCTCTCATTCATACTTTAAATTCTACGTTTTCTAATTTGATCTCACTATTTTCCTCAGCCTCCTCGTAATCTAACATCTCTTCGAATTTTCTGACAATTGTAGTCGGCGTCTCTGTAAATCGCATATGCTCACTCGCCCTTGTGTCAGACAAAAAGGCGCGAATTCAAAAATTTTTACCGCCCAGATCGTTCATCTCTGCCACATTGAACTTGGCGCGAGAACTCGGAATGATCAGAGTTCTCCTCGTTGTTGCCGGAAAGCGAAGACAGATATACTTTGGGGGTGCATCCAACTTTTCCTATAATTATTTACTGCTAAAACGCGTGTTCGAAACTATCAGCTTTCCCACTCCTCAACAAGCAAATATGGCCAGTGGCCAAATGAAATCGATCGACCAGCTTCTTTTGAATAGTCGCAATGGATTGAAGTGACTATAAAAATGTTGATCTGCGTTATGGCTACTCCTTCTGGCACAAATGATATTTTTCTTTGGCGTTCTCATGGTTGTATGGTCCTAAAGGATCGATCGATATCATACAAATAATTTTACGCTTCGTAATTTTAGTTAATTTTTCGACTTTACGCTTCTTCTTCGTCGCGGCGCCAAATTTGTCCAAGTTTACCGAATCCAGGAAACAATGATTCTCGATGCGAATCAAGAGCAGAGTTAAAAAGGATATTACTCCCGTGGTTTAATGATAAATTCAAGAGATGCGTGGCCACGCTTCTTTCTGTTTAGCGAATGAATAATTATTGTCCGTTGACGGCGTTTGCGCTCCCGATTCACAGCGATGGCCGCCAGGTCTTCCTTCACTGCAAACTCAGTCAGCAGTAGACGCAACTTCCTAGATCCATACATTCATACATGAATGGTCCGGAATGCATGCAAGGCCATTTTTAAATGAACCTTCTTCGGCCTGAGTGCTTAAAAAACCCTATTCCGATAGTAAAAAAAAAGATTGCAGCCGCTGTGAGAAGTGTTCTTCGATGCAACTCATACGAATCGCCTCGAGCTGATGACATCTCTTGCTAATTTCATTTTTAATAAAGAAAAATTATTAGGCAGATAATTTTATGAAAGCTTACTAAAATATTGGCGCCAAGATACATTTCTTTCTTTGCAAATTCAACAAAATACGATAAAATAGTATGTCGAAATGATGAACGCTGAACGACCCAAAGAACTGGAAGCTAAATACCACTTGTTTTGAAATATGCCTTCCCGTTTGGCACTAAATACTTGTCAGATGACGCCACAAGACAAAATATGTGATTTGTGGAAGGTCGGAAAGGGTGATAGGGAAATCATAGCAGAGCGAAAACAAATGAAAACCATGTGTCGATCCATTTATAAAGTACATAACAAAAAGGATGAGGATGGAGAGGGAGAACGGAACAGAGAAAAAAGCAAATGAAGGAAAGAGGGACAGCAAGAACACGAGACAGACAGACAGACAGACAAAGAGAGGGAGAGAGACATAGAGCGAGAGAGAGAGAGAGAGAGAGAGAGAGACGATGTGAGAGAGACTGATCCGTAAAAATCTAATTTAGCAAAAAGAAGGAAGCTAAAGTAATGCTGGAAAAGCAACAAAAACATGGATTCGAAAATCTCTAAATGCGTTAAAATCTCTAAATTAATTATGCAAGAACAGCAAAGTAAGTAAAAGCAAAATTAAGTTAAAAAAATAAAAATTGTGAAAATTAGTACAAATACGTAAAATAAAAGAATTATACTAAAAGTAGGCAAAAGTAAGAAGTGAAAGTAAATAGGACAATGAGAAGGGAAACATATACAGGTAAAGAGAGAGTAAAATGAAAGAGAGAAACAGAGAGAGAGCGAGGACATGTCAGTATTTAAGGTGTGCAAAAAATCATTTTAAAACTATAGAAACGACGCAATGACAACAGACCTGCCAGATTTATAAATTACTTTAATTTATCCTTTAAGCTCACCTGAAAACCACGGGCGCATTTTCCTACTTATTGTCTCTGCACTCGATTCTGTATCTCGCCTGTTTGAATCAAGATAGAATCGGTGTGTAAAAATAGTGCCTTTCAGCAAGTGTCGTTGTTTCTGCGAACAGGGTTTGATAAAAAAGATCTCTTAAAAAAATTATTAAACATCAAATGTGTCCATACGGACATATGCCAATAACTTCCAGATTATCAGATCTCACTTAGGACCGTAGATCTTTTCGGCTCGTTAAGTAATCACAACATTCCCCTCTCGCCTCATATTTCCCTCGCCACATGTTCAATCAATTTATCTGCCCGGCATATTTTTGAAAACAATTTGTTTCTTACTTTGTGAACACTTGCTTGAATCGCTCTATTAGTTCAGTATCGATCTTACTTTAAAACAACGTCGGACTGATACAAATAAGAGATCAAAACGCCGACTGACTCGAGATGAATACTGCGATAAGTCCGTATTTATTGTCGTATTTATTAATTAAAAAAAAACAAATTGCGCTAACTAAGATATCGAACAGGTTCGCGCATGTGTTCGCTTTATCATTTATTTCCAAACAGAATTATGTATTTTTAAAAAGCCATCAAAAACATTCACCCCTTTGTAGCTTACTCGAATCTCACTTTTAGCTTCTGTAATTTGCTAACTATGAAACGATCGACTGAATCAAGTAAGAGAAAAAACCGCTAACTGATACGAGATTACATCGTTACATGATATGTCATTATTAAAAGTATGCAATAAATAATGTAAGCTTTGAAATATTTAATAAGTCAATCGATATTGATTGGATAAATTAAGATGCCCCCTTTTCTCTTCATTCCTCCTTTTCTCTTCATTCCCCCTTTTCTCTTCATTCCCCCTTTTCTCTTCATTCCTCCTTTTCTCTTCATTCCCCCTTTTCTCTTCATTCCCCCTTTTCTCTTCATTCCTCCTTTTCTCTTCATTCCCCCTTTTCTCTTCATTCCCCCTTTTCTCTTCATTCCCCCTTTTCTCTTCATTCCTCCTTTTCTCTTCATTCCCCCTTTTCTCTTCATTCCTCCCTTTCTCTTCATTCCTCCTTTTCTCTTCATTCCCCCTTTTCTCTTCATTCCCCCTTTTCTCTTCATTCCCCCTTTTCTCTTCATTCCTCCTTTTCTCTTCATTCCCCCTTTTCTCTTCATTCCCCCTTTTCTCTTCATTCCCCCTTTTCTCTTCATTCCCCCTTTTCTCTTCATTCCCCCTTTTCTCTTCATTCCTCCTTTTCTCTTCATTCCCCCTTTTCTCTTCATTCCTCCTTTTCTCTTCATTCCTCCTTTTCTCTTCATTCCCCCTTTTCTCTTCATTCCTCCTTTTCTCTTCACGTAGTGCGGTCGGTCCCAGGCCAGCTCCGTGTTCTAAAATGCCCCCTCCTGCTAAACGACCAGCTACCTCTTCCCCCACTTCCCCTAACAAGCTCATCGATACTTCTATCCTCCCGGCCAATCTCAAGGAGCTCGTTGCTGAGAGCTCTCCTTCGCCAGCGGCAACGCTCCCTCAGGTATGAATAAGGCTGCTTGGGATGGCTTTTCCAATTTGCTAAGACTCTTGGATTGCACTGTTGAACGCTTGACCCTTCTCTCGCCACCTGCGCCCTCTTCCCCGCACACTCTCTCTTATTCTCATGCCGCGGCCTCTGCCCTTTGTCTGACCTCATCACAGCCTCTGTCCTCTGCTCCCTCTCGCCCTCTTGCCCCGGCCCCCGCTGACACTTCGGCAGAGACGCACTTGCGTGAGAGATCGTTTGTCGTCGCCAATCTGCCGGAGTCGAATGCGGCCTCCTTGGAGGAAAAGGTTGGGGCGGATGAGAGGGCCGTCTCTGCACTCCTCTCGGCACTGGGTGTTGAGGCACGCGCCTTGTCCGTCTTCAGGATGGGCCGTGTCGGTGATAAACCCAGGTTGGTCAAGGTGCTCTTGCCTACCAGAGGACATCTCTTGGTGGCCTTGAGGAACGGGCGGCTCCTCCGGGAGCAACCCCAGTGACAGAGTGTTTATGTGAGGCGCAGCATGACTTTGGAGGAGAGACAGAAATGGAATCAGTTGCGTGCCCATGCATCCTCTCTAATAAGAGTGATAAGAACGCCGGATGGGTTGTGTACAGGGATGAGATCTGGCGCAGAGTCGACATCCCAGGTCGGGTTCGAATCACTCTGCCGCCTCCTCTTCCTCCCGCCAACCCAAGTGAGGGCAATGCCAAGGCACAGCTGGTAATGAAATGGATGCCTCTCCGAGTGGTCATGGAAACTAGACGCGCCTTCCTTCCTCGCTTTCCTCGCTTGAATGTGTACTTTTCAACTCTCGTAGCATTGTCAATAAATTGTCCGAGTTACATGCATATTTGGCTATCTTTCGCCCAAAACTGCTGCTTATCTGTGAAACTTGGCTTAGCTCTAAAATAGTTGATTCTTAACTTGTCGGCAACTTACCATTTAATGTTTTACGTGCAGATCGTTCTTCTAAGAGAGGCGGCGGCGTGGCTTTAATTTATGATCAGTCTATAGCTCTCTCTTCGGTCTCATTCCGAACTTCTTTGAAGTGTGATATTCTTGCAGTTGATTTGCACTCCCCATGTGGCCCTGATCTCTTGCGCATAGTTTTAGTATACAGACAGTTCTTCTGCTAATGATCTGCTTTTCGATGTCCTCTCAGATCTGTTAACTGTCCCGTATTCTTCTGCATTATGTGGTGATCTAAACCTTCCGCTAGACTGGAAGGACCTGCCTTCTTGCCGTGGTCAGGCAAAATGTTTAGTAGATCTCTTATCTAATTTAGGTTTTATCCAACATGTTAAGCCTCCCACTCTAAATTCTAATATTCTGGACATAGTTGCCTCTTCGCCTGGTGTGATTTCCGATTGTGTCGTTGGTGCTCCTTTCTCAACATCCGATCATTCTTCCGTGTCCTTCAGTTTGTTTTTCTCGCAGAATATTCCTCTTTATCTGCCTACATTTGATTATAGGCGCTGTAACTTTGAAAAGCTTTCCGGTTATATTTCGCCTGTTGACTGGGTAGCCTGTTTTGACGAGTTTCATAACATTGATGATCTTTATAGCCGCCTCACAGAGCCTCTTCAATTTTTTATTTCGGAATGCACACCTGTTAAACGTAACGTAGTACCGGCTGATGCTTACCCTCCTCACATTCGCGCTCTTCTTAGGCACAAACATTTCCTTTTCTCTAAGTTGAATTGTCGTCCGGTTCGAGTAGAGTATGATCGTGTATGCCTGACACTTCGTAGAGCAATTGCTAAGTTTTGTGAATCTCGCCTTATATCATCCAAATTAGGTTTACTGTCGTTTGTCTCTTCTCGTCTTAAACGCTCTCCTAGAATTGGTTCTCTAAGCTGTAGCGGTCGCATTCTCACGTCTGATCGTGACAAGGCCAATGCATTGGCTTCATTTTTTTCAAGTGTATTTACTACGGATGATGGAATTTCCCATGACTTTTACAGACATATCCCTGAATCTTTGCCTGATTTTATTATTATGCCTCAGCAAGTAGCGTATTTAATAAAGCGTCTTAAGTCTTCTTGTAGTTTACCATCCGATTTAATACCACCCATTATTTTCAAGAAGTGTGCCTCTGTGCTTTGTGAACCATTAAGTTTTATTTTCAATTTCTCTCTGTCTTTAGGGTCGGTTCCATCTAAGTGGCTAGAAGGGGTAGTTATTCTGATCAACAAGGTTCCCTCTCCATCGGCCCCAGACCACTTTCGCCCTATTACACTATCCCCTGCCCCTGCTAAAGTTATGTAAAGATGCATTAAGCTTAAGCTATCTAAGTGGTGTGAGCATCATTCTATCTTGCCTGACTGCCAACATGGGTTTAGAGAACGCAGGTCTGTAATTACGAATTTGCTTGTAACAACGCAGACGTGGTTAAACGAAACAAACAATAATCGTTCGGTTGATGTCCTTTATTATGATCTGGCTAAGGCTTTTGACAAGGTTTCTATTCCTAAATTGCTTTACAAACTTGAAAGACTGGGAATTAGAGGTCAACTTTTAAAATGGTTTGGATCATTTCTGAACAATCGTTCTTTTCAGGTTAAGGTAAACGGCTCTCTCTCTGTCAGCTTCTTTGCAAGCTCAGGAGTGCCCCAGGGAGCCGTTTTGTCCACACTTCTTTTTAGCATCTACCTCTCGGATCTGCCGCAAGATCTAATGCATCTTGCATCTGTAAAGCCGGTGCTATTTGTCGACGATTTCAAACTTTTTGCCTCTTTCGATCCACTTTCGCAGTCCCTGACTCATTCACAGCTCTTTGAATCCTCATTGGTAATCCAAAAGTACTGCTCAAAATGGCAGCTCGAAGTTGCACACAAAAAGTGCAGCGTTTTGCATCAAAAAACAACCCAAAATTGCCCTACAATGTCTTTCACTCTTGTATCTCTTTGTCTTCCTCTTCTGATATACCTTTTCCTATTGCTTCTGAGCCAGTTCGAGACTTGGGTGTTTACGTAGATCTAAGTCTTACTTTCAAGTATCATATTGACATGACTATTAGTAAGGCTCTTAGGGTTGTATATACCTTATTCAGAATTTTGAAATGCTCTTCCTCTTCTCCTTATATAAGATGTTTTAAATGCTTTGTTTTACCTATTGTTGAATTTGGTTGCTCTATTTGGTCTCCTTACAAGGTCACTCTTATTAGATCTGTTAAACGTGTACAAAAGGTCTTCAGTCGATTTCTTTTTATTCGGTGTTCCAATGGTAATGTCTCTCTTTCTAGTATTCCGGATTACCAGACGAGGCTTCAGTCCTTTTCTCTTCTCTCTCTTTACCGACGGCGGGTAGCAATCGATATTCTAATGTGTTTTAAGATAATGAACAGGCACGTACATATTCCTATATCCGTCTTTTATGTTTTTAAGCCATGCTCTGGTAGAAAGTCCGTTTTTAGTTTTCATATACCAATGACTAGAAGAGACTCTTTGTTCCATTCTTTTGCTTTTCGTACTGCTAGATGGTACACTTCACTCCCAGTAGATTTTGTTTCTGCACCTTCTCTATTCTCTGCTAAGACTCATCTAAGTAAGCTTAACTTACTCGCTTTACCTAGCATAGTAAGTGTATCTGGCATTTGATATCTATTCTCGGATCCCCTAATTTTTCTCCCCATGGCTACCCCGTCTTCGCTCTGCCCATGCGCTCTCACCTCAAGTGTATGTATAAATCAGTCTGCTCCAACTGATTCCGTCTTTGCTGGCAAGACCAGGCCAGGGCTTGGCACCCCTGGAGCGGAGTGTTGGCATCCCTTCCCCCCTCCCCTTCCCCCAAGTGATTTAATCTTGATTCACAGTAGTGTTGCTATCTGCACAATTCTTTCTCTGAACTTGCAAGGACTTTTTTCTAATGGTTTCGCGTTTTTAAATATCATGTGTAGTCGCATCATATATTCAATGGTGTAATAAATTATTATTTTGCTAATAAATTAGTATGAGCTGCCGAAGAGTAGAGACGCGTGACGCCGCCGCCCCAACTTCTCGATTGCAACAGCGACCTTACCCTTCAAAAAAATAATCGACAAATTCGATGAACCAAGTTTACATTTATCTCCAAAACGCTGACTATACTCGGAGTTCGCGACGGAAGCTCGCCATCCATGCTAATGGCAAGTGGCGAGAAGTCCGTCGCTTCATATTTTATACCTTGCATGAATCTCTCTTTTAGTTTCTGTATTGTGGTAACTAGAAATCGTGGGAGTAAGGGAAGTAAGAGAAGAAAATGCCAATAGAATCACGTTCAAACGTGATCTGTCAGGATTTAAGGTGTGAAATAAATCATTTTCTGATGCACGTTTAATGTAGGCGCTATATTAATATTTCTTTTATAGAAGCCGATCCTCATTCGTGATCGAATAACTCGTATATGTTTTGAGTTTACCATTTTCGCATGCATGAAAACCGCATGCGCAATTCTCATATCTCTGCACTTGATTCTGGATCTCGCCTGCTCTGAATCAAGATCGAATCGATATGAATTCTTGATGGAGAAAAATAATGCCTTTCTCTGCGATCTTCATTGTCTGTGAGAAGAGTACTCTGATAAAGAAATTACTCTAATACAGACATTCAATGGTCTAATTAAATCATATCAGTATTGCAACAACAACATAATTTATGTTAATAAATTTTGGATTTAATTCAATGTGCGCAAATCTCGTTTCTCCAAAGCCGAATCTGAAAATGGTTCAACTCATTGTCCGACAAACAATTCATTCGTTACTTTTTCATCGTTATGCAATCATTCAAGGCATAATCCTCGAATGATTGCAAAACGATGATTAGAAAACAACTCTCTCTGTTCTTAAACTAGTCCTCGCCTTTCGTTTTGCTCTTTATCTCTCTTCCTCCTTCTTATTTTTTCCTATCTTTCTATCACCCTCTCTCTCTCTCCGTGCATCTCTGCTTCTCTCTGTCTCTGTCTCTCGTTCTACTTTCTCTTTCTCTCTCTATATTTATCTTCTCATTATCTCTACTTATGTACTGTTACTTCTTACATTTGCTACTTACTTACTTTTGCTTTCAATTTTTTTTTACAACTTTTATTACTTACTTTTTTAAAATTATTTTTACTGCTATAACTTAATTGATTTTAAATATAGAGATTTCTATTCCAACCTATGCATTTTGCTGCGTTTATAGGATTACTTTATCTTCCTTCTTTTTGTTTCACCTGATTGTTTACTGATCTCTCTCTCTATATATCTCTCGAGAGTGTGCAATAAATCATTTTAAAATAAGAAGAAACAGCATAACACTGATGTCAACATTTAAGAAGAGCCGACTATCTTTTTTTTTATAGAATCCATAAATCAAATCTAGTGACTATCGACTCGTGCCGTAGATGCCTTGAGTTTATCATTTTCGGGCAAATGAAAACCACGGGGGCATTTCCTGTCTCATTTACATATCTCCGCGTTTGATTCTAGATCTCGCCTGTTATGAATTGGAGTGATTGGAATTATTGAAGGACATAAATGGTGCCTTACTTCTAGTGTCATTGATTGTGAGAAAAGCGTCTGATGAAGAAATAACTCAAAAATGTAACATACATTAAACAGAAACTTTCCAAAGAGAATTCGGGGCCAAAAATCAATATTTTAATTACGTATATGATATCTGTTTTGATCAACAACAAAAAATATTCTCGTTTCTCCAGAGAGATCCTATGTGCAACGTCGAATGTGTAGGTGGTAGCGCTTTTTCTAAGTATACGTTTTCGAATCACTTCTCCATCTCATCTCTTCTCACTTACTGTCTACTTTCACTTTCCGTTCTTTTTTTTCTTTTTCTGCGTCTCAATATTTCCTTTAAATCTCTTATGATTATTGCTGTGAGTCTATTTTGCAGAAGTGATAAAAGTCTCAAGAGAAGCAGCTGTGATGACACCAATCGACTTTTCTATTCCCAAGAAGAACGCTATCATTCAAGACGAAGGCGTCCATAAGAGAATTACGCATTGTGCTGAAAATATTAAGAAAAAAGAGATTCTGAGTAACAATAATTGTATTCCGTTATATTTTATCCTGCAATTTTCTTTCACAATCTCTTACTCACACTCTCTTTCTCTTTCACAAATTCGCTTCAGGTGGCCGACTATTCCATTTCTGCAGCAGAAAAAATATTGTAAACAAATTGCAGGACAACAAGGGTTCTTTCTTAGTTTTAAACAGATATGTGTTCCAACTCAATAGTTAATGTGACCCATATATTTTTATTTTTTTAGTCACATGTGCTTCATCATTACCGAATCCTTTCGTATATATCTTGAGTTTATCATTTCCACTCGTATGAAAAGCACGGTGCTTTGACTGTCCTTCTTATTTTACGATTTGCAAGAGAATCAGAAAAAAACACAAGTATTTCTTCGTCACATAATTGTTTTCTCTCAAATTTAATCCTGCACGTTTGCAATTTTAAAACATGCTGCATATTTATGAAGGGATCGCAAAAGATCCTTGGCTCGGCCTGTTTAGTAAAGTTATTTACAAGAATTTTCTTGGCTTTATATCTGTCTTCCTTGCTAGTAAGTTAAAGTGACAGTACAAGTTCCTCTACTCCTCTATATGTCTCTTCTGCATACTTACATATGTTCTTTCGATCTTTCTATCTCCCTGTCTATCTGTTTCTCTCTGATTTTCTCTGTTGTCCTTGTCTCTCTTTCTCCGTTTACTCTATCTTCCTCTCCCAATGTCTTCCTTTCCATTCTTTCTACTTACTTTTACTACTTTCATTTATTACTTGTTTTACTTTTACTTTTATTTTATTTTCTTATTTTTACTATCTTTTACTAATAACTTTTATTTTTCAGCTATTTTCACTTTTTCCTACTTTATTATTATTGTACAGAGATTTTTCCCACTTTATGTTTTTTTTTGCTTTTCCAGCATTACATTCCTTTTGTTTCATTAGATTTTCTATGCATCAGTCTCTCTCACTCCCTGTCTCTCTCTCTCTGTCTCTCTCTGTCTCGTTTTCTGTATGTCTATCTTTCCTTCCATTTCTTGTTGCTATGTCTCGTGTTTCGTTCTCCCTCTCTATCCTCTCATCCTTTCTGTTCTGGATTACTAATGGATCGACACGTGGTTTTCTTTGGCAACTGTCCACATATGTATGCTGAGGGATAGCCAAGCTGGTGTTGCAACCACGCGTACGAGAAGTAAAAGAGTCTTTGTATTTGAATGATTGTTCAACGTTCATGCATTCCAGTGATAACGAGGAGGTCTCAGATGGCATCTTCATTGACTGCCGCCTTTCCTCATTTTCCCTTCCTTCTTCTTTGTCTCTCTTTCTCCCTCACTATCATCTCATCCATTCACATTGTTTGCAGGAATGAATGCATTGAGCGACATCTTGAATCGAAAAATAAATGTTGCATCGAAAGATGTAATTCAAAAGAGAAGCGTCTGACGAAGATTCTGCAAGACGCCTCGAAACGAGAGCAGTTCGTCGTTATATGCTCGGGCGCAATCTCTCTCTCTCTCTCTTTCTCACTCTCTTTCTCTCTCTCTCTCTCTTTCTCTCTATCTTTCTCAATTCCTTTCCTTTTCTGTCTCTTTCTCTATCTCTCACGCTCTCATTTTTTCAAATGGTTCTCTTCTTCACACTATATATGTACATATGTACCTATGTACATATATCATTACAAATGAGCTTCGTTGATAATTCAGCCAATTCATTTGATACAGGAATGAAAGCGGCTTCTAAACAAAAAATTAAACAACGAAGCAAACAATGAGAGAAAAATGTAAATGCGGCGAGTGGAATCATTCAACAAGGCTAGTAAATGTCTTCAATTAATCATTTCAGAACAGCTTGTATTAATGATGTAAACATGCAATTTATGCTGTATACATTTTTTTTCGAAGAGAAAGACAAGTCCGTATCGTCTGAGGTTGTTCTTGTCTTGAGTTTCTCATTTCAACACGCGCGTAAACCATGGGCACTTTCCTTCTTATTTGTCTCTGCACTTGATGATGGATCTTGAATGTTCGGAATCAAGGCTGATCGATGTAGGGATTTTCTGCGAGTTTCATTGGTTGTGAGAAAGGAGTCTACCTTAGAAATAACTCTTAAAATATAGTAAACATTTAAACAAGTGTCTGCAAATGCTTCACGGCTAACAAAATGAATGTTCTAATTATTCGGTGTTAGTTTTGGAAAAAAATCAGGGAAATAAAATTGGTGTTAAATTCATCGCGCCAAAATCTCTCTACTCCATTGATAAATTCTGAAGATGTTAAATCGAACTAACACAAAAGTTTAAAAAGGACTAAGAATCACTGCTCCTTGCATTCGGTAAACTTAAAGAAAAGGCGTCCCATGGAATTTAAGTCGTCCCAAAAAAGGTACTTTGAGGAGGAAATTAAAGTTTTCGTGCATGAGTTTCTATATGTACATATATTCACACCCAATCCATCGAAGCCACTTGGGGAGAGTTGATGAGGTCGCTAGAACATCTGTATTACACGCGAGACTTCTCCCCAGCTATTTGTATCAATACATGCAGAGCAGAAAGTTCAAAAAAGAGAAGATTCTTAAACACGAGATATCCAAGTCATTTACTCCTTGATGTGTTCCGCTTCCCCTATGTACATACATATGTACTTCCATTGTCACTATCATCACTATCACGAATATGCATAATAAAGAAAGATCGTAAAAAAAATTTGTTTTGTCACTTTTAAATTATCGGAAATTTTTTGGACGCCCTAAAATTTATAGGACGCCTATATTTCCGATGGGACGCCTGTAAATCCTTCGGACGCCTATAAATAGTTGGGACCCCTAGATTTTCTATGGGACGCCTTTATTTTCCATGGGACGCCTATAATCCTATGGGACGCCTACACTAGAATAGAGCCTCTACAATGTTCATCAGACTTTGCCTTTCCAGCAACATCGAGGAGATCTCGGCTGGCAACTTCATCGACTGCCGCCTTTTCATCATTCCGAATCAGCTTGATAAGTTCAATATGGCCGAGGTCAGCCGGCGTTAAGGAAGCCACAATCACTCCTGAATTTTTATCTGACACATGGAAGATAGAGCATTTATTTTAGATAAAGAGAGAGCGAGTTCTACCTCCCGGGGCCTCCCACTCGCAATCAGGGCACGTATGGGATTTAATATTTATATAATGTATTAATTTTATAAAAAGAAAAATATTTTTTATTTAAAAATAAAATATTCATTTAATGCTGCATACCTAATGTTATTCGAAGTATGATTACTATTAATTAAATCATTATTCTTAAATATTAATTAAATTCAAATAGCGAATCATGTTTGTTTATTGAAAGAGTGAAATTCTACAGTGGTCGTAGTATTTACGGAGTAGGTGGTTTTGCAAGGCGATTAAAGGATATAGACATTCTTGTTGGTCATTGTTCGTATATTTGCTAATGTAAGTCGCAAGAAATATAAACAAGATTGTGATAAAAACCAATTGAAAGCAAGACGTGGAATCTATATATTCGTGGTAGGAGTGAAGCTCTGCCCTGATTCGGCGCAGCGGCCGCCTTGCTGTCATCGGTTCTGTCAACTTCTTCCAAGAGAGCTACATCGATATGGAGAAGGACGCCAAGCTATTTGTGACCCGTACTTGAGCAACCTATATTTTAATGCAATATCCCTTTATTTTTTGCATTCTTAATTTTTTTAGACTGTAAAATCAATTGCAAAGTAGTAATATGGGAATAAAATTCTCTCTTCTCTCTCTTATCTCTCTTCTCCCTCTTCTCTCTCTTCTCTCTCTTCTCTCTCTTCTCTCTCTTCTCTCTCTTCTCTCTCTTTCTCTCTTCTCTCTCTCTTCTCTCTCTTCTCTCTCTTCTCTCTCTTCTCTCTCTTCTCTCTCTTTCTCTCTTCTCTCTCTCTTCTCTCTCTTCTCTCTCTTCTCTCTCTTCTCGCTCTCTTTCTCTCTCGCTCTCTTGCTCTCTCTTCTGTCTCTTCTCTCTCTTTCTCTCTTCTCTCTCTCTTCTCTCTCTTCTCTCTCTTCTCTCTCTTCTCTCTCTTCTCTCTCTTCTCTCTCTTTCTCTCTTCTCTCTCTCTTCTCTCTCTTCTCTCTTCTTTCTCTTCTCGCTCGCTTTCTCTCTCGCTCTCTTGCTCTCTCTTCTCTCTCTTCTCTCTCTTTCTTCTCTCTCTTCTCTCTCTTCTCTCTCTTCTCTCTCTTCTCTCTCTTCTCTCTCTTTCTCTCTTCCCTCTCTCTTCTCTCTCTTCTCTCTCTTCTCGCTCTCTTTCTCTCTCGCTCTCTTGCTCTCTCATTGTTCAAAGTGTGCATTTGCAACCGAATGAACAGAATCATTCAGCTAATTGATTTGATATAGGAAAGCGGCTTCTAAACAAACAAAAAAATGAGACGAGGCAAACGATGAGAGAAGAATATTCAAGCGTCGAGCGGAATCAATCAACAAGACAAGATTCGTTCATCCTTTTCCCTCATTTAAAAACCTCGGGCGCATGTTCCTTCTAATTTGTCTCGTGATATTTCAGTATTAATTTATTTTCAAGTTAACAGAACAGCTGTATTAATTATGTAAACATGCAGTGTCAGCCGAATACATTTTTAAATTATGAAATTACAGTCAAACTCTCATCGAGATAGGATGTACTTGTCTTGAGATTAAAGGAAGTATCCGGCGAATAATTATACAGTAGCGCTAGAGAACCGGTTTGAATGCGCGCGCTCATAAAGTTGCCTGTCGCTCGGTCGAGAGAGCAAATGAAAGAGGAGGGCGGCTCTGAACTACCGTAGCTAATTCTCTACCCGCTATTTTTCACTTTGCTATTGCTCAGAATGTAATGAGAGAAAATCGCTCAAACTTTCTGGATATATGTTTTACGCCAAGATGAACATGTTCAGATATAGAAAAACTTAGGTTAATTATTCCCCGGGTACCTCCTTTAACATTTCCACCCGCGCGAAAACCACGGCATCATTTTCATTCTTATTTGTCTCTGCACTTGAGGCTGGATCTAGCATGTTCGAAATCAAGGTCGAATCCGTGTGTATTATTGATAGACAGAGATTTTCTGCAATTTTCAATTGTTGTGAGAAAGGCGTCTACTTTAGAAATAACTCTTAAAATATAGTAAACATTTAAACAAGTGTCTATACAGAATTCACTGCTAAAAATCAATGTTCTAATTATGTGATGCCAGTTTTGTAAAATAAACTAACACAAAAGTTAAAAAAAAAATCATCATTTCTTGGATTCGGATTAATTTCGGATGAATTAATTTCGGATGAAGCATACGCTATAAAAACACAGTTATTCCTCTTCATGTGCCACTCTCAGGTTATTTCCTACGCTCTCTCTGTCTCTCTCTCTCTCTCTCTCTTTCTCTCTCAATCACTCGCCTTCTCTCTCTCTCTCACTCTTTCGTTTCAGGTCAACGGACTATTCTACACCGATTGTAGAACGACTCTTTTCACAGTTTTTATCAGATAAATGTATCAAATTTTTGTCAAACTTGCACAGGTATACACAGCAAAGAGATAAAATCCAGAATCAGCGATGTGGAGAGGATAGCCAGAAGTTAAAGATACAATCATGTGAGTGGCCAATTGAAAACCGAGTGTGTTTTCTCCAGACGGACAATTATTTACCAAAAATGACACCAAAAATTACCGCTTTGATAACTTACATAAATGGAGTTTAATATATTACAACAACCGATTTTAAAACTAGTAAAATTTTAAAATAAATATTTTATTAGAAAATAAAATAAAAAAATTTTTAATAATAGAAATAATAGTAACGTTAAAATAAGAAAAGATAGAAGGTTTATTTTAAATTTTTCGATATTATTATTAATATTAATTAAATTGTATTTCTACAAGGTGCATTCCTAATTTTTCGATATTATTAGTTATATCAATTAAGTTGTATTTCTATTTCTTTTTACTGTCTAATGACTAATATTTTCCTATAAATACTAATTGTTTGCATGCCGTTGAAAGGTATGACATTTTTTTTTTGCTAGACAAGGGCTCGAGTCGGAATTCATAGAACAGAATTATTCTCAGTGATAATTTGCATTTGATTCAAAACAATCATTCAGTCAACTGTTTGATATATGAATATAATCTACGTGTTAAACTGGATTAAAAAGAAACGAGGCCAACGATCATAGAACAAAACATGTACAAGAAAAGAATGATGTTTGTTTATTGTAAGCGTGAAATGCATCCTTTGTCGTTCCATTTTTGGAGCAGGTGGATTTGCAAGTCGATTGAAACACATGGACAATCTTGTTGGGCTTCGGTTGTTGATCACAGCCGTTGGTCCCGATCGAATTGAATCTAGATATGCGATAAAACCAAAGCGGAGAGAAGATGTGGATCTAGTTCTTTCGTGGTAGGAGCCAAGTCGTCATTCAAGATCATGAACAAAAAGCTCGACCTCCTTTATTACAGCTCAAAGACTAGGTTTTTATTTGAATGACGGCCTTTTGCTATAGAGAATTTGCAAAAAAAATATTCTCCATTGATTATAAATAAAAATAATATATTTTTTATAGTATTTCTTCCTGATATACTTTTTTTTAAATATCAGGTGCAGTTGTTCCAAACGGGGTGAGTACCATAGTTTCTTGGATACATAGCACATCAATTTCCGGCGGATAATTAAAAAGCGAATTTTAGCTAATTGTAAGCTGTATTATTTATCGACAATTCCATCAAAAACACCCCCCACTTTGTAGGCTCAAATCTTTTACTTTCAATAATGTTAGAATAATAAGGAAATGCAAATAAGAAAACAAATGCCAACTGTTAAGTGTTCAGATCCAAATTACGTGATTTCAATATTAAAAGGATACAATAAAACTTTTAAAAGTCTAATAGTAAGGAAACTTCCTGGATTCAAATAGGCTCGTAAATGTCTTGAATTTATCCTTTCAGATCATATGAAAACCACGGGCGCAATATCCTCCTTATTTATCACTGCACTTGTTTCTGGATCCCGCAAGTTACAAAAAGTGTCATGTATACAATCAGTTGTAATGAAATATATAGTAAGAAAAGAACAGCACATTTGAGAATGAGCGAGTGGTATTTTTAATTCTACAAATGAGTTTATAAGTGCAAAAAGTTCTTTTCTGGCGCAAAATGTTTTTTTCTCTGGCATTCTCACCTTGCTGTATAGTCCCGAGCAGAGATGAAAAAGCCCATACATTTTGGGATCGGTCCCGATTTTTTAACATGTTAGATTCCAATTTTTAATTCGTCATTTTCTTAGCAAAAACGTTTTTTAAAGTTTCCCGTCTACAAACTCATTTATTTCATTCGGAAGCGGAAAAAAACGACTCCTGGACTGAAATATTACGTGCTGGGCCTGGCTTGTTGCATCTCTGTTCTCGAGCTACCGATTGACATTTCATCACAACTTACTTTGAGGAAACATCTTTTATCAATGATTTCATCTACGGAATAAAGAAGCAAAGCAGCGTCCTTCGCATATCGTCGCACATGTTTATCATTTCCACGCACAGGAAAACCACGGGAGCATTTTCCTTTTTATTTATTTCTGCTTTTAATTCGGATCAAGAATCATTATTTCATGGATTCGATGAACTTGGAAATATTTAGCGCCGCGAAGAAGAAGCATTAAGTCAAAAAGTTATTAAAAAATTACGCCACGAAAAATGAGTTGTAAGATCGTGAGAATGCCAGGAAAAAATACATTTGTGCCAAGAATGTTCATTTTTCTTTTGTAAACTCATTTTTATTAACTAAGCGCAAGCATTGAGTAAAAGGAGTTTAATAAACGCAGATCAACATATCTATGTAACGTAATTTCAATGGATTGCGACTTTGCAAATAAAACACTCGAGCGAATTATTTTAAAATGCATTTCCACCTGCGTTGAAGCAAATATCACTTCATTTTATATCTTAAAATACGTATAACAGGAGGCACATTCACAATGCTACGACAGTGAAAAGATGAACAAACTCTAATGATCGAAATTGTATGCACGCCATTGTGGTGGCGAATGTAAGGCTTGTGTCAGATTACTAAAATTGTTGACTTCCATTTTCCTTTTTTAGAACAGAATAATGTCATTTATAGGCTGGAAAATAGTACTTTTGGCGGAATAGCAATTCTCCGGAGTTCGCTCGCTCGTGCGCAAATTGCGGGCAGAGATGAGTGTGGAGAGGTCAGATTTCTTTTTCTCTTTGATACTATTTTTCTAACACTTTTTATGTCTTTCTTTTTCTTTTCCTTTCTCTTTTACACTCTTTATGTCTTTCTTTTTTTCCTTTCTCTCTTACACTCTTGATGTCTTTATTTTTCTTTCTCTCTCTATCTTTCTCTCTCCCTCTTTCTCTCTCTCTCTCTCTCTCTCTCTCTCTCTCTTTCGTTATACCGCAGTCTCTCATTCCTTCTTTGGCTTTGTTTTCTCTATCTCTTGTTCGTTCTCCCTCTCATCCCTTCATTCTACATATTTGATGTATTCATCGACACGTGGTTTTCATTTGGCCACATGCCATATTCGCTTGTTGAGAGTTGTGAAAGCTGTTTGCAAGCAATTCAAGGTTCATCAATCCTTACTTTCCGGCAACAACGAGGAAACCTTGGATCATTACGAATGCTCTCGTCAATTTCAATGTGTACGAGGTGAGTGCGATCCTGGGGACGTTAAATTCAATTTATTTTGTATTCGCCTCTTTTTACCTGCTTTGAAGGTTCCAAAAATTCATAGAACAGAATTATTCGCAGTGATCATTTGCATCCGATTCAATACAGAAAACGAATGATGTTTCTTAGTTGTAAGAGGGAAATGCATCCGTTGTCGTTCCATTTTCGGAGCAGGTGGTTTTGCAAGCCGATTGAAGCACTTACATAGACAATCTTACTCGGCATTGATCCATCTCGCGTCCGTTGGCTCTTATCTAAATGATAAAAGATATGTGATCAAACCAAAGGGGAAGAAAGATGTGGATCTAGTTGTTTCGTGACAGGAGTCAAGTCGCCAACCAAGATCATTTTAGAAAAAGCTCAACTGCCTTTATTACAGCTCAAAAGGCTAGGTATTTACTTGAATGACAGCCTTATAAATGACAGAGTATTCACAAAAAAAACATTATTCTCTGTTCATTATAGATAAAAATTATATATATATATATATATATACATATATTTAATATTTGTTCTTCCCGCCATACTTTTTTAAATATTAGATGTTCCCGCTAAACATCCGCGCTTGCTGCCGTCGTCGCTCGAGATGTTCGAAATTGACGAGCATTCGTCAGGACTTATGTAGGTACAGAACAGGTTGGGGCGGAGTAACAAAAGATACATAAGTACAGATACTTACATAAATACTAGTCAACTTTACACATCGAGCCCGTCCTCCTTCAGCTGGTCCCGTAGAAAAGCGAGGACTGGTCTCCTTTTGCAGCCCATTTTTCCCTCTAATTTTTGAATTCATTCTAACTTGGAGATTCTCAACTAATGATCTCTCGTCGTATTTCCTGCTTAATGCGGTCAAATAGACTAACATAAACCTCAAACTTTTCTCAAACACACTAAAAATAGCTCGCCCTAAAATTATTACGGCGACGACGACGCCGTTCCACATCGCTTGATGCAACCGGACGACGTGCTCTTCGACGTCGAGCCACAGGCAAGGAAATTTGAATTTTTATGTTTCGCGCCAGATTTTGTAGCCTGCTTTATTTGAAAATTTCATTTATTCAGGCGATGCTAATCGACAACGATTTCTCCGACCTCGAAGACTACGATTGTGTCAAGGCCCCCCTCGTGGCGATGGCCCCGCCTCCACTCATCGCTCTGAACTCAGGCCCCTCTTCTGCTCTGACTCGACTCTGCTCTGACAACTCATCCGGTTGACTTGATAAAAGTTGTTTTTGCTTGCTGTAGTGTTTATTGCATCTCATTGTAAGAGAGAAGAGACAAACCCCAGGACGGGCAAAAGTGGCACAACGATTGACCATGTGGATTTCTTCGGTTAAGAAGGCATAAATAGAGACTGTGGTTCACTCAAATTGTTTTTAACTACCAATCAATAATTTTCTCCAGAATTGCAAGAATAAGAAAGAAGAAGGATTTCAAAATGGAAGGATTATGTTTCACATTTGCTGTAGCAACCTATCTCGGTTTTAATTTGCCATTCGTGGGACTTGTTCATCTTGAAATGGGTACCAGCACCGTATAACTGCCCAGGGGTGGCCGGTCCCGGCCCCAGTCCCGGCCCCCGGCCCCGGCCCCCGGGGCCGGGGCCGACCCTGGGGGCCGGGGCCGACCTCGGGGGCCGGGGCCGGGGCCGACCCTGGGGGCCTGGGGCCGTGGATAATTGAATGAAGTTCACCCCAAGTTGAACAGCATGAGCCAATTTATGATGAAAAGTGCCCCGATTTAGTTCGTATGCGTTACAGATGTACGAATTTTCTCAATTTTGGATGAATTTTTCCTCCGACGGAGACATTTTTTAGAAAAAATTTAAGATTTGGGGCCGGGGCCTCCTTCGGGGCCGACCCCGGGGGCCGGGGCCGGGGCCGACCTCGGGGGCCGGGGCCGGGGATTACCCTGGGGGCCGGGGCCGGATATTTTCGGCCCCCGGCCACCCCTGTAACTGCCAAGGGTGGCAGGGGGCCGAAAATATCCTGCCCAGGCCGGCCCCCAGGGTCGGCACCCCCCCCCCCCCCCCCTGATAACTGCTCTGTGCTCGGCCTCGTGCTCGCCGGTAGAAAGGCCCGGTGGAATCTTCCGGTATTAAAGAAAGAAAGTCATAAATGTCAATTTTCTAGGATATAGAATGATATAGACACCACATACAATCAGTAATCCACTTTGGGAGAGTTTTGAGCCATATTCTGGAGTCTCAGGCACAGCGTACTTCTAGGTGATATTTTACAGACGAATTGGTGGAGGGAAGAAAGTTGAAGAGAAAAAAATAAATTAACAATTTATAAAAATTTTCCATTATATATATATCTGATTTTGATTAATTTCTAGCAAGCAAGGACTCCCTGAGATCGACCATGGTCGTATATTTATCGAGTTTATCATTTCCACCCGTATGAAATTCACGGGCGCAAAGTCTTTTTTTTTTATCTCTACACTTTATTCTGTATCTCTCTTGGTCTGAATTAAGGTCGTGCCTTTGCCTTTTAGTGCATTTCTGCAACAGTCAATGGCTGTGAGAAGAGCGGCTAATAAAGAAATATCTCAAAAATTTAGTAAATATTGCAAAAGTGTTTAGTCAGACAGATTTTTAAGTTTAAAAAAATCCGTGATTTTTAGTTCTCAGTTGGGACCGTAGATCTTTCACGGTGGCTGAGTGTTCGCAATATTTCTTTTCCCATTTTTCTAACTCTTCAATCAATTCTCTGCCTTGAATATGATTGAAAATTTTTTTTATCATTCAAAATGAGCGATATGAAGACGACTGTGGACCATTTCCGTTGTTTTTGCCATTTTGCAATTGATTCAGTACACAAGAACGAAAGTGAAGAAGTTTTAAAATTGAGCGATTGTGTTCTCCATTCGTAGTTTAAAAACCACTCAAACGATAAGGCGAAGCTTTTGGGAAAATTTGTCTCTTTTGTTCTTTGTGCTTGCAGCCTAAATTTTCGCAGGACGAACAGTGAATTGATGACATAATTGAAAAATTCAATTACACACCTTGCATTTCTCTAGTAACATAAGATTTTAATGATTTCTCAACTTGCCTTTTCGCCCTGCCAAAAATTACATGTGTTTTCCTGCGGCCATCTGGCAAGTGTTAGGTATAAAACGGTTTTTTATGCATAATTTTAATCAAAGCGCCTGCAAGCTTACTGAACGTGGCCGTATACATATGTCTTGAATTTATCATTTCCGCCCACCTGAAAACCACGGGAGCATTGTCCTTTTTATTTCATTATGCTCTTGATTCGTATCGAGATTAGTTGTTTCTTGGATTCGGTAAAATTGGACAAATTTGGCGTAAAGCCGAAAAATTATTAAAAGTTATATGCCGCTAAATAAGTTGTGAGATGTCGATCGATACTTTTATGAGATCGAATTATACTTTCGTCCTTTGTCGTTGCATTTTCGGAGCAGGTGGATTTGCAAGCCGATTGAAGCACTTTGAACTTGTTGGATTTCGGTTGTTGGGTCGTTCACCAGTTGGTCCTTATAGAATTGAAACAAGATATGAGATGAAAACAAAGTGGAAGGAAGATGTGGATCTTGTTCTTTCGTGGTAGGAGTCAAGTCGTCATCCAACCGAGCGGAGCAGGTTCTTGCTCAAAGACCGCAATCCGAAAGCTCCCTGAAATATTACATTCTGTAATATTCATTGATTAATAAGTCTGCTACATTACATTCAGATATTCTATTTCTTATAAGATATAGAGAGTGAGTGAGAGAGAGACATAGATAGAGAGAGAGAGTCAAAGAGAGAGAGAGAAATTCCGAGATCTTCCAGATTCACACTGTCACTGTGCAAGCGTTAAGATCAACAAGAAGACTCTCCCTCCGGAAGCTGGCGCAGAAGTCAGTGTGATTTAAGCGCCATTTGAATCGACATTTAAAAAAGCGGAAAATTTAAATGTTGATTATTCTCGTCTTTCCTCATCTCGCGGATCTAATAGAGGGCGGTGGCGGTTTAGCCTAATTTAGTAATTTAAATTTATTTACGTAATTATCGTTACAATATCCGTATTTTTAATCTGTTAATTATTATGATTTATCAACATAATAATATGCTATCAATAACATTCGTCCCTTAGTAGTATTTTATTTACGTAATTATCGTTACAATATCCGTATTTTTAATCTGTTAATTATTATGATTTATCAACATAATAATATGCCATCAATAACATTCGTCCCTTAGTAGTAAACTTACTTGAATCTCTCTTTTATGTATAAAGCTATAAAACGTGGAAATGAGGCAAATAAGAGAAGAAAATGCCAACTGATGCAAGATCACACGTGTACGTGAGAAACTACTGTTAAAAGTGTGTAATACATCATTCATCTCAGCTATGCTGTCGACTCATCGACAGGGTTCGCATATGTCTTTCATTTATCTTTTCAGCGCGCATGAAAACCACGGCACACTGTCCTCGTAATTCAGTTCTGTTCATTATTCTTGGATCTCGCCTGCTATCAATCAATGTCTAATTGGCGTGAATCATGGATCAGCATAAATGGTGCATTCCTTCTTTTTTTTAGCATCATTGGTTGGGATAAGAGCGCCTGACAAAGAAATAGCTCTAAAATATGGTACCTTCATTGACTCCCGCCTTTTCATCATTCCGAGTCCTCGGGTAAAGTTCAATGTGCAGGAGGTGAGCAAGCGGTAATGGAGCCAAAATCAACTCTTGAATTTTTGCCTGATACAAGGACGAGGGAGCATGTATTTTAGAGAGAGATTGAGACTGAGAGAGAGACAGAGAGAAAGAGAGAGAGAGAGCTATTCCTCCCGCTCGCTCTCTCTCGTGTTCCAGTTTGGCTGAGCGTGAACCGCCTCTCCTCGGCGGTAATCTCCACTGGCTCGGCCTGCTTCCGCACTGCGCTTCCCATCGCTGCCTTCCACTCTGCTAAGGTGGCATTTAATATTTTTATATTTTAAAACAAAAAATCCGCTGCTTAACTACTTCAGAATATTACTATTAATATTAATTAAATTGTTGTCCTGCTTGTTTTCACTGTCTAAACACATTTCTTTTCGGACTTTGTTTACATACGCCGATTATTTGGATAGCCATGATATTTTTGTCCAGCAACTGTTGATGTCAGTACGCATACAAAGGATTGTTCAAAGTGCGCATTCTAATCTTCCCGCCCATTTTTTCCCGCCTTTTTGGTTTCGAACTTTCATTAAGCTACCCACTAATGAGCTCTCATGGTGCGTTCTGCTTTATGACAGCCTATCTGTAAGCATCGAGCAGGGCGCAATACACTGCTATACTAGGAAATTTTTGATTTTTAAAATTGATGAAAACTTGATCATTTGTACTATTCGACATGCACTTTACAAAGGATTCTTCAAAGTGCCCATTTGCAACCGATCGAACACCATCATTCAGCCAATTCATTTGATATATGAATGAAAGCGCCTTCTAAACAAAAAAATTAATCAACGAGACTAACGATGAGAGAAACAAGAATGAACCAACAAGGTTGGCAAATGCCATGAATTTATCCTTTACCTTAACTTGAAAACCACATGCACATTTGCCTTCTTATTTGTCTCGTGATATTACAGGATTAAATTATTTGAAAGTTAACTGAACAGCTGTATAATGTAAACATGCAATGTATACCGTCAAAATCTTTTTCCACAAGAAGAGTCAACTTTTAGAAGCTCAGCTTCTCTATCTCTCTCCCAGGATTTAGTGAGTACCTCTCTTATCATTATTTTCAGTACAATGAGAGTTTTCTTATGGAGGCCTTTGCCTTATAGGAAAGCGTACTTCTTGGCAATAGAAAGGTCGATTGGTGTGAGCTGCTTCTCTTGAGACTTTTGCCACTTCTGCAAAATAGACTCACACCAATCATCACCAGAAATTTAGAAAAAAAAATGGTGAGAGACACGCAGACAACAAAGAAAGATGACAGTAATATTTTTTTGTTGCAAAAATGAAATCATATAATTAAAACATTGATTTTTTTCTCCGGCGTCTCAATTGATAGTTTTTTAAATGTATATTTTTAGATATATCTTCATCGGACGCTGCTCTCACATTCAATGACACTAGAAGTAAGACACCTGCCCATCAATAATTCTAATCACATAAATACAAAACAGGCGGAGAAGAGAGAGAGAGAGAGAGCGAGAGAGCAAGAAAGACAAAAATGAGAAAGAGAGAGAAATAGAGAAAGGGAAACTGAAGTGTGGAGGAAGAGGTGGAGGTTGGGAAAGGAAAATACAAAATCAAATATGCGTTATTTCTATCCGATGATCGATCGATCAGTAGCAAACGAGCTCTAATGGTAAATATGCCTTCAATGGGGAGGAAGAACTCTCTCTCTTTCTCTCTGTCTCTCGGCATCTGTCTCAGTCAGTGATTCTCTATCTCTGTCTCTCTCTCTCTCTGTGTTTCTGCCTCCCTCCCTCTCTCTCTCTCTCTCTCTCTCTCTCTAAAATACACGCTCACTAGGTCACTGTGGGCAGAGCTCTGCCACAGTGAACTTGGCTCGAGGACTGGGAATGATGCAAAGGCGGGAGCCAATGAAGGCGCCATCCGAGATCACGTCGATTTTGCTAGAAAGCATGAACATTGACGATTCACTCAATTTTAAGATTTTTTATTTTTATTTTCTCCAACTAAAACGATTAGAACCAGCTTCCTTATACCTCAACATTCATATGTGGGCAATTGCCAAATGAAAACCACGTGTTGCTAAACATAACAAAGAAGGTGATAGGATTGAGAATATAAACGAAATAGGAGATAGAAAAAAAGTAAATAAAGGAAGGAGAGAGTGAGCGAGAACACGTGAGAGAGGGAGAGCAGAGAGAGCGAGAGAGAGAGAGAGGGAGAGGGAGAGAGAGATAGAGAGATCCGTAAACAATCAAGTGTACCGCCATTTGCTTGAATATATTTAAAAGCGGATATAGGTATGTACATATGTATGTATATGGCGTACATCGAAATGTTAACATCATAAAGGCGCTTGTATTTGATAGATCGATTTTCGCTTTGTCTCTGCCATAAAGAATGGAAAATTTTCATAAGTATAATTTTTTTAAATTTATTTATCTCTCTTCAACTGTCATCCCTTGCGCAATTCGTCTGTATAATATTGCCTGGAAGTACGCTGTGCCTGTTGCTCCAGAATATGGCTCAAAACTCGCCAAAGTGGCCCAGAACCACTGATTGAATGTGATTTCTTTACCATTCTATTTAGAAGAAAAATTACATTTATGAGTTTCGTTCTATGATAGAGTACGGTGCAGTTATATGGTAGTGGTGCCCATTTCAAAATGAACAAGTCCCATGAATGCCAAATTCCGACCGAGATACCGTATTTTCTCTATTAGTGCCCTTCCCTCTAATAGAACCCCTCCTCCTACTAATAGTGCCCCCCTCTCGCAAGGGGATTGAAAAATGGTGCCCCCGGAGGGCACTAATAGAGAAAATACGGTATGTAAGTTGCTCGCTCTATTTTGAAATCCTCATTCTTTCTTATTCTTGCAATTCTGAAGAAATGGAACGATTCGCCGTTAAGAACGATTTAAGTGGACCACAGTCTGTCTTTATGCATTTTCATCCGAACAAATCCACATGGTCAATCGTAGTCTTCAAGGTCGGAGAAATCGTTATCGATGAGCATCGCCTGAATGAATGAAATTTACAAAAAAATAGGCTGGAAAATATGGCGCGAAGTAAAAAGATTCAAATTTCCCTGCCTGGTACTCGACGTCGAAAAGCGCGTCGTCCGGTTGCATCAAGCGATGTGGAACGGCGTCGTCGTCGCCGTCCTAATTTTAGTGCGAGCTATTTTTAGTGTGTTTTGGACAAGTTTGATCTTTCTGTTGCTCCTGTTTTATAAAGCAGAACGCACCATGAGAGCTCATTAGTGGGTAGCTTAATGAAAGTTCGAAACCAAAAAGGCGGGAAAAAATGGGTGGGAAGATTAGAATGCGCACTTTGAACAATCCTTTGTATGCGTACTGACATCAACAGTTGCTGGACAAAAATATCATGGCTATCCAAATAATCGGCGTATGTAAACAAAGTCCGAAAAGTAAATTGGAAAAATCACACTTGGATCTTTAATCTGTTAGCATGTTTGTTTTTTCCTAATGCTTTTTAAGAAATAAAGGGATTTGAGCTGTAAATTCAGTATATTTATATACTTTTCTAAATGTTCGTAGTTGTAAAGAATAAAAGGAAATTCATATTGATGCCTGTTCAATAAGTGCCCTACTCCTTGAGTGGTCGTCTCCTTCTTCATCTTAGTTCCTCTCTTCCACCAAGCCATGTGCCGCTTGATCGTGTTCTCTTCAACGCCTTCCGGGCTCGTAACAGTTTGAAAACGACGCCTTGATTCCGCCCGCATGAAAACCACGGGACTATTGTACTCCTTACATTAGTACTCTTTGGAAAGTAAGAAAATTAACACTTGTTAGAATTGGCCGACCGTTTTATACTAAACACTTGTCTGATGAGGCAGAAAGGCAAAAAATGTGATTCATGCTAGGGCGAAAAAAGGAGAATAGAATCATATCAGGGCGAAAAGAGAAGCGCCAGCAGTGATATGTAGAGGAAACCAGAAGCTAAAGTGGCAATCATTCTACCGGATAATTAAAAACCTTGCGTTTTTTCGTCAAACGGAAATTATGTTTCAACGAATGCTAACAAAAACATTCACCACTTTGTAAGAACTTGTTAGAATCTCCATTTTATTTTCTGCATTGTGCTATAGATGTCGCATAAGAAAACAAAATGTCCAGTAATACGAGCTCACATCCATTCGTGATATTCTAGTATAAACGTGTTCAATTAATCATTTTAAAATAACATAAAAATCGTCGAATGAGGAAGAATCGAGTACAGCCGTTGATGTCTTGAGTTTATCATTTCAGCACGAATGAAAACCACGGGTGCTCCCGGAAGAGGAGAAAATCCAAAGTGTTAGTTCATACTGAAATATCACTTTGGATGTTTTTGGTAGCCTGGAGAGACATGGGACCAGTCCAGAGAGACATCCAATATTTCAGTATTAAATCATTTTCACATGAACACACCAAGCGTATTGTCAACAATTAATGTAACTCGATATTTACTTATACAGTACTGGCCAAAAGGTTATGATATTTCAGTTTTTCATGCATATCTTCTCTCAAAGTTGCAGGAAGTTTATGAAATTTTCAGGGTTGCTTCCTTATAATGACATGCTTCTAATTTCAAATTATTAGTTTCATTGACTCACTAATGAGCGAAAAAAAATCAATAACTCACAATAAAATGGAGAAATGAATAAGGAGGACTATGTGCCGTGGTTTTCATCGGGGCCGAAAGGATAAATGAAAGACCTACACGAACCCATTCGATGAACTAAAAGAAGGGCTAATCCACTATCGATCCGTGTCTTTCCTTTGTTTTCTACTGGTTGTCTGGCTAATTCGGAAACGGATGCTATTCTTGAAAAAAAAACGTCCCCCCCCCGATTTCAGTGTAGAGATAATTAAGAAGTACAATAGGACCGTGGCCTTCATGGAAATAGTGAAAATAAACTAGTGAAAGTAAACTCACATATACAATCGATTCGTGGCTTTCCTTTGTTGATTTTGTCATTCATTGTCAAATACATGAAATCCACGGGGCAATGCCCATCTCATTTATTTTTTCGTTTCATTCAAGATCTCGCCTGCTATGAATCGGTGTGTGATGACAGCGTCTCGTAAAGGAAAAAAAACTCTTAAAATGTAACTTACATTGAAAAATAAAGTAATGTTTTAATCAATGTTTTAATTATAAGATATCAGTTTGTTTTGCAACAACAAGAAATATTTCTAGAGAAAATTTGAAGATTATCCAACGGGACAAACGACGACTCATTCTTTTCAAGCGTATGTATGTATATGTACATAGAACAACCGTTTCATGGATTCCACAAACTTGGACAAATTTGACGCATTTAAGAAGAAGAAGGCTGCGAGATGTTTTGAGATTCCCTTAGAACTATGTTCATACACATATGTCGAATGTGCTGGTGATAGGGGAGTGCCAGTTCCTCTAATCCTCGTTACTCCTCATCTTCCCCCTTCTTATTTTTTATATCTTTCTCTCTCTCTCTCTTTCGCTGTCTCTCTCTGTGTCTCTTCGTTTCTCTATGTCTCTCTCTATTGTCTCCCTTCGTCTCTACATACATACATACTTACATACTTACTTTTGCATACTTACTTTTACTATTATTTTTCTATTTTCCCTAACTTTTACAACTTACTTTCATTGTTTACCTATTTTTACTTGTGCTTTCATTAATGTTATGACTTAATTAATTTCAATGAATTCAGAGATTTTTTCCAATCTATCTTTCTGTTGCATTTCGAGCATGAAATTATGTTATATTCGAAAACGGGCTCGTATATGGCCGCGCAGGTCTTGAGTTTATCATTTCCACGCACATGAAAACCACGGGAGCACTGTCGGTTTTATTTCTTTCTGCTCTTGATTCGGATCGAGAATCATGGTTTCTTGAATTGAATTCGTTGAACTTGGACAAATTTGGTGCCGCAAAGATGAAGCGGAAAGTGCAAAAATTAAATAAAATTACTCTACGAAAAAATAAAGTGCAAGATGTCGTTCGATCCCTTTATGAGGTCGAAATGGACTTTACTTAAAAAAAAAACGAAAATTTTATGAAATGTGACTGTAAAACATACTCAATTAGGGAGAAATATTGACAAAATCTCGAATGATCGACTTTGTATTTATCCCAAATTGATGTTGAATGTAAACTCAGATTATTGAAATTGTGTTCCTTTTTTAGAATAGAATATGTTCAATGACATGCACAGAATGATTCATCGGCTTGACAATAAGCGTACTTTTGTCGAAATGTCAATTGTTTAGATGATGGAAATTTTTATGTAAATTCCTGTTACATTGAAAATAACTATGTTTAATCGAAGATAATCATCATACTTGGAAAATAACTATGCAAAATCAGAACCAACGGTGGCCTTTAGAATATGACGATTGTTTTAAATGCCTTGAATTTATCACTTCTGACCGAATGAAAACCACGGGCACCGTGTCCTTCTTATTTTTCTCTTCACTTGATTCTGGATCGAGCCTGGTATCAAAGAGTGTGGCGCTTATTATTGATATACGGAAATGATCATTGTTTGTGAGAACAGCGCCTGATATAAAAAAAATTGTCAAAAATATAGCAAACATTAAATGAAGGGTGAACAGAAAAGACAGGGCAAAAAAATAAATCAATGTTCTAATTATGAGGCGGTCGAACCAGAAGGCTCGGACTACCAGATTCCTAATCATTTCTATCTCTCCGATTGGGGCGATTTTAGAGCAAGATTCTGGATTCATTTGCACAGTGTACGTAAGACTATACAGGCGGGCTGTAGAATAGGGTTGAGAATCCAAGTTGGAGTGAGCCAGAAAAAAATTGGACGAATTTTCTATTTATGAAAATTCCCATTTGTTTTGGCAGAGATGAAGTGAGAATCGACTTATCTTTTAAACGAGCGCATTGATGAAGTAATAATTTAAGGTGAGCCGCACCTCGTAACAAATGATTTCTTATTGGGCTTGAGCTTATCATTTCCGCCCCCACGAAACCCACGGGTGCATTGATTGTCCTTCGTATGACGCGATTTGCAAGAGAATTAAAAGAATCAGCTTTATATTTTCTGGTCACATCACCAAAGCAACTCTAAAGGGCTTTTACTTCATAGGTTTTTCATGTTTGTTTTATTGCAACCCTTGTCGCCATCGCATTTAATCTCTTTAAACATATTTTGCAGTTCTCATTTATCGTCATACATATACATTGTTTCTTTTGCACAATGTTAATGTTTAATAAAAATGCAAAAAATCATGTCTGGGTGCAAACCACATGCGCATATGCCTAGAGCGAGATCTAGAACGGAAAGCGTAAAAAAGTTGAGAATACATTTTTGATTGTAACTTTAGCGTACATGTGGTTTTCGAGAATGTTGAAGGCATATTTAGCTAGCGAATTCTTCAAGATCTGATAATCGCTGCAATCTGCACTTGTATTTTACATATTTTCCACAATATATAAACGAACGGTAACCCAAATTAGACTTTTTTTTAAATTTCGCTTAAAATATAAAATTTTAAAATATGTTAAAGATGAGCGATCGGGGCGTTAAATTCACGTTCGAATTCGCGCCTTTTGCCTGAAACAAAAGCGAGAGAGAGAGAGAATGCAATTCAGAAAAAACGCCGACAACAATGGTCAGAAAATTCGGAGAGAGTGTTAGAAAAAGAGGAGGCTGAGGAAAATAGTGAGATAAACTTGGAAAACGTAGAATGTGAAGATTGCAAGAGAGAGAGAGAAAGAAAGAGAGACAAGGAGAGAGATTAGGTCCACCGACAACTCCATTTGCATAAATAATTACAAACTATTTGAAGGTTGTCTCTTATTCCCTTTCTATCAGATAAATGTTTCCAACTTTTTTTTTCAGACTCTTTCACATTGACTTATACGCATCAAAGAGTCGAAATAAAATAAAGAAGCAAAAAGTATAAATGATACCTTTATTGTATACAATCGTAAAGTCATCATATATTATTACTGGTTATTTACTGTTTGTGCAAGTTTGGAGCAACATTCTGAAGTCATTTGCACAGTGTACTTCCAGATAAGATTGTACAGATTGGCTGCCGAATTGGGTTGAGGGATGCAGGTTGGAGAGAACCAGTAAAAATAAAGTTGAACACATTTTCTGTTCAATAGCCAAAAAAAAAATCACGATAGCCAAAGTGTCTGGCCAGGAAACTCGGACGATCTCTCTTCCTTTATCCGCGAGGCGGGCGACATCCTCGACGTGACGTCCTCTCTGCCGATTGGCGACCGCTCGGCGCGCCGCATCATCGAGCGCGTCCTCCATCAGCTCGTCGCGTACAAGAAGCTCAATCTGGTCGAGTTTTCCCGCCTATTTTCCCGCCTTTTTTGAATTGAAACTTCCATAGAGCTTCCCACTAAAGATCACAACAGAAAGATCAAACTTGTCCCAAACACACTAAAAATGGCTCGCACTAAAATTAGGACGGCGACGCCGTTCCACATCGCTTGATGCAACCGGACGACGTGCTCCTCGACGTCGAGCCACAGGCAAGGAATTTGAATCTTTATCTTTTGCGCCAGATTTTGTAGCCCGTTTTATTTGCAAATCCAGCAAATGAGAGAGCAAAAGAGAGATAAAGAGAGAGAGAGAGAGAGAAAGAGAGTGAGAGTGAGAGAGAGGGAACTCTAAAAATGTAGTAAACATACCAGTTGCCTGTGCCAAAAATCAATGTTCTAATTATGTATATGGCATCAGTTTTGCAACAACAAGACAGGTTAAAGTTAGTTTAATATATGCTAATTTTTCCTTCCTTCTCTGTCTCTCTTTCGTTCTCCCTCCCTCTCCTCTCATACCTGTCTCCTTGGATAGACAAGTTCTTTTCATTTGGCCGTTGCCCTCATATGTAGAGACCGCAGAGTGAAAGAATGACATAACACAAAACTGGGTCAACCTACCGTAACGGAATTAACGGAATTTGTCACGTTCGGACTGATAAATTCAAATTTTTGAAGAGTGCTTGTTCTATAACTTTTTATTCTTTTTTTGCAGTTTGTCGGTAAACTTGTCATGAATCTTTTTGTCAATATTTTAAAGGAAGGTTTTTCAAAGTCTTGTGCGCTATTCTGTCTTGCATACACGGGCACTACGCTGAGAAAACCTAATTAGAAGGTTTTTTTTTCCGTGAACTTGGCTTTTTCAGTTTTTCAACTATAATTTGGTTCATTCGCAATCTCTAGGATTCTTATTTTAATTTAATATTAGATGCCTGTTGTGTGATAGCTTGGCGGTTTCTTGTCGAATTTCTGCGAGGCGATAAGGAAATATCATTGATAGATAGTTTCTAGCTGAAACTGGTTCAAGCTTATTTTTTCGTTCCATTTCGTTTATCGGTATTCCCTGATCGCATCTTGCAGAGAGATTATACTTAAAGCCACTCTGGATTCAGTACACTGATTTTTTTGTTCGTATATTGCGAGCAAACACGAAAAATTTCCCTCGAACAAAATTATCACTTCATGGTTTCTCCCAGTTATAATGATTTAATATGTATCCCAGATGTCCTCGGGATTTTTAAACATCTTTTTATGATAGAAGACATCCGCCAGTATACCTATGTAGACTATGACCGAGATTCTGCGAGGCGATAGTGAATTGTCGTTGATTATGTGGCTATTTTTTAGTCGAAATAATTAACCACTTCGATAGAGGCGATTTGAGGGTGTGAAAGCACTTAGAAGAATGATCATGGAGATTAGCCGGATATAAAATTAGTTTTAAAAAAGCAAAAGAATGAAAAATTAATAGGAATTAAATTTATCGAGCACAACTACTATCGTCTGGTTCGAGTATCTGACCAGCCGAACTCCGTTTGGCACATTGAGATACGTGGACGGGCTTACTGTAGGAGGCCCATCTTCCCCAGGAATTCGCATTTTTTGAAGGCGTTTTTGTAAGATAATTTCAAACTTTCGTGAAATTCTGATTTTAGAAATAGTTTTCTGATCACCTAAATTTCCCAAAAACAGTCCTCATTTACATTTTCAAGCGGTTTGGGAAAATCATCTGCGGTCTCTACTCATATGCCTTCTCATTGGGAAAATTAATACAAAATTGATTTTGTAAAAGAACATAATCAATGAAAAGAATTGTCATTATTTGAGTGAGAACAAGGAAAGAGAAGATAGGCCAATTCGTTAAAGGTCGGCTTCATCTTCGGGCAGCGGCGACCTCGAGACAATCGATTTTGAGCGTGAGTGTGTCTTGGATCCGGCTCTCGGCTCCTGGTTGTTCAACCGGACGAATTTGTTTCTATTTAAGTATTGATTTATAAGAATATAGAAAATAACTTTATTAATAAGGACTGCATTAAGGATGGCTTTTGAAGTGTAGCTCGGACATGTGGACATGTGGACATATACGATTCTTTCTCTATGCAACTCTCTTTTCATTTCTAATACAATCAATTTATCTGCCCGGCATGTGTTCTTTAAAGTTTATGTATGCGTAGCAACAAATTTATAGGAAGCAAGAAGATAAGGAGATATTAAATAATTTTGACCGGCGTGCGTGATAGAGTGAGAGAAAGAGAGAGAAAAATGTAGGGAGTTAAGGAAAATATAAACGTCTGTAAAATCTAACCATAAGTTGATTGATTGATCGAAGACTACGATTTACCAACGGATTTGTTTGGATTAGCATGATAAAGGCAGATTGTAGTCGACTTCAATTGTTTTCTCAACTTCAAAATTAGAAGAACATAAAGTTTTAAAACGGAACAATTATGTTCTTTCCACATTTGTAGCTGAAAAAAATGCGCAGGTTTTAATTTTTAAGGTTCATAATTTTCTGTAGGGACTATTGATCACTTCGGCTTACTGAATAATCGCAATATTTCCCCTCTTCTCTCATATTTCCCTCTCTACTTGTTCAATCAACTTAACAGCCGGCATGTGTTTTTAAAGGTTTTTATGCGTAAAAACGATGTAGAGCAAGCCAGAAGATAAACCGACGGGAATAATTCCAAGGGCCAATTGTAAACATTGCGAGCTTTCATCTAAAGGATGATTTCGTATCAACAAAGCCATAAAAAAATTCAACTTTTTGCAACTTACTCGAATCTCTCTTTTAGGTTCTGTAATGTGTTAACTATGTATACAGACATGAAACGTCAGATTGAAATAAAAAAAATAAAAAACCTCGTCGATACATGACATGTCAGGATTAGAAGTCTTTTTTTAAATTATTTTCAAACCCGTCCAAAACTTGAATCGAGTAGGCTCGTACATCTTTTTAGTTTACCATTTCCGCCCGCATGAAGACCACGGGTGCATTTTCATTCTCATTTATCTCTGCACTTGATTCTTGATCACGCCCTTTCTACGAGCTTAATTTTTTGTGCGATCAGAGCTTGATAAAGAAATACCTCTAAAAGCTTATTTAACATTTAAAAAAGTTACTGCGAACACCTACAAATGAATGTTCAATTTACATGATCTCATTGTCAGCTTTAGTACAAAGAAGGAATAAAGTTAAATATTCTTTTTTAAATTCACCGTGCCAAAATCTCTTTCCAACTTAGAATGCCGTTTAAAAATGACTCATTCGCTCCAAGCGGATTGAACTTGGATTCGGTGTGCGGGTTCTTTTCCTTCTCTGTGTTACAGACACTCAATATAACGTGGAGACACAAAGAAGCTAGCAAAACATATTTATTAGAGTCAAAAAATACAACATAGAACCGAGGATTTGTGAGAAGAAGAAAGAATGAAGACACAGGATACGTTTAGGATGAAATAGGCGGAGTCAATGGCTCCGCCTATCATTGCTGCAAGCACATTCGGTAACTTGGAAAATTGGTCCAGAGAAATAAGTTGTGAGGAGATGTCGATCAATCCCTTTATCACCATATGAGTAGGTGAGAATGGTAGATAAAAATAACATTATGCTACAGAAATTAACTTTTTTTCCTTTCTTAAACTGATTTTTAGATTTCAATATATGTATGTACATATATACATATTTCATTACAACTGACGAGGAAGCCTTTTTCCATAACCTAGCCAATCCTGGTCTCGCTAATTTTATTTTGTGTGTTGCTTATTGAAAAATATATCTTAAACGATTTTAAAGCTGCGGCCGTCTCCCTTGTGATTTTTTGTGCATTTTTGAAGAATGAATAACGTCGACTCCCTCTTCAGCAATCTCCATTTCGAAACAATGAGTCTGAAAAAAAGATCTATTCGAAGTGATTGATTCTCTCTCTCTCTCTTTCTCTCTCTCTGTCTCTCTCTCCTTCTCCCGCTCTCTTTATTTATTTCGTTGCCCTTTGAAATTTATCTCTTCTTCGTTCTCCTCCCCCCCACTATTTTTCAATTACATTGTCAGAGGGGGTACTATTAGAGGGGGGGGGGGTTACTAATAGAGAAAATACGATATTTCGGATCGAGAATCATTGCTTCTTGTATTCGGTAAACTTGGACAAATGTTACGTGGCGACGAAGAAGCGTAATGTGAATAGTAAATTAAAATTACGCCCCTGCAAAATGTTTTGAAGGATGTCGATCGATCCTTAAGAAGCATACAGCAATGAAGATGCCGGAGAAAAATCACATTTGTACCAGAAATATTAATTTTTATTATTTTCTAAACTCACACTTATTCAAAAAGTAAATAATATTTTTTTAAACGGAATTATTTTCACTAGCATTCATATGCTCGAATATAAATACTTTTGGTGGAATAACAATTCCCGGATTTCAAAGCTGATTGTGAGGGCAGGGTGGTGTGTGGAGAAGACAGACTTCTTTATCTCTTTCTGTTACTCTTCCTTTCTATCTTACTCTATCTCTTACTTTCTCTCTCTCTCTCTCTCTCTCTTTCTCTCATTATCCCGTCTCATTCATTCCTTATCATTTTCTCGCAATCTCTATTTCGTTCTCCTCCTCACCCCTTTATGTTTGTATGTGTATCGATCGACATGTGGTTTTCATTTAGCCACTTGTCATATTTGCTTGTTGAGGAGTGGGAATGCTGATTATTTTCTAGTATTGCTTCTGCAGTAAATAATTACAGAAAACGTTGTATGCACCCCAAAGTTCATCAGTCCTTGTTTTTCGGTAAATTTTTGTGAATTCGCGCCTTTTTACATGACACGAGGGCGAGAGAGCACACACGAGAGACGCAGACAACAATGGTCAGAATATTCGAAGAGAGTGTTAGAGGAAGTGGCGTGTTCCCCTCCTCCGTGTTCCCCTACGGCAGTCCGCTGAGCGTGAATCGCTCGGCCGACCTCTCCACTTGCTCAGCCTGCTTCCCCACGGCGCTGCTGATGAGGTGGCGTTGTTTTAGTTTAAAATAAGATTTTTTTTATTTTAAAATAATAATAACAATAATATAGGTACTAACATTATCTTATTTTATAATAATTAAAAAATTTTAAATAAGAATAATGATATTATCTTATTTTAAGATCTGCAAAATAATAATATCATATTTCAAAATAAGAAAAAATAATCAGAAATCATACAAAGACTGAAGATAATTATTCGGTCAGCTGATTTGATGTAAATTATATCCGTTTCCCAAATTATTGTCAACTGAAATACATCTGAATTGCACGTGGTAAATTGTATTAAAAAACGAAGCAAACATACATAAAACAAAGAAGATACAAAACTTTTGCTAATTGTTAGAGTGAAATCCTTTGCCGTCGCATATTCGGAGCAGGTGGATTTGCAAGCCGATTGAAGCACTTATGTATGTACATAGACAATCTAACTGGGCATTGATACACGTCACCTATTGGTCCGTATCGAATTAAACAAGATATGCCGTGAAAACAAAGAGGAAGGAAGATGTGGATCTAGTTCTTTCGTGGTAGGAGTCAGGTCGTCATTAAAGATATGAATAAAAAGCACCACCTCCTTCATTACAGCCCAAAGACTTCGTTTTTATTTGAATGGCAGCCTATTGCTGGTCAGAGAATTTGCAAAAACATATTCCATATTCATCATAAATAAAAATAATATATTGTTTTATAGTAGTTCTTCCAGTCATATTTTTTAATATTAGGTACAATTGTTCCAAGCGGGGTGAGTACCAGTGTTTCGTGGATGCATACAGTAAATTTGGGCAAATTTGGCGACGAGAAAATGAAGCGTAAACTCGAAAAAAGAAGAAAAAGTCGAATCGGTGCGTAGTATTGATATGCATAAATAGTGCCTTTCTGCAAGTGTCATTGTTTTTGACAACAGCGTTCAATCAGAAAAGATCTCTTAAAAATTAAGTATACATTAAAAAAGTGCCTATACATACAGATACCAATATCTTCGACATTGCTTGATCTCAATTGGGATTGGTCTTTTTGGCTCGTCAAGTTATCACAATATTCCCATGGCCTCATATTTCCTCCGCTACCAGTTCAACCGATTTATCTGCCCGGCATATTCTTGAAACAATTTTTCTTACTTTGTGACAACTTGTTTGAATCTCTGTTAGTTCTGAATTGATCTAACTTTAAAACGCCGGACTTAAACTAATAAGAGAAAAAAAAACGTGAGATCCATACAACGATCAGTCAGTATTGAATGTCGATTTAATAATTTTAAAGAAAAATTAGCCAAGATATCGCGCAGGTTCGCGTTCATTTTATCATTTTCGCCCTCATGAAAACCACGGGCGCATTGTTCTTCTTATTTACGCAGCACCTGATTACAGCACACGTGCGAATAAGAATGCGAAGGGCCGCGCGGTAATTTCAGATCCAACATATTTTTTTCGGCCATCGGCCTAAATAAAATAAGACTGTAAAATATACTAGCGTAATTTTGAGAGAATAAAGGAGAGAAAAAAGGGCCAAATAATTCAAGGTTGCTTCATCCGCGGGGAGCGGCGAGCTCGAGAGAGTTGACTTTGAACAGAAAATTTTCACTATCATGCACAGATGCGGAATGACAATTCTCCGGATTCTGCTCGCACTCGCACAAGGTTTTTTTCTCTTTATTACTAACTTTATTGCACTCTTTATTTCTCCCTTTCATTTCCTCTTCCTTTTCTCTTTCTTTCTCTCTCTTCTCTCCCTCGCTCTCCTCTCTCTTTCTCTTTTTCTATCTCCTCTCTCTCACTCACTTTCTCTCTCTTCTTGCTTTCTCTTTCCCTCCTTCTCCTCTCACTCTCCCTCTGTTATCTCTCTCTCTCTTAATCTCTCTCTCTCTCTCTCTCTCTCTCTCTCTCTCCCACTGTGTCTCCGTCCTTCCTTGTATTTTGAAATCTATCTCTGCTTCGTTCCTCCCCTCTCTATCTTCTTATCCTTTCATGATTGAATGAATGTATCGATCCACACGTGGTTTTCATTTGACCACTGGCCATATTTGCATGCTGAGGGTTGGTAAAGCTGTTCGTTGCCGGTTGGCAATGGAACTTGTATTCTTTTCAACGATCATCAATCCTTCCGTTCCAGCAACAACGAGGAGATCTCGGAACATTCCGGGTCCTCGCGAAAAGTTAAATGTGTCAGTGAGTGTTCGGGTGATAAATTTGATTTGAATTCGCGCCTTTTTACCTTCCGGTAAGGGCAGAAAGACGCAAATGCGCAGAAAGAGAGACAAAGAGAGAGAGAGGGAAAGAGAGAGAGAGACAAAGAGAGCGAGAAAGAGAGAGAGAGAGAGAGAGAGATAGCTCTTCCTCACGCTCGCTCTTCCTCGTGTTCTGAACCGCCTCTCCTCGGCCGTCTTCTTCACTGGCTCGGTCCGCTTCCCCAGGGCGCGGCACATCGCTGCCTTTTACTCTGCTGACGTGCCTTTTTTTCTTATTTTAACATAAGAAAGTATTAAATCTTATTTTAAAATCATAATTTTTTATTTTAAAATAATAATAATAAAATCACAATATCTTTTTAAAAACAAATTTTCTTATTAAAAAATAATAAAACATCAATATCTTTTTATAAATGAGAAGAGTAATACCTATCTTATTTTAAGATCTGAAAAAATAACATCCTATTTCAAAATTAGAAAAAAAAATCATACGAAGATTGAACACCATTATTCGGATAACTGATTTGATAAAGTGCTAAATTGTACTAAAAGAAAACGCTCATAGAACGAAGAAGATGCAGGAAGTTTGCTAATTGTAAATTGAAATGTGCATCGTTTGCCTCGCATTTTCGGAGCAGGTGGATTTACAAGCCGATTTTACACTGATTGTTTGGTCGGTCCATTGGTGGGCTTTATAAAATTTTGTTAAAAAACATAATAGTGAAAATTTCTGATTTTTCCCTGGCGTTCTCACGTTGTTGTTCCAAGCAATCAATCGACATTTCCATCACTACATTTTTTTCTCCAGAGTCATCTTTTATTTTTCCACTTCACTCTTCTTCTGGATTGTCCAAGGGTACTGTATCAAAGAAAGGATGATTCTTACTCCGTTTGGAACGAATGAGTCGTTAATCTGAGATTGACCATCTTCAGATTTTTCACTGAAGAACCGAGATTTAGGAACCACGAATAAAACCCAAAATTTACTGCCGTCAATCTTTTTTTTTGTTGGAAAGTTGGCATCATATAATCAACATTGATAATACTTCTTAACGTTTTCTATGTTGTAGAGTTATTTCTAAAGTAGACGCTTTTCTCGAAACCAAAGAAACTCGCAGAATTTATCTCCATCCATCATAAACATCGATTTGACCTTGATTCAGAGCATGCGTTATCTATCCAGAATCAAGTGCAGAGATAAATAAGAGGAAAATGTGAGCTCCTTACTACTGCAACCTGCATACATATCTTTTTAAAGGGGCCAAAAATTTTCTTTCATTTTTGGCTGACCTTACTATTAAAAAAAATCCCCTTCTTTCTCTCCTTCTCTCTATTTCTACTATTTTATCTTTCTTTCTCAATTCCACTTTAAAATATATCCTAGTCACTATTTTCTTTTCTTTCTCTTTCTTTCTCTCTCTCTCTTTTTGTTTCTCTCTCTCTCTCTCTATCTCTTCCACCAACACTCTTTCACACATTCTTGCACACTCATTCGTTTCAGATCGGCAGACTACGCAGTCAGCAAAAAAATTCAACTCTTTATGGCAGAGATGAAGCCACAATCGATATATCTTTTATGCGAGAGTATTAATTAATGATATGCAACCACAATCGGTCGGCAATTACCGAATGTGGTATTATATGTCTTGAGTTTATCATTTCCGCCCCATTTAAACCAGGGGTTCATTTATTGTGCTTCTAAAGGCGCGAATTGCGAAATAATCGAATAGATGATTAGTGTGAGTCTATTTTACAGAAGCGGTAAAAGTCTCAAGAGAAGATCACACCAATCGTCCTTTGAATTGCCAAGAAATACGCAATCATTCAAGGCAAAGGCCTAAAGAAGAAAAAAAATTTCTTTGTGCTTAAAACAACGAAAAAAAGATTCTGTCTACGAAACATACTGCATATTTATGGAAAGAAAGCGAATGATCCGTTTTGCAAAGCTTTTTTCAACAATAATTTTTTAGGCTTTTGCTCGGTCTCCCTTTTTAGTAAGTAAAAGTAACAGTCTCCTGTTTCTTTCTCCCTATAAATCCTCTCGTCCTTTCTGTTTTGGACTAAGTATGGATCGGCACGTGGCTTTCATTTGGCCTCCGCCCAAATATGCTTAATGAGGGATAAGGAAAGTGTTGTTTGTTGTTTTTAGCGTCTTGCAAAATAGATAAAAACTATTAATTTGTACGAAGTAAACAATTAAAAAGCATCGTCAATGTTCGTCAGTCCATGTCATAGTCCTTTGGATATTTGCTATAAGTCTAAACGGTTAAAGGTCAATTAATCTTGAGATTTGATGTTATTTGATTAGGTTTCTTTAAAGACGAATGATTCTGCAAACCATATTGAACGTGGTCTGTCGTCAAACATATTGTTTATTAGCTAGTTCGTGAATCATAATTCTCAGTAGCGGCTGATGTTCTTTTCTGCTGGTTGAGTATTCGCAATATTTCTCCTCTCGTCTCATACTTCTCTTTCTATCTATCTGCCTTTTTAATCCACTTCTATTAAAAGTATATGCTTAAAATTTTTTTCCATTCATCGCATTCGATCCAGAATCAGTTATATGGAGAAGAAGTCAGAAGCTAAAGACAATCATTCCAGCTGTTAAATGAAATCCGGAAAGATTGTCGCCAACCTTATAGTTATGCACATATATTTATTATATCAACAAATTCAAACAAAAACGTTTACAAATTTATAAGATCCTCTTTTTAATCCCTTTCTTTTAGTTCGGTATTGCTATAAAAAAGGCTGGACTGAAGGATAAATAATAGTCACTGATACGAAATCACGTCCATACGTGATATTTCAGTGTTAATGATATTTCAGTGTTTCAATTGAATAGAACATGTGTACTAATGATGTTAACATTCAAGTAAGCCGGAAAAAGTTTTTTTTTTGACGTTTACGATGACTCGCTATCGGGTAAGAATGTACTTGTCTTGAGTTTATCATTTCCATCCGCGCAAAAACCTCGGCAAACGGGGTCGTTTTTTTTCCTTTCTGCATTTCATTCTGGATCTCGGATGTTCTTAATGAAGATCGTATCGGTGTTTTTATTGATGTACATGAACGGTGCCTTTCTGCGAGCGGCATTGGTTGTGAGATCAGCTTCTGATCAAGAAGTTACACTAAAAATGTAGCAATCATTAAAAAAGAAAGTGCATATGCAGACATCACGGCAAAAAATTCAAAGTCAGTTTTGCAAGAGCTTCTCTTTCAGTGCTTCTATCTTTCTTTTTGCCACTCTCTTATTATTTCTTATTCACTGTTGTTCTCTTTCTCTCTCTCTCTCTTTCATTCGTTTCAGGTCGGCCGACTACTCCATTTGCAGCGGCTGCAGAAAAATAAGTGTAAATTAATTCTCTCTGTTAGTTTTTATTAGATAAATATTTCAACTTTTTCTTGTCAATTTCTTGCACATGGACAGAGCTACAACATATCACAGCAAAGAGACGAAATAAACAAAGAAGAAAAATGCATAAAACTCATAAACGTCACTTTTCTTGTATATACATACCTAATCGTAAAGGCATCATAAACAATTACTGGCTTCTGAAAATTCCAGGAAAGATTGTATAGACGGGCTGCCGAATTGTCTTAACATGAGGGATGCAAGTTGGAGAGAACCAGAAAAATTCAAAAAAAATTCCGCTTCTCTAAATTTTCCATTCATTATGGCGGAAATGAAGCGAGAACTAATTTATCTTTTATACGAGAGTATTATTAATGATAATCTCAAGACATACAAAGGACAACGTCAGCAACGAACGTAGTCGCTTATGTATGTCTTAAGTTTATAATGTCCGCCCTCATCAAAATCACGGGTTGAATTGATTGTCCTTCTTATGATGCGATTTGAGAGAGAATAAAATAGAATCAATTTTAAATTTGCATGGGCTGCAAAATATAATTGTAAACAAATCACTACAAAAAAAAAGATTTTCGTTATTTTTATCATAGAAATGTTTCAACATTTTGTCTGACTCTTGCAAATGTACTAGCACAACAAGGAGACGAAATATTAATGATTAAAATGTAAGAAACTCGTAAATGACACTTTTTGTACTATATCGCGTTCCTTCCTCGAATGATGCACGAACGGGCAAAGTTCGAAAGATGTCATTGTCAGGTGTAGCAGTAGCGTATGTTATTTAAGAGGAAGTAAAGAAGAGGGTACGTAGGTATTTCAGCTAGTTGGGCAATCACAATACGTCCCCACTCGTCTCACATTTCCATCCTACCTACATATATGTTTAATCAATTCTCTGCTCTGCACATGTATGGAAAAAAAATTTTTTTTCTTTTTCCTACATTGAATCCGATCTACAATCAGCGATATGGAGAGGAAGCCAAAAGTTAAAACGACAATCATTTCAACGGACAGTTGAACAAGAATATTAATGATGGCAATATAAAATTAAAGTCTATTAAATTTTTTTCAAATGGAATATACATAACAGCAACGGATGTATTTGTCTTGAGCTTATCATTTCCGCCATGGAGGACTTATGTTTGAAGAACATTTTTTTTCCATGCAATTGAAGACGAGGAAGTCAGAAGCTGACATGACAATCATTCCAGCTGCCAATTGAAAAACGGATGCGTTTTCTCCAAATGTACAATTATTCATCAACAACGCCATCAAAAACATTTACTTCTTAATAATCTACTCGAATATCTGTATTAGGGTGAGACTATTTTGCAGAAGTGATAAGAGTCGCAGAAGCAGCAGATCATCGCACAAATCGTCTTTTCTATTGCCAAAAGCTCTCATTAAAATTTAAAAAAAAAGAGATTCTCCCTACGTGAAATTGTTTTCTCTCAAATATAATAATGCACAATCGCAACTTCAAAACATGCTGCATATTTGTGAAAGAATCTTAGGTTCGGAATGTTTTGTGAAGTTGTTTGTAAAAAAAATTTTTTCGAGGCTTTTGCTCTGTCTCCCTTGCCAGTTAGAAATGGAAACAGCATCAGTTCCCCTCTCATTGCTTTGCTCTATATCTCTTTTCACTTTTCATGTTTTCTTAATGTCTTTATCTCTCTCTTCGTCTCACTCTGTTCCTTTCTGTCTCTCTCTCATCTTATTCTCTGTCTCTCTATATGTTTCCCTTCTCGTTGTCCTATTCACTTTTACTTTTTACTTCTTACTTTTGCGTACTTTTAGTATAATTTTCTTTTCATATTTGAACTAATTTTAATTTTTTTTCTTCGTATTTTTCCTTTTACTTACTCTGCTGTAATTGCATGATTATTTAAATGCATATAGAGATTTTCGAATCTATGTTTTTGTTACATTTCCAGCATTAATTAAGCTTTCTTCTTTTTGTTGCACTAGATTTTTTACGTTCACTCTCTCTCTCACTCTCTCTCTCTCTTCTCTGTCTGTCTGTCTGTCTCGTTTTCTCGCGGTCTTTCTTTCCTTCCTTTGCTTGTTTCTCTGATTTCTGCTTCGTTCTTCCTCTCCATCCTCACACCTTCTTTTATGTATTATATTTGGATCGACACGTGGTTTTCACTTGGCAACTGCCCACATATGCATGTTGAGGGATGGGCAAGGTGGTAATAACGATTTGGTGAAGAAGAAAATAATAAAAAATCTTTGTTTGTAATTGAAGGAATATTCAATGTTCATGCATGTCTCTTTTAGTTTCTGTACTATCTCAATAAGAGAAGAAAACGCCAACTGATACGAGCTCACGTCGAAACGTGAGAAGTCAGCATTAAGAGTATGCAATAAATCATTTTAAAATAAGCAGAACAAGCGTTTCACTGATGTCAACATTTATATGTAACTGTCTGCGAGAGAGAGCGAGAACGAGAGTGAGAAAGGGGAGAGAGAAGAAAGAGAGAGAGTGGGATGAAAGAGAAAGATATAGAGAGAGAAATAGCGAGACTGAGAACGAGAGAGAGAGAGAGAGAGAGAGGATATAAGCGAGATGAGAGAGCATTAGATATCATGTAAGAGAGATTAGAAAATTTTGAATTTCGATAAATGTAAACTCGGACAATAAAGAAGATGAAATTTTACATATTTGCACAATGCCGAAAGTAAGATATGACTCAAGGCGCTTCTCACAGCAGGTGCGTGCCATTGTTATTTTTACAACATATTAGAGCCCATCCCTTTCAAACACACGAATAAAGTATGACTCACAATCGGAGCTTTTGTAGGTGGTGCGCTTGGAAGTATCTGATATTATGAGGCCAATAAATGAAGGCAGAATACGTAATATTGAAGTGCGTGCGTATGTATGTAAGTCCTCGGCTTACACATACATATAAGCTGCACGCTTCTCAAGATCTAATTTTAAATAAAGTGCTACCCACGGCACATATAAATCTACCGAAGACCTCTCAATGTCTGCGTCTCTCGCTCTCTTTTCTTGAAGATTACTGTAGCTTTTCTTGAATTTAATCCTTCTCGTTGGGAACTTCAAAACATGCTGCATATTTATGAAAGCAAAACGAAAGATCCTTTAGGTTCGGCCCGATAGTCTTATTAAATTTTTTTTGGCTTTGGCTCTGTCTCCCTTGCTGGTAAGTAAAAGTAAGAGTACCAGTTCCACTACTCCTCGCAATCGCTTTTCACCATATCTCTCTTCTCGTTTCTTGTTTTCTTTACATCTTTCTCTCTCTCTCTGTCTCACTCTGTTACTCTCTCGATTTACTTTATGCCTACTTTTAGTATTATTTTTATTTTTGTTATTTATAGTAATTTTTACAACTCTTTTTGCCAATATTGTTTTACTTTTCCTTACTTTGCTGCTATTGCATTGTTAATCTATGCTCTTGCTGCTTTTCCAGCATCACTTTAGCTTCCAGCTTTTTGTTTTATTAAATTTTTTTACGGATCAGTCCATGTTCTCGCACGTCTCTTTCCTTACTTTGCCTGTTTGTCTCCTTTTTCGTTCCCCCTCTCTATCTTCTCTTCTGTTATGTATTACTACATATGGTTCGACACGTGGTTTTCATTTGACAACTACCCACATATGCATGTTCAAGGCATAAGGGCAGAAATTTGGCAAAGTAGAAATAAATAAATAAAAAACTTTGTAATTGAAGTAATTTTCAATGTTCATCCATTCCATGAAGATGAGAACTCGGATGGCCTCTTTATTGACTGCCGCCTTTGCATCATTCTGAGTCCTCAATGTGCCAGAGGTGTGTTCCTGTATTGACCGTCTTTGCTCACGTCGGGCATGTTTGTGTGTACCTGAATGCCCTTCTGATTCTGGACCACTGCCAGCGGCATCCTTGTTGAACCCTCAAAATATCTGCGATTTCCATCATTCGTCCAAACGCACTCTGCATGTAAATACATATGTAAGACGATTCGCAAAGAAAAGTACATACATCATCTATAGGTTGCATCTAATATTCATTCCTTACTTCCGTTGATCAGTAATCTTTTGCTAATACTGCTTGCCTGCCAGTACTTTAATCCATAACTACCAGAAGAAGTCTTTATTATAAGCTGCTTATCTCCTTTCCCCTTCCCTCCACTCCTCTCGAGTATTGAGTTACTTTGCTCGCCTTATCAATAAACGTTTTGAGCTTCAGAAAATTTACTTCGAGAATCCTGTTAGGGATTCTCGAAGTAAATTTTTTAATATTTGTTTTCTTATGATAGCATGCTGAAAGAGGGTATCCATATAGTCTGAAAGCCACCGTAATATGCTGTCTGCGACTCTCTTACAACATGCTCTTTTCTTGAGGATAACGGTAAATTTTATGGTTCATAGACAGCCTCTTTAATGTCGTCCCCGTATTATGTGTCTATGTGCGGTTTTCTTTTAAATTCTAAGTTCTTAAATTTAAATTCTTAAATTCTGTCTACGAGAAGAACTGCTTTAAAGAATATCTAGCTTTACTCTTGCACCATTCCTAAGCATAAACAATATCACGACATTCAGTTTGTAATTCTTGTTTTTCTTTTCTTTTGTTAATTTAAAGGATCGCGTCGGCGAATGTGCGTACATAATAGAAGAAATCTCTCTTCTTCACGCACTATTTCCATATGCTCTCGCGTGATCGCTCATCGTGCAATCCTCTCTTAGAAATTAGAGAAAATCTAGAGATAATGGAAAGAAGCGAGAAAAAAGTGGGGCGGGAATTATTCCATTTCGATGTGCACGCACAGTCGCCAGAGCGGTCCTTTAATTACCATTGTTTTAGACGTGAAAATAAATTTATTTGAGTACTACGTTTAGTTCTTACTTCTAGCTGGTGAATAGAGCCATTAGATGCTATAGAAAATATGGGAGCATTGAAGATGGGCGCGCCCCTCAAGAGATGGCAGAGTGGAGCATCCCTGCGATAAGCCTGTTTAGCCTTATCACCATAGTATGGCTTCGTCCGTTTGTTCTAGATTCTATCTTCATAGAATTTCAGAAAATATAACAACCTAGTACGTTAATTTTTTTCGGAATGAATCTCATCTTTCTCCTTTTTATACTACTGCGGCAGTTAAGTAACGTTGCTGCAATCTCCACCGCATATGGTCAGTCGAACATTTTCTCAGACATATGCAAACGTGCTTTGTTTGAAGATTTCAAGTGCCTGAACGACGGCTTTGCCACAAACGCCGATTGCATATGTTGTCCATACTTCACTGGTACGACATGCAGGACTGTTCAGTGCCTGAATGAAGGGCATCCCGACGATGACAAAAGAAAATGCATTTGCCCCGCTGGCTTTCTGGGCGATCACTGCGAACCAGGTTGATCATATTTTCTAGCAGCCAACTCAGATTTGCATCATTTCTTTTTGCTGCAGTCAAATGCGCTGCTGGCGAAAGCGGCAGCTTTGCACTCGAAGAAAATAAACGGCATCTTGTCATCATTGTCACATACAACTTTGCACTTCGTCGTACGATGAAAAAGGAGGATGGAGACTTTTTTAAAGAACTCTGCAAACAGTTACCAAAGGACGACCTAGCAACCGTTCAAATGGTTGTTCCTGCCGAGTTATGTACTCATTTTATACCACAATTACATACATATACAGGTGAAAAAGTGTCAAATGATTACTTTTAGGGAGGCCTTGCGGAACTTACCATAGATATGGATAACTGCGCGGATCTTCCACCGGAGACTTTCTTTAATGAGCAATGCGGTCCACTTTCCGGGACTGATGATTCTTGCGACCAAAACGTCACAACGGCACTGATTCTAGCTAAGATGAGCGAGATGAACAGGAATTCTCGGCTGCTAATTATCACTAATCGGGGACTCGGAGATTTCGGCAATATGAATAATTTAGCAGCCATTAGAAAGCTCGCAACTGCGATGCATATTCAAGTAAGCAGTCGAAGTTAACCCGAGATGCTCGAAATAAAGAGTGAATTCAGATTCACTCACTTGCTTATTCGCCGGAAAAACCTGGCGAACTTGCCATATACAGCGAACCGCCGTATGCGGCGCTGCATAACCTAGCCACTTCCACTCTCGGATTTTTCATCACGCCTTACGCGGCAGATGGAAGTGACCGAAAATTTGGACGTGACGGAACGACTGAGGTTTTTTCTCGTAGCTTCGCCTTTATATGGGAATAAATGCAAATGATTACAGGTTGTGAAAAATCTCGTCACGCTGTTCTTTGACGCTTCAGTAATTGCAACAGAAAGCGGCGAGGGGCGCTTTTTCTATTTTAAGTTTAAACCCGATGAAGATGTTTTCTACCTTGCAGTTCGTGGGAACAACATGAATTTCCCAAGTAATCTTTGTCTCTATGTGAAAAAAGGCCCAAGTAGCCTGTTCTCAGATTTCGATACCCTAATAATGGGAGTGAAGGATTATAACCTGACGGTTGACACCGGGCTATGGAAGCTCTACAACGTGTCGGTCACCAAAGGAAGCAGCGTAAGTTTTACCGCCTACAATACGAATCCCCTGGTCAACGCCGACGTTTACGTGAGTTGTGGCATGCAACAACGAATAAACCCGAAACAGTTAACAACGAATCAAACCTTAGCTTCTCAGCAAGCTAACAAAAACAGCACATCTCGCAGTAACAACATACTACTCAGTCGATGCAAGCTCCCCATTCGTCCCGGCAGGTCGTTTGTCCGTCACGATGTGAAATAAGATCTAATTTTATTTAAATTATCTAATTTTATTTAAATTCCTTTTTTGAATAAAATAACAGGCAAGAAGAGCGAGCTCGTTGCGTACATTCCCAACAGCCGCTCGCTGGCCGATCTCATGGTGTCGGTGGACAAGGAAAGCACGTTCGAGCTGACCGAGAACAACTATTTGTCACGAAGCTGCCAGTACAACGTTAGACTGGCGTCAGTCTCGTGCAATGCGACGGGAACGACTGCGTTCGTTAAGGCTCGCAGTCCATCCTTCTCTCTGAACAACCAAAGCAACGACTTTTTTCAGTTTTCGAGCAAGAGCGAAGGCTCAATATCCGTTGTTCCCATTCACTGCATCTCAGACGGTTACCTAGTTTTTTATATGTAGAATATTTAGCGTTGTTGCAGAATCGACTAAGAGCATCAGATCACTTGTTGAAGAAACTGAACCACTGCAATATTTGCAACACAAGTCTTCGAGTCAGTCTGGTTGGTCATGTATAGCTGCAAATGGAGCTTCTTTAAAACTGCGTTTTTAGAAGCGATCAACGCACACGCGGACAGTTCATCTCTGGTGCCCGTGTTTCGATCTCTCATAACTACGGTCATTTTCGTTGTGGAACGTTCTTCTTCAGTAGCCGAAGCATTGCAAAGTCTTGACAGTTCAACGTTTTCATGGAGGACTGCGCAATTCATTGTTGTCACCTGTAAGTTGACAGCCAGAGAAAACTTAGCAGATATGTACATATATTGGAAGTTGTGTGCACATAGAAATTCCATGTAGATGGAAATGAAACAGTCGAGACTCGGATAACCAGCAACCAAGAAGAAGTCTACAACCAACTAAAATCAATGCGATCAGATGATGAATTTGGTGCTGGCATCGAATTCATTGCGTTACGAGAAGCCATCTCATTGCAGGTATGCAAGTGCAAACATATGTAGTATATTGGAGTCGTGTTAAGATTATATTTATGTCACTAAAAAGCATATTGAAAAAGCACCGAAATGTAAGTTTAAAAAAACATTGTAGGCTAACCTATCATCTCTGCTAGTTTGGATTGCCGAAAACACAACCAGCCTTCACGGACAAAACGATCTGCTAGCTGAAGTGGCCGTAAACCGCGTAGCTCTGAGGGCGCTTTTCCTAAACGAAAACAATGACGACGAATTGGCATCCTCTTTTCTTTCGGCTGGTGGCAGCCTCTCCATTCTCTCATCGACCGACAACATTGCTAATGTCTTCAGAAATTACCCCCCTTACTTTGACTAAACACTAGAAGCAACTATTTGCAGTACTTCGAAGAATATCTCGGCAAACTTCTCACTGACGATTTCGCTGCTTTCGAACCAAGACTTAACGTACTTTTAGCAACAACAATTTGCGCATCGGAACATATTTTCCCAATTGATGCGACAACGTCAGCGGTTGTCATCTCCGCTCCATTCGTAAATATTATAGACATCGATATAGGTTAGTTTGAAACACTTCTTCTTCCTATGAGATTTGCAAGCTGATCAATTTTAGCCTGCGATTCACCAGGAGTGAACTTTCTAGTGTGCGATGTATCAGGTTGTTCTTTTTATTTGCTTGCTTTCTCCTAAATATTTTACAACGTTAAATCTAGCGTTGTTCACATACATATATGTACATATAAATACCTATACATATCTCCCTTAAAAGGGAGTTTAATTATAATTTCATTCTTTAGGCCCTCGAAACATCACGATCAGTGTTCATCAAAGCAGCTCCGATAAATGTTTCTGGACTGTCGAGGCTATCAATAAAGACCAAATAGCATATGGATTTGTAGTGGAAGAGAGCTCTTTGGACATCCTCGCTGCTCCCGCGCCCGGTTCTTTTTCATCTTTCTTGCAACAACTGTTGATTTGAGAGTCTGTAGGCGTCTCCCAGCTTGTGACGTATATCACGGGCGAACAACAAACCGAGAGTGTTTCTGCCACCGTCTCTAAGATAATGATCGATGGATCGGAGACGACACACGAGCGACAGACTTTGACACTCAGAAACAATTCCTACTCTCTGCCATTAAACTGCTCTCAAGATATCGTCGCTTATTTGATCACAGTGCCAAACAATTCCATTTTAATCTTAAAAGTTATACGTGAACTGTTGAGGTACACACTGCGCTTAGACCACCAAAATCTACGACTTCTAATGCTATCGACAAACACATTACTGCCTACTGCGTTCGTTTCGGTAATTCGCAAATATCGCTAGGGTCTCAAGGGGCAGAGGCAATAAGAATGTTGCTTGAGCGGAGTGCTTAAACGAAGGGACATGGAACGCTGACGGAAGCTGTAATTGCGGTGACTCATGGGTTGGCTCTCTCTGCGAGTTCCCGAAGGAGTGCAAGAACGGAGGCACCCGTCTCGGCAGCGTTTGCCAATGCCGTCCGGGTTACAACGGCGCATTCTGCGGTACGTTTTGTTTACCTTTATATTTATCTTATCTTCATTCCGTTCCAAGAAAAACATCTTATTTTCAACAGAGCACGAAGGAGACGTACCTCATGATCCCACGCAGCGTGTTTTTCTTCAAGAGTAGGACAATTAAAGTTAATAGATTTATCAGATAAAAATGGAGAAAAGCCGTTGTTGTGTTGTGAGAGAGATAAAGAAAGAGAAAGAGAGAGAGAGAGAGAGACGAGGAGATATACAAAAAAGTAAATATAAGATTGATGAACAATCTGGGAGAAGATCGTATGCGATGGTGACAAGGATTGCAGCAAAGAAAAAAAAGAATATTATAATCAGAGATGTTGTCGTTATCATTGGTGGGTGGTAAATAGCCCAAAAATTTTGACCCGGCCCGGCCGCCGAGCCCAAGGTCTCGGCCGGCCCGACTCGTGAGCTGCCCAACATTTGTAGCTGATTCTCTCGCAAATCGTGTCATTGGAAGGACAATCAATCCACCCGTGGTTTTCATACCTGCGGAAATGATAAACACAAGACATAAACTAGCACATTCGATACGCGGTAGGCAACATTCACAAACAGTATATAGCCAATTATCGAAGCTGAAAACCTTTACGATTATATACAAAAACATCCGGCGTCTTTTTTCATTTGTTCGATTTTACCTTTTTTCTTCGTAGCGCAAAATATGTACAGTTTATGACGAATCCAAAAAACTATGATTCTCGGTTTTCGATTGTTACGAAAGAGTCGTTTTAAACGTTCTTTTCAGTCAGTTGGAGTCAGCATCGTCAGATTTAGGCACAATTATTTAAAACCAAAATATATAAACTTTAGTTTTTTGTTCTTGCAATATTGAAACTATTAGAGTTGGTGTGATGTGATGAGACAAATACATCAATGATTCTATTTGATCCTCGCGCAAATATGTAAGACTATCAGTTTACCCGTGGTTTTCATTCTGTAAAGGGGACTGCATATAGTTTGTAGTCTAACTCTATTTATCTCTGTATGTATGTAACCTCTCCTTCTTCTTGTTCTCGCCCTTTCGCTGTCTTGATCTCTCTCGCTCTCCATGTGGCTCCGCCCCCTAGCTGTACTGTACTTAAGTCCCGATTATGACTAATCTAGGATCTGGTTCCCGGAGGCGACCAGCCTCCAGCTGGCTCGCCCCTCCCTTCTTCCTGCCGCCGTTCCCACCGTCCCTGTCGTCCTTCCTGTTCCCCCTCAACGACCACCACGCCTCGGACCCAGTACCTTTCCCTGTCGTCTCGCTCTCTCTCTGTCGAGTAACGCTGCCTAATAAACTCGTCTTCTCGGATGTGTTGTCGCTGGGGAATGACGCGTATTGACTGGCAGATAGCTCGTGGTTCAACTCGATCGTCGCGACAACAGTCAGTCAATTTTATTTATTTTCCTTTTTTCAACAGTCAGTCAGTTTTATTTTATTTGATTTTTTTTCTATTCCTCTCAAATTCCATTCAAACCACAAAATTAGGTTTTTATTAATTGCAATTTATGGGGTAAATTTTTTTTCCCACCCCTCCCCATTTCACAATTATCGGTTTAAAAAAAAGGAGTTATTTGTCATTAGCACCTTGGCGGGAAGTAGGAAGGGCAGATTAGCTGCTGTTTTTGGAAGTGTTACCCGATAACGGGTGACTTGACCAATTTTTGATAGTGTCGTTTTTCTCTGTTCCAAAAATCCGGGTAGGCAGCTTTCACACCCAACAAAACCACCTTTTTTTTTGACAGAAAAGACACATATCGTTTAAGCAGGTTACTTGTTTAGCATTGGAACTATGGCACCCATAGTCATTCGCTTCTGGAAGAATAGTGGCACTTTAAGAACTTAAATAGTGGAACGTAAGCACTGATATCTTCCCTTTATGTAGTTTACCCCGTCCGCAAGGAACACATGCGTGTATCCTTGTGGTAAGAAATATTTCTTTTACTTTAGAGATAGTAAAAGATGAGTAGTGAATAGAATGGAGATATTTAAAAATCGAAATTTTGAGTGTTTACGTCCGAAGGGAGCACACGCGTGACTCCTTGAGGCAAGATGATCTATTCTTCTATGCCAAAATCTTATATGTGTGAGGCTTCGAAAGAAAAGCTAATTTAAGAGGAAGAATAGTTAATTAGGAGAAAGAGGAAGTTGAACATATTAAAAGGTGTCATTAAGATATACCCAAGTGAGTCTTCAATTGCTGCCTCCTTAGATGCTGTGAGCTAGCCACATTGTTTTCTCCTCTTTCTCATTCTCTCGGTCTCTCAATCTCTCTCCCCGCATTTCTGCAAGAGACACGATGTGAGAAGAATGCACTCCTTCCTTCGTCATCTCATTTCTTTCTGCTCTTTCTCTCTCCATCTCTCTCGTTATATTTCGCTAAAAGCCGCAATGCGAACAGCCCAGCATTTCTATTTGTTTAATTCTTAATGAGATATTACGCGGTCTTTTATTGTCAGAGTTTTCGCCTTTTCCCTTTGTGGAAAATTTATTGGAGTAGATTTGGAAAAGTATTATGAAAATTTATTGTATGTACATAGAGAGAAGCTATCGCTCATTCGCATTTTAGAATTTCGTCAGAATAGACTCTAGCCATTTAGACTTTGTTCAAAAGAGAGAAAAACATCTCTTCCTGTCAGGCGTTGTTTATCAAATTCTTTCATTTTTCGCCTTTTTCTTTTATTTTTCTCCTTTTCCTCTCTAATGGATAGATGAAATTCCTGATAATCCCCGTCCGAGTCAGCCGGAAGCAAGAAGGCTAGGGAATTAGATTCAAATGATTGATAACAGCGCGATATGTTGACGTTCTTTTTCTTAACACTCTCTCTGTCAGTACACTCTCTAACATTCTGCCGTCTGCGCTTTCTTTCCCTCTCGCCCTTCTCCATTCTCGCTCATAGCCAGGAGCAAAAGACAGTCATTCACACATTCTTCGGCAGAGAGCCCACTCTCTCTCACCCATCTCTCTCTCTCTCCTTCCTTTGGCTCCGCATACAAACCAGAAGCAAAGACAGTCATTCGCGCAAACTCATCGGCAGGAGCCGGTCCTTCTACTAGTCTCAACTTCCTTCAACAACAACAGGTTAACTTGATTTTTTTCTTCCTTCCTTTTTCTTTTCTATTCTTGAAAACTTTTTAACTTTCACTTAGAGACACAAGGTTGGTGCACTTCTCTTAATTGTTTCTTTGTTTCCTTTTTTTTAACAAAAGTGAGAGAGGGTCCCTCTAACTCACGCGAGTTCAGAGGTGACTAAAGTCACACTCCCAAAGGAGTTTCCTTCCCAAGTGGAAGAGTAAAATCCTCTTGCGAGCACGCGCGCGCAAGAGAGATTAAAGAATACCTGATTGGGGAAATGGGCACTCGCCAAAGGGCAATGAATGCGGACCCAAGGGCCGCATCTCTCGACAGGGCGAAGGCGATTCGCCAACTCGCCAGCGGCATCACTCTATCAAGCGACGACCTGCGCCGACTCACGATCGCCACTGCCGACTCCGCGGACGCCATGACGGCCGCCATTGGCCATGTCGATGATGAAGCAGCCAGCCGTGTCACTAGGTTGAATAACACACTTACACGGCAGGTTAACCAGTGCCTAGCTGGTATCACAAGGGAGGTGAATGCTCGCACTCCCATTCTGAAAACATTTGACTGCGTCAGTAAGATAGACAGCGGCCGCGAGCTGCCACTCTTTTCAGGAGACGATGATCAAGATTGGCCTTCCTGGATCCGAAGATTCGAGGACCTGACAAATATGGCAAGGGTACCTCTCACGCCGGCCCCGAAGGCCGCTCAGCTGGTCGGGCACCTCACAGGCTGCGCCCGCGACGCCGTCGGCGCTCTCACAGATGCAGAGAGGGCAGACTACGACGTCATCAAGGCAACGATAGCGGCGCTCATCACGTCGCCCCTCACCCGCAACATCGCCCGGCAGAGGTTATCTCATTGCAGACAAGAGGTCGGCGAGTCAGTCCAGTCTTTCAGTTCACGCCTTTTTCGCCTCCTTAGAGCCATTATGGTCAATGTTCCGGAGATACACATTCAGGAAAGATGTCTCGATGAGTTCCAAGATCGATTGTGCCCAGCTTTGGCGTTCCACGTGAAAGCCGCCTCGCCGACAACAGCCGAGGAAGCGGTATTGAAGGCGAGGACGCTGGAGGCACTCCTCGCAGATGCGGCGTCTTCGCTGACCATCTTCCCCGGCCAGCAACAAGTCAGTACGCCTTCTTCACATGCTTTAGCCCCTACCCCAGAAGTCCTTACAGTAGATCGCAATCCTCTTGGATATAACGTTTGTTATCGATGTGGAAGACCAGGACATAATCAAAATTTTTGCCAAACCAAGCTGCATAAAAACCCACGGAATAATCATAACTTTAAAAATAGCAGCCAAAATCTCCAGCCCAGTAACTATTACCAAACTCGGCGCCCTAATAGGCATTATCAATCATTTGATCAGAATCCGCAACAGCCTCTGCATACGTCCCAATATAAAGGACATTTTTATAGTCAAACTGCAAACCATGGAGGGCCACAACAAATTGGCTCCCTCGAAATAACATGCGTTTACCTCCACGATTACTATTGTTAATCATCTGAAGGCAACCCACGAACAGCACGACGCGTCTCCACGTCGGCATTAACTCCTAAGTTCTTTGTAAATGATCCCAGAAAGTCAGTGATTTTTTTTGCCAGTTTATTATGCTTTCTATTTTCTTTCATTTTCGTTTCATTTAAGGAATATGAGTTCACTAATAAGTTTTTTTAAAACTCTTTCTCGCTTTAATGTTCTCACTTCTCAAATCCTTACATAGAGATTTAGTTTTCGGGCACGCAATTAAAGGAAGGACCCAGAGCGAGGAGCAGTAATGAAGCACGCTCTCCCTCTCCCACAGATGATGTCTTCACTTACTTCAACGACTCCATCAGAAGCGAAAAGAAGTCGACAACACGCTGAAGCCTTGACGAAGATAAAATGTTAGTGAACATTTCTTTGGCAGCAGAATTCATTAATTTCTCTTGCACTTAAGCAGTCTTCTTTATTTGATTTTTCGGAGCCGCATTAAAGGTAAGAAGGCCTCCGTCGGAGACAAGGCACAAGCTGTCGCCGCGCCATCGAGACCACACTCAACAGAAGCCACACAACAAAACTGGTACGAAATTAGCATGAATTTTAAGCCGACCAACTTTTCGGTCAGGCCGGAAAATTTCGAACTAATTCAGTTTAAATTGATGTCCTCTCTGTTATCCTCGTTATACTTCTATTTTTCTCTTTTTCGCAACTTTATAACGAAGCCCAAGATTTCCGATGTTTTTGTCATTATGGTTTCAGCAGACAATAGGTAATCAATATGCGCATTTTCTGGCCACAATTTCTCCCTTTTCTTAACAAACCTCAGTCACCACAGGAAAAGATGGCAGACTTAGCAATATGCTATGCAAAAGAGGCTACAGTCGCGGCGGATCACCTCATCATGAGAAAAAGGGTCAAACACAGGTACATATGTGTATCACTCGCTCTCACGGGACAGCGTATCCGTGAGAGAGGAGAAAGAATTAAATACCCTCCTCTTACTCTCCTATCAATGTTTATTCCTCTCTAATTCCCTTCGAATCTCAGTTTCAGAACCTACTTCTTTTATGCTTGTTTTCTTGTGTCCTTACTTCTGTTTCTCTTTTGCCTTCTTTCAATTCTCTCATTACAGTTCACATAGCTCACCGCGGCGCGCCATTCTAGCTCACCAACCACAGTCATCGAATTGATACAGCGCATATTTCGCCCCGCCCTGGCGAAAATCAGGGAATCGTTACCATTACCACGCCGATATTATTTAAGAGAGCCTCTCCGTATGCCTCCAGTAGGGCCTGCCCCAGATCCAGATGTTGGAGTTCGAGTGTGAAAACATATTCCGGCATGGCACTGGGCCCCAGTAACAAGATTAAATGGCAAAATTTTTTTTTCAAAAAATATTCTTGCGTGAACAGGTAAAAGTATGGATAATTTAAGAATTGACGTATCTCGCTTCAAACTCAATATTTTTAAATTTTCATTTTTTTATTAGCATTCCCATTGAATTCTAAACAAACGACCTTTAGACGTCATTCGAAAAATATTTCATTTTCATATCGAAAAATTATTTTAAATATTTCAATTTGACCGTTGAATACCTTATCCTCAAAACGTTTTGGGTGCTATATCTCAAATTGTAGAGCGTTAAAAACTGTATAACATATCTTCTTTTCGTTTAGCCTGGATGTCCCCTAAGCTGTCAAAAATAGACTCAAATAGGGGCACCTCGGAGATGAACGATTCAAGGGATGCGGGAAGAACGGGTTAAATTCTTGTTGTAACATAAAATGAACCACTTCATTCGATTCAGCGCGTTTTTCTTTTCATAAAACCTATATTTCAAAATTCCATGACTATCGTTTTCCATGAAAAAAACGCATTTTGCGATTTTTCTACCATAGACAGAAAATGACCTAAAACTATTCGAATCGCTATATTTTCAACAGTTTCAAAGACTACAGAATGTGAATTGTACTATTCTGTACGCGACAAAATTCTCTACAAAATATCTCCTTTACATCTGGATACAGTGTCCCCACGAATCACAGTATCGATTTTCCAATGGCCGTCGCGTCAAAACTGACTGCTTCTCATTTTGCAACTTTTCGTGCAATATGAATATTTCCTACTCATCCAATACGTCATTCTGCTCCACACAGCACACTGAGTGTGGAAAAAATGTTTATTTTCCAGATTTCCCGTGTTTGGTTTCATGAATTTACAAAAATTTTGTCTAAATAGGTTATTTTACTGGTTAGTAATTCAACATTTTGTTTTTTTCGAAAGCTTTAATGCCGCAAGTAATAATTTTATTTCATCAACGTTTGATAACAAAAGAAATAGCAGGAAACGTGGAATCTCGACTTTTTCTTAGACCTGCATGAGTTCGAAAGAGTCCTGAAAACGATTAACTGGGACATTAATATGAATGATATATACTAGCAGCAATAAGGATATTCGTGTAGCACTTTTCATATTCGGAAGTTTCCTTTTAGGATCTCTGAGTTGTAAGAGATAAGCTGAATCTCAAAAATGTAACAAATCGGATGTTTTTTGTTAGTTGCAATACATTCTTGTATATTTGGCCGTTGTATTTTTGGTAAGTGTAGAATTACGACGAGAAGGAGAAGAAACATACAGCCAAGGGAGATGATGATGTGTTCCCTCTGCCATGGCAAAGATGTAACAGAACTCGTGTCAGCCCCAAGGGTAGGAACACAATGCGAGAGTGGTGGTGCCTGGCACTGGCAGGAGGAGACGCTGTAATTGCCGTATGTCGTGTCGGGTGGTGCATTTCTCTCCCACCGGGAGGGGGGAGGGGGGGGGGGAGGGGCGACTGGGACAGAAATGAGACTCGAGGGAAGCTCTTCTCTCGCATCAGCAGCCACTGTTCCTTCAGAACATAGAAAACTATTCTTGCCTTCTTCTTTTTGCCATGTTTTACTATTAACGTGTCTATCCATTTCTCGCATATTGATATGTATGTAAATTTCTCGTATGTACATATGTAAATTTATTTTTCATCATTTAGACTGAATGCGCGTACTTCTTCTGTTGCTGCTGTTCCTCGTCGAATATTACGCTCATCCCATACACCGGGGCAAGCGTGGATTGGAAGATGTTCTTCCACCTCGTGATGACGTTAAGCTTCCGCTGGCAGTCGAAGAAGACATCCCTTGCTATTTCTCAATCCTCCGCAAGACAACTGAGGAGACAAACGAGCGTCCTGCCGTGTCTCAAGTGAGCACCGACTGTCAAGGCGCAAAGAGAAAGTTAGAGTCGCATTTATGATTACACTTATCATTTATTTTCGATGGTAATTTAGAATGCGCGAACTAATTAACGAAGAAGCTGTCAACTCACTGGGAACTACTAATCTTCTTGATATGATATTATCCAGAGGGGCTGGAGAATTCGACTGGAATTACGACAACGAAGCTGAAGTAAATTTATAAAATTTAATAGTTAATTATTTTGGAACGATTTCTTCAGATTGGTTCAGTTGGCGAGAGATACATATGCGACAAGCATATAAAGGAACTCGGAACAGATTGGAGCTCTCATCAATTCTATCATTTCAAGCGTAAGAGGGGGACGACAAGGAAGGTGTGCTCGTTGCCTCCACCGTATTCACAACATGAATCAGCCAGCGGTCTTTCTTCGCCCCCCGTTGTAACGAGAAGCACAGTTGTTGAGAAAAATGAAGCCAGAGCAGCCTTAGCTATGAATCACGTCCTACTTCATATCGGATTGCGTTAGTTCTTTGCGCCATAATAGGCAAGGAATTTCCATGATATTATAAACGAGCACTTGCATACATTCATTGGTATAATTTCAGCTGTGTGTACGACGCATAAAGAGGAGCTAGAAAGGGACAGAACCCAGAACAAAGTGCAGGAATCAGGACATTCGTTCGACCCTCCCCTTCTGGAACGCCGCTTCTCCAAAACGCCAGACGTTATCACTGAAAGCGTTCAAGAGTATCCCACATGCTCGCAAGAAGATGATCCATCGTACATGCCGCGCCATGAAGGACCACCGATGAAACGAACTGTATCAACAGCCTCGGAATCTGCAAAGCAGACATTCAATGCCTTCCTCAAAGCAATCGGACAGGGGAAGATAATCCGGCGCATGGATTTCCGAGATCTTGCGGAAAGGTCCCAGAGGAGAAAAGCACAATACTTGCGGAGTGCTTTCGAAGTGGTTTATGAGATAGTAGCTCCCGATTCCCCCGAAATGCTCAAGAAAATGATTGTTTCCGTTGACCTAGAGGAGCTTTATGAAAGAGAGAGAACTGACAAATACGATGCCCTGATGAAATCCATAAAGTCCCGGTTTCTCAATGCGGATTCCCGAGTTGAAAAACTTCATCTGCTCTCACTGGTCACACCACTTCTGGGCTTGGCTGAAGTGCAGCGTTATATACCTGGCTTGACGGAGTATTTCTACACGAAATCAAAGCGCCTCGCATATAGAGGAGGAAAGGAAATCGAAAAGGATCTTAAACGAAAGAAGTATACACACGAGCAAGTGAATCGTTTCGTTGAATTTATTACCAGGTATGTGACCGGGTTTGCAACTTATTTTTAAAAAGTTAAAGGGGCTTTTCAGCTTCAAAATCTCGACTAGCCTTCCGTTCGGAACACGATCCTCGAAGCTGTCGGATGGAAGTCTTATTGAATACCCCAATGTTCTCCGACAACATAGCGCAACAGAAATAATTGAGCTCTATAAACGGTAAAGGTTATTATTCCTTGCAATTATCCATGTCATTAAAAATTTTATACTTTATTCAGAGATCTTGAAGAAAGTGATTTTCTTGAAGAATTTCTTGGCATATTAGTCACGTTCTTGCCAGAGTTAATGGTGAACTAACTCAGCATACTTTCGTTCAAATTATGGAAGGAGATCTTCAGGTACGATTTTGAAGTTATTTCAGCCGACATTGCAGTAAATGTTCCTATATTCAGGACACAACTGCCGTTACTTCAAATATCGCTCATGTTCTCCTTGAACTGGCTCGTGTCGGAATTAAGAAGGTTCACCTTAGGTCTGACAACGCCGGTATGTCATATTCTGCTCTGTATGTACGTAACGAATGAAATATTAGAAAAGCTATTATTGGACCACTTTTCCTTTACCAGGGTGCTATAAGAGCAGTGCTACGATCGCCAGTCTACATGATATCTCAACAAGAACTAACGTAGAGATCGCTTCGTACTTCTTCAGTGAGGCTCAGGCAGGGAAGTCAGCATGCGATCGCTTCGCTGCAGTCGTGAAACGTAAAGTTCACGATTACGTGGACTCTGGACATGACGTCAAAAATGCAGACGAATTTTTTCAAGCTGTTCTTCATGGCAGTAAGCAACTGTCCGGACTATCTGTGTATGTCAGAACCCTGACAAGTGCCAAAGCTTCCACAACGAAAATCCACGGGATTTCAACTCTTAATACGTTTGTGTTTGAAAAAGAAGGAGTCCGCACCTATCGGCACTCTCGCATCGGGTCTGGAAAAGTTGTTCTGTATTCCACAATGACTTCGAATGTCGCGATTTCATCCACTCGGAGGAGCGGAGGCAAACTCAGCAACATGATCGACTTCTGGTCGATACCTGGAAGGCGCATGCGTTCGGAAGAAAGCACAACCAGTGCCCCACCTCTTGATTCGACTGAAAGCTACTGTGCTGCAGAAGACTCCGACATATGCACCCTTGAGACCCATCTGTTTCGGTGTCCCGAAGAGGCATGTACGTCTGAATTTCTCAGCTCGAGCCAACTTGCAAGACATCTTCTCATTGGCAAGCATAACTACATCCCGGAGCGCTTCACTTTACGAGACATTTCCTTACAGTATTATACCTGTGCACTAGAAGGTGTTCAGGAGAAACGTGCCTACCCTGAGGTGCAGGCTGCAGTTGCATCACTGGAGGTTTGATTAATTATATTGTTAATTACCTGCCCTATATATATATATATATATATATATATATATATATATATACATATATATATATATTCTTTGCCTTAGGAGAATACAGAGAACGGAAAGAAAACCAAGGAAGGATGGGCCCATCGTGACCGCAAGAAAGGGGAGCGACTTCCCGAACGCTCAAAGGAATTTATAAAAAAGATTTTCTATGAAGGGTGGCGCTCTAAAGTAAAAATTGACCCTCGCGCGGCAGAACAACGCATGAGAAACGCAGTGGATGGCCAAGACAAGCTGTTGTTCGCACCACATGAACTTTTAAATTATCGCCAAATTGCTTCCATCTTCTCACGCCTCGCTCAGCAACAAAAGAAAGTTAGGAAGAATATTTGATGGTTGCATTGATCAAGCATTTTGCTTACAGAACCCACCAATTCCGATTGAATCTGAAGAAACAGATGCGGTGCTCCATGAGCTTTTCTCGCAGGAAGGTGACGAAGAGGAAGAATTCGAAACTGACCCGCAGTTCGACATCACAGCTGAGAATAGAGTAATAGCGCACAGCCAAACCGAATTCGCCGAAGACGTGGAGAACCCATCGGTAACAACCCATAGAACACATTTTGAAGATGAATTATTCTAACAAAGCTTCTGATCTGCGATAATCAAACATGTTTTTAGTTCGCCATTTGTCAGCTTAAAATTGTATGACTAACGATAAGTGACTGTTGGTACTGAATTTCTATTTCCATACTATATTACTTTTTTTAAAGTGTATTGGAGAGTGTGGTTAGAACAAGTTTTAAGAAAGAAAGATAAAATGGTTTAATGAGTTATTATATGTGCATTTTAAAGTATATTCAGCACCACTTCACAAGATCATATATGTACGTATATGACATAGCGTCTGACAGCCCGAACATAAAGATTACTGTTAGAGAATTATCCATCCGTGATGTTTGGCTTTATATAATGGATCGCATTGTAATAAAAGCTGTCTTTCAACGGTTATAGTTATCAAGGTTTTCGTGCAAGTTTAGAGTTTTCAAAATGTGCGATTGCCCCCCTAACACGACGTGCAAGAGGGTCTCGGAGTTTGAGTTCACCTGCGTTTGCGCTGATGGCTTTTCTGGTGTGATGTGCACTCCAGGTCAGCAGAACAGTTTTTTTTTCTTAAAATAGTTATACGACATTGGTTACGGCACTGATTGTTTTCTTCCTTCAGTCGAGCATCACGGAATGTCTGTGACTCTTTTCGTCATTGTCGCCGTTCTCGTCATCATCCTCCTCGTCTTCTACTACGTCTATAAGACCTGCAAGGCACAGAAGCGGAGTGTGGGTTACAATAATAATCGTATTACTCCATATTGCTTATCCTTATTGCTGCTAGTACATATCATTCATATTAATGTCCCAGTTAATCGTTTTCAGGACTCTTTCGAACTCATGCAGGTCTAAGAAAAAGTCGAGATTCCACGTTTCCTGCTATTTCTTTTGTTATCAAACGTTGATGAAATAAAATTATTACTTGCGGCATTAAAGCTTTCGAAAAAAACAAAATGTTGAATTACTAACCAGTAAAATAACCTATTTAGACAAAATTTTTGTAAATTCATGAAACCAAACACGGGAAATCTGGAAAATAAACATTTTTTCCACACTCAGTGTGCTGTGTGGAGCAGAATGACGTATTGGATGAGTAGGAAATATTCATATTGCACGAAAAGTTGCAAAATGAGAAGCAGTCAGTTTTGACGCGACGGCCATTGGAAAATCGATACTGTGATTCGTGGGGACACTGTATCCAGATGTAAAGGAGATATTTTGTAGAGAATTTTGTCGCGTACAGAATAGTACAATTCACATTCTGTAGTCTTTGAAACTGTTGAAAATATAGCGATTCGAATAGTTTTAGGTCATTTTCTGTCTATGGTAGAAAAATCGCAAAATGCGTTTTTTTCATGGAAAACGATAGTCATGGAATTTTGAAATATAGGTTTTATGAAAAGAAAAACGCGCTGAATCGAATGAAGTGGTTCATTTTATGTTACAACAAGAATTTAACCCGTTCTTCCCGCATCCCTTGAATCGTTCATCTCCGAGGTGCCCCTATTTGAGTCTATTTTTGACAGCTTAGGGGACATCCAGGCTAAACGAAAAGAAGATATGTTATACAGTTTTTAACGCTCTACAATTTGAGATATAGCACCCAAAACGTTTTGAGGATAAGGTATTCAACGGTCAAATTGAAATATTTAAAATAATTTTTCGATATGAAAATGAAATATTTTTCGAATGACGTCTAAAGGTCGTTTGTTTAGAATTCAATGGGAATGCTAATAAAAAAATGAAAATTTAAAAACTTTGCTATTAAAGAAAGTTATGGCGAATTAGACTTTTTCCTTACTTTTGCATGCCTAGACAAGAAAAAATTTTTTATAACAAAATTGATCTACTAATCTTGTTTACAGTGGGTATGGATACCCCTATTAAAATTTTGGATAACGGAATCGAAAAATTTTGCGCCGGGGCAGGCCCCCATTGAGGGCAGCTTGATCCTTACAGAGCGGCTCTCTTAATTGCAGATACAAAGCGAACTATCATGATTGCGCGACAGGCGTCGCAGCTGCAGAGGATGCGAACGCCGTCCCACAAATGGGAGCCGCACGCGTCATGCGCGGCTCCACAGTCAGTGAAGCTAGCTCAGACGCACGCGCGTACTGAATTTAGCAAGAATCATCACATAACGGACACCGCCAAGTTATCAGCCGAGGCTGAAAGGTTGATTCAGGCGCGTGCGCGTCCTGAAGAGCCAAGTGTTACGGTACTAACAGGTAAGAACAACTCATCATTCCCATCGCCTCTCGCAGAACTCGAGGCACTCAAAATTAAGAGGCCTCCCAATAAGAATTTTTTTTTAAGATCTAACAACATTTTAATGCATCTACGACGAAACTAGCACATCAGTGGGAATACTCGAACCAATCACAGAATGAAAATTAAAGACAGACGAATTAGAGACACATATTTCCACTTTCAGGAGTGCCCCTTCACCCAGTTCCGGGACACAAAGGCAGGCTTTCCTCCACCGAAGGACAGCGAAGCAGCGCCGTAACGGCCTCGGAATCTCCACATTTCTCATGGCAGCGCACCGTCTTCACGCCTACTTCTCGTGCCCGAATCTGCACGACTCGAACGCGCCGACGACTGCGATGCACGTCGCGGCAGTCTACACAGCCAAGTCTTCTTCACACACCCGATCAGACACCTGTATTCGGCCACCACAGCAGCATCGCCAGTTTAATTCATAACTGGTTAATCAAATACCCTAGTCACAGCTCCGTGCTACCACTCTCTCGTAGTGGGGTTTCTTAGTATGTAAGCGCTTCCAATTATAACTTACTTTCTTTCGCAGAGACTCCGATAGCGAAAGCGTCATCACCGAGTCGCAGCAGAGCAGGAGGTACAGGAGATCTCTCGACCCAACTCGTGCAAACATACCAGTGAGCCCTTCACCACATACAGGCAGCCAGCCTGAAGACCTTCGAAGAGGCGCGCGCCTTCTCCGAAAGGTGATATTTCAAAATTCCTTTTTCCATTAATTTGGTAAAAGCAGATTCCAATGTCAGCCTTTTTCCTTCTCGTGCTCTTGCCAAATCTCGTCCTTCCGCACTATTGGTTTACAGATCGAGTCGCACGCGAGTCCCGCCTCATCGCGTTCGAGCGGCGAGCGACTCGCGAAAAGGCTCGCAACTTTTATTTCCTTTTAAGTTTATGTCATTGCCTCATTTTTCAGGTAGTCGATTTTTTTATATTTTACTTACAATTCTTCTTATTTTACTCCTAAGGCAATAAGTCGATTTCTGATTCAAAGAGTTAGAATCCAATTCACTGAACTTGGCTGGCATAACATATCTTCCAGACCGAAGCAACGCCATCGCGGACACTCAAGGACGAGCAACCGCGCGTCTACAGGCTCGCGCAGAAGAGGCAGCTGACAAAGCCATCATCGCAATCCACGCTCAACGTGACGAACTCGTCGCGACTCAAGCCTCATGCCCTCATGCCCTTCGCCCTCTCACGAGAAGCCACAAAGCCAAGCCAAGGAGTCAACATTCCCACAAACGGACACGTCATGCCCAGCCCTCCCTTCCAGCCCTATCTGAGCAATTTGGAAGCTCTTCTATTCACTTAGAATTTTGCTTTAACGTTAACCGTTTCTTCCATGACAAATGCTTGCCTTTTCTCGAACCAACATTCACATTGATATTTTTATCTATCGCAATTAATTCTCTTCAATGAATTAGTTCAAAATCTTCACCTTAATCGTTCAAGCAAGTTCTACTTAGTAGACTCTTTTCCCATGTTCTGCTACTCTCTTTCTCTCTCCTCGCATTTTCGTTTTCTCACTCTCTCAAGAACGCGCGCAGCAAAAAGCACAAGTTGGCAAGTGGCTCGGTAACTACATACGTTTCTCATTCCCCGGAGGCTCCCATTCTCTTTCTCTATTCTCTTTCTACCTCTCTTTCTCGGTCCATTAACCCTTTCGGACCGGACACAACTTCATTCAACAGTCTTTCTCGGTGTGTGCTGAAAAAAAAGGGAAATCCAAAAAGATCCCTCTTGGGCAGCGGCCTGGTTTTCCATGGAATTCACAGGTAGTGGTTGTAACCTCTTTACTTCTCTCGGTTTTACTAGCTCCACGTACGCTTAAAATGTTATTCCGGGAATAACACAAAACAAACCTCTATTTCACGCACACACCTGCCCAAACCTCATTCTCCCCGTTTTGCATTCCAGCTCTTCTGTCTCTTTTCTTTTCTCACTATACCACTCATGGTATTCTCACATCTCTATGGCCTACCTCGCCTCACTCAACAAATTCAAATTTTCTCATAATTCGAGCTGCCCACTTGCCAACTCGTTGCGCGCAGTCTCATGTCTGATTTCTCTCTCAGCCTTCTTTCATTTTAGTTTACTTAAAATTCGTTCGCTATTCTAGTGCATAGTTTACTGATCATTTTTCTCTTCACAATGATACTTGCTTAGTTACAAATTTTTGGGTTTTTTTCTTTATCGGTCCGGGGACGGACCTCGTTAAAAGTGGTAAGGTGTAAAGGTGACTATGTTCAGTTAGTAGTGTCTCTTACTTTCTCTATGTTCGTATGCTCCCTCTTCTCCTTCTTGTTCTCGCCCTTTCGCTGTCTTTTTCTCTCCCGCTCTATGTATCTCCGCCCCTATTCTCTTCTCTACTTAAGCCCCGATTATAACTCATCTAGAGGCTTCTCCCCGGGGGCGACCGGCCTTAAGCTGGTCAGCCTCTTTCCTTCTTCCGTCCTCCCCGGAGTCCTTCCCGTTCCCCTCAACGACCACCACGCCTCGGGCCCGACTCCCTTCCCTGACGCCAGCGAGGATCCCTTCTCCTCGCCCGCTTCGACTCGATCTCTCTCTGTCGATTAACCCCCTGTTGATAAACTTGTCTGACTCTGAACCCTGTCGCCTCCGAACGGAACGAATCGTACGCAAGAAGGGACGCGTATTGATGTAAAGGGGACTGCATATAGTTTGTAGTCTAACTCTATTTATCTCTGTATGTATGTAACCTCTCCTTCTTCTTGTTCTCGCCCTTTCGCTGTCTTGATCTCTCCCGCTCTCCATGTGGCTCCGCCCCCTAGCTGTACTGTACTTAAGTCCCGATTATGACTAATCTAGGATCTGGTTCCCGGAGGCGACCAGCCTCCAGCTGGCTCGCCCCTCCCTTCTTCCTGCCGCCGTTCCCACCGTCCCCGTCGTCCTTCCTGTTCCCCCTCAACGACCACCACGCCTCGGACCCAGTACCTTTCCCTGTCGTCTCGCTCTCTCTCTGTCGAGTAACGCTGCCTAATAAACTCGTCTTCTCGGATGTGTTGTCGCTGGGGAATGACGCGTATTGACTATTCGAGCGGAAATGATAAACTCAAGCCTTATACGTCCATATTCGGTTTATGACAAGTTTCGACTCTTAATCTAGAAAATGTATTTAAATGATGACGTAATTAATAAGCTCATATAAAAGATTCGCGCTTCATCTCTGCCATAAAGAATGGACAAATTAATAATATTAAAAAAAAAATTGTTTAATTTTGTTCTTGCTCGCTCTTTCCAACATTCATCCGGCAACCCATTTCGAACAACCCATCTGTCTATATAGTCATACGTGGAAGTACACTCTGCAAATGAGTCCAGAACGTTACTCCAAACTCGCACAAATCGAAAAACAACCAGTTATTGTATATGATGCCTTTGGATTGTATACAAGAAAAGTAGTGTCATTTATGGCTTTCATAGTTTTTGCTCCTTTATTTACTTCTTCTCTTTGCTGTGCTATATCCCATGTGCATGAGTCAGATAAAAAGAAGCTGGAAGACTTTATCTGATGAAGAAAGACAAAGAGCCGTTGCTGTCGTGCAATTAGTGTGCAATTATTTTTCTGCTTCCGTTGTAAATGGAGCAGTCGGTCGACCTGTAAAGAAAGAGTGAGCACGAGAGAGAGAGAGAGAAAGAGAGAGAGAGAGAGTTATGGAGTGAAAGCGAAAGAGAGAGCGAGCAGGTAAGTAAGAGAATGTCTAATTGTAAGAGGGTTAGTGAGAGGGAGGTAGACGGAGAGTGAATAAGAAATGTTCAAAGTCAATGTAATCGTGAACCTGAGCACGTGACCGAGTTATATTTGAGATTGCTCGAGCCGTCGTTGATGTAGCCTTCATTAAGAAAATTGTTTTTGGTCATATAATTTATGAAACAAATATATCCTATAGAAGACTGCAAGGAAATGCAGTGATATATTTAGTTAAAAATGTAGAATACAGGTACAAGTGCGTGAATGCCGTATTCCCGTTGAAATTACCCCAAATGTACATCTCCTCTGAATTCACAGTCATATTCGGTGTGCCTACCGTACGGTGACCAGTTCCAGGTGCCGAGAGCCGGATCGTAGACACACTCAAAGTCAAAATCGAGGGTCTCGAGGTCGCTACCCGAGGATGAAGCGACCTTTAAAGAAGGTCCGAGGTGAATAAATAGTTTTTGTTTTTTTCGCATTAATTGGTCAGGTTAAGCTAGAAACTTCGTTGCAAGTGTCCCGAAGTCATAAAATCCCCTCTGCCCTGAGAAAATTTGCAGTATTCTCTACTTTGAATTCTCGAATATTTTATTTTTCCGCTATTTTCAAAAAAATTTTGGCAGAGCTCGAATTCGAATCTTGTGCTTAATATTGCTTAATATATATATGGGGCGCTCAACCTACATTCGCCGGATTTTGTTTAACACGTGCGCACACTTGCCAGTTGTTCTACACACAGCGCAGGAAGTTCGCATTGCTAGCACTCGGAAAACGCACTTTGAAGTGACCAATTTACTCCCGCTCTTCAAAGTTCGTTTTCCTATTACTTGGCTGAGTTCGCAATGCATGCACTGATAAGTGCAGCGGGCGATTATCACGTAACCGCTTTGCCGGCCGACCCGACATTCTGTTTGCGTGCTCTCTCCTCTCTATCTCCCTCTCTCTCTATCTCCCTCTCTCTCTCTCTCTCTCTCTCTCTCTGTGTGCAATCAGGAATCTCAAACACGACCCACAAACTAGCCAGTTAATCGTCTTTTGCAGCTATTATTGTCGTTTTCGCTATAAAACAGTTTAAACTGTTTGTAAAACGTGAGAACAAAAGCTGCAAAAGTTGAAAAACTGGCTAACCTGGTATGTGGAGTCGCTTTGGTGCCGTCGTCGTTGTACCTGGAATTAGAACTGGGAATTTAGCTGCCGCCCGGACCCGAACCACCACCCCGCGCACCACGCACCCAAGACACAAGCACCCCACTACCCGCCCCCGCGATCTGAACTTTGAACAACTTATCCAAATGAAAAGGGCGGCGCCCATAGAGAACGTTGAGAAGAGAATGGAGAGAGAGAGACAGAAAGAGGAAAGGGACAGAGTAAAAGAGAGACAGAGAGAGAGAGAGAGAGCGAGAGCGAACTCTACGAACTCGGCCTCTCCATCTGTGCCAATTTGGGTAAGAGCAAAAAGGTTTTCGAGAGTTTTACTGCTCAACGTGATTATGTTGCGTCTCTCTCTATCCTTCATTGTTCTACAGAAAAAGGCGGTTCTTTTGAGCTATTTAATGTTGTATAAAAGTAAGTCTGAACGATTTCCGCACTCGAGGTCTGAGAACAAAAATATGCCCTTTTTGCGTTTCTTTTGAGAAATGTCAGTATTTTTAGCCCGCCAAAACGCGCCCAGTATAGGTCGTCATGGCTTATGTACAGTTGCCGTTCTTGCACTTTGCGGGTTTTAATTGCGAGCTGTAACGATAAACAAGATCGCTCTCTGAACTCGGTGTTCGCGCACCTCACCACGCACTAAGGGATCACCGGGGCACGACTGTGCCACCTCTGCACCCAAAAGGGGAAGCAGAGAAGAGCCAGAGGAGAGCCTCTGACTGAGTGCAGAAGCACGACCTCTGCCTGAAGGAGGCAGAGAAGGGTCAGGGCCGAGACCCGGACCGAGCGCAACAGCGCACCTCTGCTCGAGAAGCAGAGAAGAGTCGGGGAGAGCCCCGACTGAGCGCAACAGCGCACCCGCAGGGGACTGCGGAAGAGGAGCAGAAAGCTCCTGAGGCTTGACGCGTAAAGCGTCGCCCAGAGGCACACTCACTCCCCGGCCATATCCAAAGACTTATCCGTCACATTGGGGGCCGAACCGGGATAGTGTGAGTCGTCACACCGAGACTCTTCCTGTAGACCTTGTCTTGGCAGATTAGCTTTGAGACAAGCAAGCAGAAAGAGAATAGAGCCACACCGCGACATCGAACGCTTGAATTGCGCCTGAGATTGCAGCGATCGTGTATTCTTGTTTTTCATACACAGTCACAAAAGTTCTCTCAACTTCTTGCAGCATGTCGCAGAGCAGCCAGGAACAACTCTCCAGCAACGGCATCAACGATGCCACACCACAGGTGCAAGCCGTCATCAACGGCCACGGAGATGGCACATCACCGGATGCCGAGAACCGGCCGCCGGCCGACCTCACTCAGACCCCGGCAGACGGCGGAATTGAATCAACCGGTGGTGGTGAAGAACTCCCCTCCACCAGCAGGGTGAGCACCCAGGTTGGCATTCCTCCGGAACTGAGTGCAATGCGTGCCAAACTGAAGCTGCCAGGACACACTAAAGCAGTCATTTTCTCAACCTGGGAAAAGCACTACAAGCTTGAAATGGCCAAGAAAGAGAAGGAGACCGAAAGGCTCCGCGCTGAACTCCTCCGCTCTGAATTCGAAAGATACAAGTCAAAGAGTGATGAAAAATCATCGTCAGACTCAAGTGTTCAGGGTGAACGCGGAGAGACACCAAAGCGCCAGAAGCCTCCGAAGAAGAAGTTCAACAGGCCACTGTTCGGTCTTCGCCCGCGCATCCTCCGCCACGCCGTACCTCTCCGCATCAGGGACAAGGAAGAAAGGCCACTCTTCCGTCCCAAGCAGGTCCGCCCGCAGCCAAGATTCCTTGAGAGCGAGTCGGAACAAGACCTTCAGGAATCCGAGGTGGCACCACCGGCAGTGGACCCTCCCGCACAGGAGAGTGTGCAGCCCATTCAGAGGCAGCAGGCCGACGTCAACGACGCACATCTGCGAGCCGCAGGTGCATATTCTGGAAGGGATTGGGAAGGAGACTTCGAGCTCCCGGGAACGGCAATAAATCATCCTGCTTTCCAGCCGAACTGCTCATCGCACAACTGGCAGCAGGAGACCCGCCGAATCCCGCCCTTCTCAGCCGAATCGCAGCCCAGCAGGCGGCCAACAACAAGAACGCGCCGTCCACCTCCGCAGCCAATCAGTACGGAATTTCTCAACTTTTTGAGAGAGGACAGAGAGCGAGAGAGGGAAGTGATGAGAGAGATGATGGCTGGGATGGCAATGGAGCCCCTTTCCCCTTTCAACGGAAAGGGAGACTTCCGAACATTCCTGGAGAGGTTCAATGCCAAGTACGGCAGACTCCTCACCATGAACCAATGCCTTGGACAGTTGGTTTGCATGCTGGAAGGTGATGCTCGAAGGGCATACGACTTCTTGCCAGACAACGTCAAGAATGCCGGATTTGGGAGAGCTGTCGACGCGCTTGAAAGGCGCTTCCTTGGCGATCCGGCTCTCTCAGCCTTTGAGGCTGATCAAAAGTTCAGAAGACTGAGAAAGAGGCATGATCAGTCGGTCTCGGACTTCTGTCTTGATGTGGAGGCTCTCAGCAAGAAAGCCTTCCCGGACGCAACTGAAGAGATGCTGGCAATGCTGAGGAAGTCTAGTCTGTTGGACGGACTGGAAAGCAGCCAGTACAGAAGGGCGATGATGGCGAGAATGGACGACTCGCCCGCCATAAGCTACGACGACCTCAAGAGCGAGGCGCTCAGAATGGAGCAGCTGGAGAAGAGAGAAGCGGCGTTGTCAGGCTTCCAGAAGGGCGAGTTCCAGGGGAGAACGGCGCCCAGACAAGGAGGAATGTGGTCAACAAGGCCACGACCACCGTGGACCTCACAGCCGTCGGCACGGCCACCGGTTGGACCGCCGTCTCGCGCGCCCTACCGGCCACCCTACCAGGAGTACAATCGCCAGCCGCTGACTCGTCCGCCACCTGTCGCTCCACATCAACAATTCGCCAATCCACAGCAGCCACGCAACGCCCAGCAGTCGCAAGATGCGAGACGTTCGGCCGCAAGCGGACAGCAACAGCAGCAAGGGCAGCCCCAGCAGCACGGTCCGCCCGCTCAAGGAGCGCAGAACCGTGGAACAAGGCATGTGACGGTGGATGGAAAGAGGAAGAAGAAGCGGAAGTACAAGAAGACGTGCTGGGTCCCCTCCAACGCAACCAATGAGGAGCCTGAAAGCCGAGCCGTCATCGAACAAATTGAAGATCTTCCGCTCTCCCGAGGGCCGTCATGGCGAACTTGTGCCACTCTGAATGGAGTGGATTGCATCGTCACCATCGACAGCGGATCGGAGGTGACCATCCTTTCCGAGAAGGAAATGCAACGCATTGAAGAACTGTCCGGCGAGCCAGTCAAGCAATGGAGGCCACATTCAACCCTGAGAGACGCCTCCAACAACGCGATGGAGCTGAACTCCGTGGCGACACTCATGTTGAAGATGCCCTTCACCGAGGCCAAAGAGATTGGCGTGTACGTGACCGGCACCCCGGAGGCTGACAACGTCCTGCTTGGACAGAACGCACGATCAGTCTGGGAGAGGTGGTGGCTGCATACATCCGTAGAGGATGAAGAGCCAGCGAGAGTCATCAAGGTCACAGTCGTCCCACCACACTCTTCTGGCCGTCTCTCACTGCAACCTCCCCACGACCCTGCCGCCACGACCTTCCTCTCATCATCCAATGAAGTTGGCTCGACTCTTGTCTCGCCAGAGTGTGAAGTGCCGGTGCAAAATGAAACGAGTCATCCGCTTCAATTTGATCCGGACGAAGAAGTTGGAGTGTGGGCCTCAACCGCATGGCAGCCCATCGAGATGACACCCGACAACTCCGAGGCACTAACAGAGCGAGCAGATGAAGTGCTTGAGACAGTCTCAGCAAATGGCCGAATTGAGTCGGAAGCGCTGAGAAACTTGTTGAGAAGGTTCTCCGATGTTTTTGCGCTGAATGAGAATGAACTGGGGCAGACTAATTTGGTGCAGCATGAGATCGATGTCGGCAACAACCCGCCGATTCGACAGAAGCAGCGACCTGTTCCACTTGGCCTCAGAGAGCAAGTCAAGAAACAGCTGAAGCTAATGGAAGAACACGGAGTCATCCGACCAAGCAACTCGCCATGGGCATCACCATTGGTGCTGGTCAGGAAGAAGGACGGAAGCCTTCGGCTCTGTGTGGATTACCGACGACTGAATGACATCAGTGTGAAGGACGCCCACCCTCTGCCATCCGCAGAGCTGGCGATCCAGAACCTGAAAGGCAAGAGCCTCTTCACCACACTGGACATGCAGTCGGGATATTGGCAAGTACGACTCTCAGAGGATGCTGCCATTAAGTCCGCATTCACGGCACTCGATCGCCTCTACGAGTTCAAGGTACTTCCATTCGGACTGGCAACAAGTCCAGCAGTCTTTCAACGCCTGATGCACGAAGTACTCAAGGAAGTGCTCGGTGACAGTGTGATGGTGTACCTTGACGACATCATGATCGCAACCAGAGACGAGGCCGAACACCTCGTTCTTCTCGAGAAGGTGTTCGCCGCATTCCGTAGGCACGGCCTACGCCTCAACTCCAAGAAGTGCCGCATCGGCCAGGAAGAAGTGCCATTCCTCGGCCACATCATCGACAAGAACGGAATTCATGTGGACAAGGGAAAAGTGAAGGCCATCGCTGAGTACCCCATCCCCCAGAATCCGAAACAACTGCGCACTTTCCTTGGAATGTCAAACTACTACCGGAAGTTCATCCGAGACTACCCGAAGAGCTCGAGGCCATTGACAAGGCTCACTTCGACGAAAGCCGACTGGCAATGGAATGAAGAGCACCAGCAAGCATTTAATGAGTTGCGACAGGCGCTCATGTCCACCCCGGTCCTTGCCCAGCCGGATGTCACCAGAGCCGTCACTGGAGAGCGGCCGTTCTACCTCTACACGGACGCGAGTAGAGAGGCAATTGGAGCAGTGCTCGCGCAGGAGGACGACGACGGAGCTCTCCACCCGATCTTTTTCGCCAGCCGCCCTTGCAGCAAGGCTGAGCGAAACTACCACATCACAGACGCTGAAGCCTTGGCTGTGATGTTCGGCCTCAAGCGATTCAAGCAGTTCTGCACGGGAACCAGGGTGATCGTGAGGACCGACCACCAGCCATTGAGCGCGCTCTTCAAGGAAGTAAAGATTTCTCCTCGAGTCATGCGCTGGTCCGTCGAATTGCAGGAATTCGACGTGCGCATTCAGTATGTGAAGGGATCCGCCAATGCAGTGGCCGATGCCCTGAGCCGAGGAGCAGTTCAGGCAAGCGTCCACGATGACGACGACGCTCCTGAGATTGTGCGAGTCATCAATCGAATCGTCTTCGAGCCAGACGATGAGAGATGGAAGCGCGCGCTAGAACAAGATGCGAGAGCGCAGGAATTGCATGAAGCCATCAGGGCTTCACCGGACGAGATGGTCAGAAAGGGAGGAGCACTGTGGAGTGAAGAGAACGGCCTGCTCATGGCACAACTCCACAAGGGAAGCAAACGACGCTATGTGCCAAAAGCCTTACGAGAAGGCATCATTCGAGAACAGCACGACGGAAAGCTGGCAGGCCACTTTGCCGTCACCAAGATGATGAGCGGCATGAAGCCCGTGTTTTGGGAAGGAATGCGGAAAGATATCCAAGCATTCATTCAGAAATGCCCCAAGTGCGCGGCCTTCAACCCCGCCACCATTTTGACTCCTCCTCTCAAGCCAATTCTGGCAACTGAACCATTCCAGCTCGTTGCAATCGACGTCCTTGAGATCGGAATGTCTATCAGAGGCAACAGATACATCCTGACGATCGTGGATCACTTCAGCAAGTTTGGCGCGGCGTATGCCATGAAAGACAAGAGCGCCAGAACGGTAGCCCGGAAGTTCGTCCATCATTGGATTGCAGAAAATGGCCGACTTCCTGAAGCAGTGCTGAGTGATCAGGGACTCGAATTCACGAGCAAGTTGACTGAAGAGTTGTTGGCTCTGATGGATGTCAATCATACGACCACGAAAGGCTACTGCCCAAGAGAGAATGGAGCCTGTGAACGTCTGAATCAGACTCTTCTCTCACTGCTGCGCAAGAAATGCGACGATCCCCAAGAATGGGACGAGATCCTTCCATTCGCAGTTTATGCCTACAACACCAGCTGGCATAACAGCATCGGAGACTCGCCCTACTTCATCGTTCACGGCCGAGATCCCAGACCGCTGGGCCCACGCCTTGCAGCTGCGAGAAACAGCCCATATGCCGATGTCACCGATTACAAGCAAGACTTGGTAACCGGGTTGCAGCTTGCACACGAACACGTCCGTGGACATGCAAAACGCGCAGCTGATTTAATGAAGGAGCAGTACGACAAGAAGAACAACGTCTTCTCGCGCCGATTCCCTATGGCTGGAGATCTGGTGTACATGAAAATTCCATCGGCCCGCGCCGGCCAAGAAATCCCCAAGCTGGAGAATGAATGGGCCGGGCCCTTTAGAGTCATGAGCACCACCGCCAACTCAGCCATCATCAGAGAGATTGCGGGAAAGAGTGAGAGAGTTGTCCAATTTGACCTGCTTCGGGTGCTTCCAAAAGAAATGCCAGAGACCACCATTATGACGACAAAGAAAGGCAGAAAAGACTGGAGGGAGCAAGTGGTCAGACGAGTGCAAAGAAGTTCTTCTTGCAGGAAAGCTGACCCGGATTGGAACTGCACTCAGTGCACCCCAGTGAATGCCATCAAGTACGGAGAAGTTGCGGGGAACCAATGCCCGATGAACTTGGCATCCATGCCCGTGCATTCTCTCCGCTAAGCCGCCAGGCTCTGCCAAATCATCAAACTGGAACAGAGCCCCAATAAGGTCATGGGCCTTTTCTGCAATACGGCCGAAATCGAGCCGGCCCCCGAAGCATGGAATCAAGCACTCGTAAAGTCCTGCTATCACACCTTCCTCAAGTGGCTCAACGCCAACGAGGAAGACACCGACTACCCGCCATACCTTCGAGCCGCTCTGCGAATGTGGAAGCGAAATGCCCGCCGAAAAGCAGGCCCAAAGACCAAGGGAGCTTTTCCCACCACTGCCATCTACCAGGTGATGGCATACGCGCCTCGAACGTTGGCGGGCCTCCGACTGGCTGTGCCCTGCCCTACAGTGGAGACCAACGACTGGAAGACCCTCGGAGAGGCCCTGGAGGCACTTCAAGATGTCAGCATGGTGCAATGCCTCCTCGTTTTCCTGCCGACCACAAGTCGCGAGGACATGGCAAAGCACGGTCCAGACATCGGACGCCAGCTGGATAGACTCGCCACCGCACTCGAGAAGCCTGAATTCCTCGTTGTCTCCGCAAGCCCCCCTCAGTGGGACACCTCGAGTGATGCCATGGATTACATGGCTGAATTTCTCTCCGAGCTATCCACCATGCTCTTTACTTCCACAATCGCAACAGAGCTGCACAGATTCAAGGGAATCGCCCCGGTTTGGCTGGCCGCGGGCTTCGCGGAACCCAACAAAGAGCTCCCGGTCGTTTCCGCGTCGACCTTCATCGAGCTCCTGGAGCGAGTGCTCCCAGCCACAGGCACACAGCTATTCCGCAACATGAGGCGCTTCCTCGACAGCCACGCACCATTTATCGGACGGAAGCGAGCGGCTGCGATGCGAACGAAGGCGCCGCCTCCCCAGAAGCAGAAGCGGACCGAGGAATCGACTACAATGCGCAAACAGCAAGAGCACCATCCACGCGGAGCAGACGAACCAAGTACATCCCATTCCCATTACCATGATGAGAGAAGGCCCCGTCCCAGCCGACATGACCCCCATCATCGTACTGACGTCTGCCACTATTGCCACAAAACCGGTCATGTCTCTTCCCGTTGTCTTAAGCGGGCCCATGCCCGGAAGTGAGTGAATCGAGACTCCCCCAACCCTCTTTCTTAGCTGTCGAGGCGCCAGCTTTTGCGCCCGGGGGATGTCATAAGGCCGACTATCATATTCCTCATTCTCATTTTATCAAATGGCCAAACACTCACAAAAACCTCTTCCCTTTGTTATTTTCCACATGCATTCTTCATTTCATACAATCCTACCAATTATTACGACTTTTCTATAAGTCATTCCTAATTCTGTTAAGAATGCCACAGCATGTACATACAGTTGTCACATTGCCTGGACTTGTATTTTTAGCCCGCCAAAACGCGCCCAGTATAGGTCGTCATGGCTTATGTACAGTTGCCGTTCTTGCACTTTGCGGGTTTTAATTGCGAGCTGTAACGATAAACAAGATCGCTCTCTGAACTCGGTGTTCGCGCACCTCACCACGCACTAAGGGATCACCGGGGCACGACTGTGCCACCTCTGCACCCAAAAGGGGAAGCAGAGAAGAGCCAGAGGAGAGCCTCTGACTGAGTGCAGAAGCACGACCTCTGCCTGAAGGAGGCAGAGAAGGGTCAGGGCCGAGACCCGGACCGAGCGCAACAGCGCACCTCTGCTCGAGAAGCAGAGAAGAGTCGGGGAGAGCCCCGACTGAGCGCAACAGCGCACCCGCAGGGTACTGCGGAAGAGGAGCAGAAAGCTCCTGAGGCTTGACGCGTAAAGCGTCGCCCAGAGGCACACTCACTCCCCGGCCATATCCAAAGACTTATCCGTCACAGAAAATCACTTAGAGAGAGCCAATAAGTTGCGTCTCTCTCTATCCTACATTATTCTACAGAAAAAGGCGATTCTTTTGAGCTATTGAATATTGTATACAAGTAAGTCTGAACGATTTCCGCACTCGAGGTCTGAGATGTCAGGAGTTGGCTGTGTGCATCGCTCTTGTGCGCAAAGTTGTAAGTGTAATAAAAACGCTCACCGTGACTTATACACATCTCTCTGTACCTCATTAGAACCGCCTTTCTGGGCAGAATGTAATAACATAGAGAGATAGTCACCTTTCGGTCTCTTTATAGTGTTAACACCAAAGAAACACAAAACTCACAAATTTTGGCAGCGTGTCAAAAAGATTACTTGAGTTGTACATGCTTTCTCCTGTTCTCTCCCTCTTTCTTTTTTTCTTTCTTTCATTCTTGTTTCTTTCCCTCTCTCCCTTTCTTCTCTCTCTCTCTCCTCTCTCTCTCCCTTCTCTCTCTCTCCCTTCTCTCTCTCTCTCCCTTCTCTCTCTCTCCCTTCTCTCTCTCTCTCTCTCTCTCTCTCTCTCTCTCCACAGGTACATGCCTGTATATGTGCATTTGCGAGCAGACAAACATGTCACCTTCGAGCGCAGGAAGAGCGGCGCCTCAAACAAAGCGAAGTAGCGATCACATCCGGACTGGCAAGTTATGCCACGTCGAGCAGCGACACATAGGGGTTCAAACCCACGTGTGGTCAATGTTTTCTCAACATGTTTTGCGCGTTTTATTTTACATGAAAAGTACCCCGTTAGAGAGAGAGAGAGAGAGAGAGAGAGAGAGAGAGAGGAAAAGAGTGTTGTGTATGTAAATTCGGTCTCTTTGTAGTGTTCACATCAACAGCGAGACCTGGTACATGAAACTGTTATTAGAATGAGAGAGAGAGAGAGACAGAGACAGAGAGACAGAGAGAGAGACAGAGAGAGTGAGAAAGAGAGGCACAGAGACAGAGAGAGAGAGAGAGAGAGAGAGAGAGAGAGAGAGAGAAAGTGTGAGTGACTCTCATGCAAGTCTTGACGTACATGAATTCGAATATTCGAATATTCGAATAATCTAAAGTGTGAATAGAACGAACTTATGCCCGGCGAGTTCGGTTTCCGGCGGAAAGTTCGTTTCTGTCGTTTTTAAAGTACGTTTTATGCGAACTTAAAAACGAACTTTCCCGCCAGAGGGTTAAAGTATTATACTTTCTGCGCTGTGTGTAGTCACTAGTTTCTGTGGAATGAGGCAAGGGGCAGTAGCACAATTTCTGTGGATTCTTCACACCGGACTTTTTAAAAATCTGTCAGGGAATTCGTGGTAGGAGTTTTTCCCTTATAGTCTCCTTTAAATAGTTAGCCAATTTTCTCTCGCTTTATCCTCACAAAATCATTATTGTAAATCTACATATGTACACTCGTATTCAATAAATTTACAGAGTTTTAGCATGATTTCGTTCCCATACGTATTTACATAATCCATAGCATTGAAGGGTACATACACACGGTTAATATTTTCGACGCTTACTGTAACGGATAAATTCTTAATTACTTTAAAATAAAATACGGGTATTGTAACGCATAAACACGTGAATATTTATAAAATTACAAAAATTAACCGTGGCATCGCCACCGTCCTCGAGTGGAACGGCGAGATGAAGGGGCGAGTAGCCAGTGCACGACGCCGTCTTTGTGCAGTGCGCAGAGGTAGGATTCTTCAGCGTCAGCAAGACGTCCGCGTGCTAGTTTAATTAGCTTTTAAATTTTCCGCTCTTTTTGAATGTCGATTCAAATGACGGACAAATCGGCATTACTGACTTCTGCGCCATCTCCCGGAGGCAGAGTGTTCTTCTCGATCGTTACACTCGCACAATGGCAATGCGAGTCTGAAAGATCTCGGGGTTCTACTTCTTGAACACTCCCTTTATCTCTCACACTCTCTCACTCTCTCGTCTATCTCTCTCTGTCTCACGCTCTCTAGTTCACTCACTCTCTATATCCTGACAGAAATGAAGTATGCATGAATGTAATGTTCGTTGATATGTACATTCATTCTTAAATGAATATTACAGAATAAATTTCAGTTATTTTCGCCCTTGAACCTGCGCCGTTGGGAAGAAAGAAAAGAGCCGTTGTCATTGTGAGAAAGGCCACAAGCTTCCTTCGATGCAAACCGTACAAATCGGATCGAGATGCATCCGCACTCATCCTTAAATCATTGAGCAAATAGTTGTCAAAATCTTGGCGCCAACATTTAATTTTTTTCTAAAATCACAAAATGCTACAAAGTGTCTTGTTCGGCGTGCTGAAACCTGAAATGGCACCAATTAACATTAAGAATGGAAGCTAATTATCACTTGTTGAAACGTGCCTTCCCGTTTTATACCAAACACTTGTCAGATGAGGCAGCAAGACAAAACATGTGATTTGTGGCAGGGCGAAAAGAGTAGTAGAGAAGAAATAAAAATTGCACAAGTGCGTTTTCATTTTGCATTTACTGCACCAATTCGCTTTTGGCTTTTCGACAATTGAGGCTGGAATGATGGGCAAGAAAAAAAGATTTGCATAATTTTTTTCCAAAAGTCCACTGACAATTTTTTTTCCAACCGGTGTGAAATATGATAGTTTCGGTTTAAAATTGTGCATCTTTTTTACTCTTGTAATGCTGAGCAGTCGGACAAAGTAGTGGCGCAATAACCACATTTCTCAACCCACAACAGGCATATGTGGGCAGTAGCCACATGAAAACCACTTGTCGATCCATTGCAAGAGAATGAAGGAACATTGTTTACACAATACGAGTTTGTGATGCATGCAACTTATACATTCTTTGAAAAAAGTTAGCAAAATTCACCGAGCCAAGCTTCTTTCCTTTTCCTTTCATAAATATAAAGCATATGATGAAGTTGCGAGCGCAGAATTAAATTTGAAAGAAAAAGTTTCCGCGTAAATTGATTCTCTTCTTTCCTCATAAATTTTTTTTTGGCGCAATGAGATGTTTTCTTTCTGCTCTTGCGAACTATTTTGGATGTTTTTCAATTTATCGTTTAACATTTTATTTCTCTCCCACTCTCTCAATCTTTCTTTCGAGAATAAGTGAAACAAGTCAAAATAAAGAATGAAACATAAACTACTTCATGTCCCATGTGGTGATATTTTCGTTTGTTGGCAAATTGCCAGGAAAGCGTTGCTCCAACCTATCGTACTATCTGAACGGCCATTTCGTGCGAGGAGTTAAACTTTAAAGCTCGCTTAAGTTAATTTCTTTCATATGAACAAGGTTTTGGATTTTGGATTATTAGCAACCTAGTATACATTCTTACATATATGGACAACTTTTCTAATCAACGTTCAATGTCGGGGAGGAGGACACAAAACTTGCTCCGACGGAAACATTGAAAGGGCAAGCATGTTTTACGAAAAAGAAGCACATGAACTTTGTCTGAGGGAGAGAAGAATGAACTTGTTGAAGGGACTACGATGAACAACGCGATCATTGAGATCTTTCGGCGATCTGGGTGAGAAAAGAATCTAAATTCACATGTAGTATGTACATTCTTGTTTACACACACATAACTACGATTTATACGAGCTCCTGCGTAGTAAACTTGAAATGCAGACAAAAGAACTCGCACAATCAAGTGGATCGTTACCTTACTCATTTGCTGATACTTCAGACAACAAAGAGAGCATGTTTTTAGGTCAAATTCTGTTTCGATTCTCGGAAAGGTTTGAGAAATCAGACATGAATTATTTTCTTTTTATCCTACGACAAAACGTTTTAAGTCTATCAACTTTATTCCAATAAGATTCAAAAAGCAGATATGATTTTTTTTTCCGGAAAATTATGATTGCAAAAAGCTTTCACAAGATTTCTTTTATTTATTCAACACATCATTAAGATGTAACGACATTAAGAGATTAAGAATCAGAAGTTTGGAGGATGCAAGTATTACGTTTTGAAGAATTAATGTTGACAACGCTTTCTTGCCTGGCACCGGGAGCAACTCCTTCAGCAGAACAACCGCTATCTCAAACTAGCGAGACTCTAATTCTTACCACATCTGTGGTCCAATCTTCACTACATTCAATATACTTGTCCTGGTTCTGATGTTATTCTTCGGAGACGCACGTACTAAACCATACGCACGCCTGCAAATTCAACTTCAGGTTGGTGATAGAATTCGTCAAGTTTAATAATGGTTTCTTCCAATGTCAAAAATTAGCCTTCCAATTTATCATTCGTTCTTTACTTTTTTGTCGTAAATGCCTGCTCTTGCAGATCACGAGTATCAGCTTTGATTTTTTCCTTGATTTCCTAGCACCGATCAGTGCTTTGCGCGAAATGGCCGTTTACTCTTGCCCAATTCGGATGATTTCAATCACAGTACAGGACGCTCTTGTAAGCATATGTACACATTTCGTGTTTCTTCTATATTCAAGAAGTAAATATAATCTTATTACACAGACTCTTATTTATTTATCTATTTATTTATCTGTATATGTATACATACATCAAGTTTAATGATGAGCAGACATTTCACAAGTGACATTTTAGTTGACATCGGGACACTTGCAATCGAAATTTCTAGTTCAAACTGGCCAAATAAGGCGAAAAACAAGACATTATTTATTCGCCACGGACCTCCTTTAATGGATTCTGATACTTATATACAACGTCAGGGCGTAAAGGCGATAGCTGGTTGTTTCGTCGCCTCCTCGTACGTCTCATGTGTCCTCCACCGTCACCAGCTCGCCATGCCGCCCTCTTCCATGTGGCGTCTTCGTAGCTGGTCAGCCAAGCTGGTGGTTCACGTCGCCTTCACTCTTCTTCTCGTCCTCGATTGCTTTATCTTCTACTACATGGTTCACAGTGCGTATCTACCGAATCAGGTCTCACTATGAATGCACATCAGAGTCTCTTTCTTCCTCTTCATTATCGAGAAGGTCGGAAAGTGGGAAACGAGTAAAGAGATAAATACTCTGCAACTCAGGAGTTACCGAAGAGCAAAGAGTGGCTGCAGACGAAGCCAATTTTCTCTCTTTACGCTGTCACTTCATCAGCCATGTTCTATTTCTCCTTGTGTACGTGACTAAAGAAAGAAGAATGAAACATACATGAATTGTAAAAATAATTTCACTCATTTTTAGGCTCATTCTGTTCCGCCACAATTGCTTTCGTAATTGCTGCGCTAGTCTTGCACTGCCTTCATGTTTTGAGGATGCCTAGTCGTATCTTAAGTATCCGCAGTAAGGCAATGCAGAGGAGAGCCATGTGTCTTCTCTGCGCTCAGGTCATTCATTATTCGCTTCTAAAGTTATTCTTTAATAAACTCGTTCCTTTTCCAGATTTTACTTCCATATTCTGTCGTTTTAATTCCAGTCGGCGCTATCATGTCTGATGTGTTCTTCCCAAATATAACGCAGGGTAAATTGGTTCAGAAATTTCGAGTAAAAAAAATCTAACACTTTTAAACGAAATCGAGCATGAATAAAGTATGATGATCTCGCGTGTTGAGATGCCTCGGCCTTCCTGCTGCCCTCGTAAACACGCACGGAGTGCTCAACTCACTGTGTGTCGTTGCTTTCTCACGAAAGTATCAAGCAGTGCTGAGACAGCCCTTTCTAAAACTGCATGGCACGCTTCGGTAATCATTTTTACTATTATCCAGGAATATGATGGTTTCATAGAGATGGCTTATCTCATTGTTTTTTTGACATTTGAATAACGACCTTGTATCTTGGCAGACACAACGGGTTCCGCTTACGACTTTCTAGCAACGAGAGAAAAGAGCAATGAATTTTGAATGACATGTAATGTTCGTAGATATATACATTCTTAAATGAATATTACAGAATAAATTTTAGTTATTTTCGCCCTTGAACCTGCGACGTTAGGAAAAAAGAAAAGAGCCGCGGACATTGTGAGAAAGGCCACAAGCTTCCTTCGATGCAAACCGTACAAATCGGCTCGGGATGCATTCGTACTCATCCTTAAATCATTGAGCAAATAGTTGTCATAGTCTTGGCGCCAACATTAAATTTTTTCTTTCAAGATAAAATTTTTTTTTTCTAAAATCACAAAATGCTACAAAGAGTCATGTTCGGCGTGCAGAAACCTGAAATGTCACTAATTAACATTAAGAATGGAAGCTAATTATCACTTGTTGAAACGTGCCGTCCCCTTTTATACGAAACACTTGCCAGATGAGGCAGCAAGATAAAACATGTGATTGTGGCAGGGCGAAAAGAGTAGTAGAGAAGAAATAGAAATTACACTGGTGTACGCTTTCATTTTGCAGAACTCCACAAATTCATTTTTGGCTGATCGAAAATTTTTTATTTTGTTTGCAAATGTCCACTAACATTTTTTTTCCAACCATTATGAAATACATATAATCGTTTAGGGTTAAAATTATGCCTCTTTTTTTACTCTTTTAATATTGAACAGTCTGACAAAACAGTGAAGAATAAATGACATTTCCTAACCCACTACAAGAATATGTGGGCAGTGGCCTCATGAAAACCACTTGTCGATCCATAGCAAGAGATGGAAGGAATAAAAAGATTCTCTGTGCAATACGAGTTTGTGATGCATTCAACTAATACATTCTTTGAAAAAAGTTAACAAAATTCGCCGAGCCAAGCTTCATTCCTTTTCCTTTCATAAATATAGAGAATATTTCAAAGGATACGAACGTTCAGGATTAAATTTGAGAGATAAAATTTTGTAGTAAACATATTCTTTTCTTTCTCTATATTTTTTTTTGGCGCAGTGAGATGTTTTTTTCTGCTCATGCGAATTATTTTGGCTGTTTTTCAATTTATCGCTTAACATTTTATTTCTCTCCCACAATCTCAAGCTTTCTTTCGAGATTAAGTGAAACAAGTAAAAATAAAGAATGAAACATAAACATATATGGCCAGCTTTTCTAATCCACGTTCAATGTCGGGGAGGAGGACACGAAACTTGCTACGACGTGAACATTGAAATTGCAAGCTTGTTTAACGAAAAAAAAGCACACGAACTTTGCCTGAGGGAGAGAAGAATGAACTTGTTGAAGGGACTACGATGAACAATGCGATCAGTGCGATCTTTTGGCGATCTGGGAGAGAGAAGACTCTGAATTCACATGTAGTATGTACTATCTAGTATATACACACCTAACTACGATTTATACGAGCTCCAAAGTAGTGAAATTGAAATGCAGACAAAGGAACTTGCACAATAAAGTGGACTCTCTTTACTATACTCCTATGCTGATACTTCAGGCAACAAGAGTGTCTGTTGTTATGTCACATTTAGTTTCGATTCTCGGAAAAGTTTGAGACATCAGACGTGATGCAAAAGAATTGTTTTATTTTTCGCACGGCATACATACATTTCAAGTCCTTCATCTTTATTTGAGTCTTCTAATAAGATTCAAAGAGCAGATATGATTTTTTTTCCGGAAAATTATTATTGTGACAAGCTTTCACAATATTTCCTTTTTTATTCATTCAATACATCATTAAGATGTGACGACATCTAAAGATTAAGAAGCATTAATTTGTAGGATGCAAGTATAACGTTTTGAAGAATTCATGCTGACAACGCTTTCTTGCCTGACACCGGGAGCCACTCCTTCAGCAGAACAACCGCTATCACAAATTAGCGAGGCTCTAATTCTTGCGGTCTACCACATCTGTGGTCCAATCTTCACTACATTCAATATTCTTGTCCTGGTTCTCATGTTATTTTACGGGGATGCGCGAACTAAGCCTTATTCACGCCTTCAAATTCAGCTTCAGGTTGGTGATAGATTTCGTCAAGTTTCATTAATCTGCTTCCAATGTCCATCCAAGAATAAACGATTATATTATTCGTTATTTCTTAATTTTTTTTTCGTAAATGCCTACTCTTACAGATCGCGAGTATCAGTTTTGATTTCATCTTTGATTTCCTAGCTCCGATCAGTGCCTTGCGCGAAATGGCCGTTTACTCTTGCCCAATTCGGATGATCTCAATCACTGTAGAGGACGCTCTTGTAAGCATACATATTTTACGATTCTTCTATATTAAAATTAAATTGTTCTCTTATCACACATACTTGTATTTATTTTTCTATGTATTTATCTATTCAAAAATCAAGTTAAATGATTTTACGACATTGTACAACTGACTTGTCAATTGAAAACATTACCGGATAAAAATAATGTGAATAATATTAATAGTAATAAAAGAGGAGGAAGAGTTAAGAGATGCTGATCCTCTTTCACAACTTCAGGGCATAATGGCGATAGCTGGTTGCTTCGTGGCCTCCTCGTACTTTTCGTGCGTAATCCACCGCCACCAGCTGGCAATGCCGCCCTCTTCCATTTGTCGTCTTCGTAACTGGACAGCCAAGGCGGTCGTTCACGTCGCCTTCACGGTTCTCCTCGGCCTCGCTTGCTTGCTCTTCTACTTCATGGTTCTCAATGCGCATCTAAGCAATCAGGTCCCACTATGAATGCACATCAGAGTCTCTTTCTTCCTCTTCATTATCGGGAGTCGGAAAAGGTGAAACGGATGTTTGGAAAAGAAATAAATGCTCTTTAATTTAGGAGTTACCGAAGAGCAAAGAATGGCTGCAGACGAAGCCAATTTTCTCACTTTACGGTCTCACTTCAACAGCCATGCTCTATTTCTCCTTGTGTACGTGATAAGAGAAAGAAAAATTTTACATTCATACATAAATTGTAAACATAATAATTTCACTTATTTTTAGGCTTGGTCTGTTCCGCCACAATTGCTTTCGTAATTGCTGTGCTAGTCTTGCACTGCCTTCATGTTTTGAGGATGCCTAGTCGTATCTTGAGTATCCGTAGTAAGGCAATGCAGAGGAGAGCAATGTTTCTTCTCTGTGTTCAGGTCCATTGTTCATTTCTATAGTTATATCTTAATATAATCGTTCCTTTTTCAGATTTTACTTCCATATTCTGTCGTTTTAATTCCAGTCGGTGGTATCATGTTTGATGTGTTCTTCGCACACATAACATACGGTAAATTTTATAAAGAATTTTCGAATAAAAAATTCCAAAATTTCTAAATAAGATCTAAATTATTCTTCGCATCAAGAAAGTTTGTTTTCTCATTTATATAGAAAGCTTGTTGAGGTGTCTCGGCTTTCTTGTTGCCCCTCGTAAGCACTCACGGAGTCCTCAATTCGCTGTGTGTCATCGCCTTCTCGCAGAAGTACCAAGCAGTGCTGCGACAACCCTTCCTAAAACTGCATGGCACGCTTCGCTCATCATTTTCACCATAATCCAGGAATCTGATGGTGTCATGGAGCTGGCTCGACGCTTTACAAGATCGCATTGTTCCTCCTGCATTTTGAAGTAAACATATATCATGATAGTAGTAATTATTTTATTGCCAGAAAATGCGGATTATAAACCATCTAAATGATTCGATGTAGTTGAATGTTCATAAATGGTAGATAAGCTTCAACGATATTGCAAGGAGAAAAAAGTTGAATCCTGTGCTCACAATCAGCAATTGACGAAAAATATTATGAAGCTTTGCAGCGACGCGTGCAAGCACGATTAGTGGTTTTTTTAATGTTATAGTATAGAACAGCTTGATGCGTGAGCACAGTGAAGGTTAAAGTAGCGATGACATATTTACTTCCTGTGGTTTTCGAGTCTAGGAACAAAAGGGTAAATGTTTCATTTTTTCCGCATCCGGTGGGAATTATCTGCCGCGTTTTAAAACATCAGAAGCATAAAACATATACAAGTTGATTTGTAAGTTGATTTCCCTTGGCATAATGTGTTTTGTATTCTTCTCGTCTAACCTGCAAGCCATTAGAATTTTAATCAGAGACATAAAATCAAAGATTTAGTAACTTTTTTCAAAACTCCTTCTGGTGCCGTTCCTTCCCAAGAACAGCATCCTTCTTTAGGAAGTGAAATGCTTATTATTACTAACATTTATCAAATCAGTGGTGCCATCTTAACTTTTTTTTAAATATAAATATGTATGTATTTGTTGTCATTCTCATGCTAATGGTAAGCTTACATAAATATATACATAATAATACATATATGTACCTATGTATGTACATTCATAAATATCCATTTCCTTACGTAATGTTCAATACTCACCGTTTCCTTCAGGTTATATTGGCCCAGAATTACTTTTGTTCAAACAAGAGACACGGCATTGTATAGGATATGATATTGCTGCCGGCGTGATCAGTGATCTTTTGCTACTTCGCATGAATTTTCTGCCGCCATCAGCTTTCGATGCCTCCCACTTTTCTTTGGCTGTCGAGATACGCAAGTCATCAGAATAAATATTTTTCAAACGATTAATATTCGTGTTCTTTTCACTTTTAAGCGAACTACACGAATTATTTAAATTACTGCATTGCTATCGAAGAATATCATGAAAAAAAGAATGAAGCACAATTTATATGATCCGAACTTATAAAAACCACCATTCAATGCCGCAAATGAAAGTAAGAGCTAGAAAGGATAAGCGGGGATAAAGTTTAAGACGAAACTTGTAAACCACTAGTGCATGAGGATTAGCACGAGCTTCCCCACAGGGAGCAGAATCGATAAGGATGAGGGATAAAGTATGTATATAACCCTCCAGAATTTGATGATACTTCGTTGTAAAATCGTTGTAGAATAGTCTTCGTGAAACGCAGAAAGAGTACCCGCCAACAATTGCATAATTCACCGAAATATGAATGACTCCCTTTTCTAGTAAGCCGAAGATCGATAGCTGCCGCTGTTTTAAAACACCGGTTGATTCACTTTGATACTCCTGTGGCTCTTCGTGCTGAACATCTCAGTTGTTTACTTACGATCTTACGTAGATGTTTTGTTGTTTATTTACCAAAATTGCAACTCTTCTTTGAGATATCAGACACAGAGACTTAAATGCAGAAATTTATGAGAAGAGTACAGAATTACCAATTGGTTTTTGTCAAATAAACAAAATCAAAATATGTACATATGTACATACAGTCCACTCAACGGCGAAGGATCAATGCAAAGTCCGCCATAGCTGACGCTACCAAACGAGCCAGGTGGAATTGCTCCCTGCAGAAGGAAAAGGGTTTTCAGGTAATTCACTAATCAATGTAAGTGCTGGAAATCTTCACTAACTCCTTAAAAAAGGTGAAAAAATGTGTGTTTTCATGTCGTTAAACGACAAATTTGTCATTGTAATCTTGATTCATTTGGCTGCGGAGAGGGTACTGTAAATGAATAAATACGACTCTCCATTCATTCTTCGAATTCTTCAATCGCTTATATCGATTTATCCTAATTATAGTCATTTAGAATCTCACGGTACAAGATTAGCTACTGTACATTGTAGCCCCCTTCCTATTTTGCCACGCTCTATCGGGCCGAGAACAGGCGAGATTGTACAGCAGCGCTACCAAACGTACAGTACCGGTAGGCAAAATATATAATTATTCCCTGGATGACTCCTGTTAGCTCAGGCAATCCTCTGATTTGTGTATTCCTTTATTGTGTCATGTAGCATTTTAATTAGTTCACAATTTGAAGACTATTAGAATTAATGTCGTTCAGAATTATTCATCGAACAGAACTGGAAGAAGGAGTTGAAATCGAATGCCCGCTTCTGCACCAAATTCTGCCGCTGTGTCTCTGCGAGTAGATCAAAGCAAGCCGCTTGACCAGCTTCTTCCAAAGTTGGCAACGCGCCCGCCACGAAACCCTGGATATCAATTTAATAGTTGTCGAGTGCAAAAAAAATAAGCGTCCATTGTTCTTTTATTGTCTAATTTGTAATATTAAAAAAACTGTTAGCTAACTTTATAACGAATGTGTTACTTTTTTTCAAATGCTAAAAGGTTGTGAATGCAAGTTCTACCGCGTAGATGGCGTTCTCGAAACGCACGATGAGGTGTCATTGGCGTGAAGACACGACGTTGCAGTTCGCTTCCATCCGACCTCTGGACAAGCCGTCCAGCAGCTGGTCGTCCTCCCTCTGCTTCAATGCGGCTGTATGCAGGATTGTCGTCCGTTTGCCGCTCTCAACGACAAGCAGAAGCGATCGAATGACTGTGGAGTCTTGCCGATTACGTCCGGCCTGAACAGCACAGCCGAAGACTTGGACCTGTTCAAAGAGCAGCGCCGACTGCTGTAGTGACCAGTCGAAGTTTGCTTCTCCATGAAAGGATCGGAGGTGAGCGGCAAACGGCTTCGCCTCCCATTTGCCGTCAATCAATTCATAGCGAAACATCGGAGAGTCGATGTAGTAAGCGCGTCTTCCGAGAATTTCGCGAATCCGTCCCGCTTCTTCTCCCGAATGCTGGAAGAGAGCCCCCGCGGCGACTTCAAATTCCATGACTTTTTCGCTCGAGATGACGTCACCACCGTCGTGGCGAATACGGTAGCGCGATGCTTTCTTCTTATCCATCCAATCTTGCAAGTTTTCGTAGACGAGAATGCTGTAGTGGTTTGGATCGGTTGGTTGCTCAACAATGAGGGAGATCTCCAAGGAGAGTCTAGGCGACGTTCCAGTCGTTCATTGCAAGACTTCGTAAGTGACGTCGTTGTCAAAGTGATGCGAATTTGGGACTATGCGCACGACCACAAACTTTTCATAGCTGATCGAAACATGCATGAAGAGCTGGGTGGAGGTGGCGAAGCTCGCGGCACTCAAGAATCTCGGACGTAAATGCGACGGAAGCGGTAGAACGCACGTTGCGTGCTGAGACAATTGTGGTGACTTCAGATGGGATAGCGGAGTCATGAAATAGTGGCAGCCGAAACGACTGCGATTATAGACTATTTGCATGGGAAAGTTGATGCTTTTGTCCTCAGGTCGTCGGAAAGTCAGCGCTGTGCGCATTGATCTGCTGAGGGTGGCCCCAGAGGATCGCGTACTCCGAGACGGCGAGCATCTTCGGCGACAGAATGGCATCATCATAAACGTGAATGTTGCCGATCGGCGCCAGAGCACGCACGGCCATGGCTGCTGTGAAGGTCTCAAAGTGTTCTAAATTCATTCCAATGTGATATATGTACATAAGTGCATCTTTATTCGAATGTTATAGAAATTAAAGCTTGCGATAAGTTTGAATGACATTTCTTTTTTTAATTATAATATTAAGAATCACAACTAATTGTAAGTTCGAACAGGAATAATCTCACAATGCTAAATTTATCACGCAAACTAGAAAAATTGCGAATATTCGACATGAGCCTTACTATGTGACAGGTACAAGGCTAATTCAATGTCTAAAATGGACAGCAATCGAAACGTATTGGATGCGATTTGTCGATTGAGAGCTTGAGAAAGCACAAAACGAGCACTTAAAATGGTGCAAATAAACCAAATGATTGTCATTGCAACTTGAGCATGACCTGCTCTCTTTTCTCGCCTCATTAAAAGCTGCTAGTCATCGCGTCATCTATTCTGTCATAATTTTGAGAATTCACTTACACTCTACACCGCAAAAAACACTGCACTCATTGATTTAAAAAGCATGGCTATCAACCATAAAGCAAAGTATAAATAATGCTTATGGTTTCTAGATACCCTCAAGATTTTGAATTATCACAATCTAACAATAAGTCTTGGGATATGCTGTCTGGTACTTTGGTCGAACACAGTAGTAACTTGCAGACTGGTATGAAAATTCGTTCAAGGTTTTAAACTCTAATTAAAACGCCTCTGATAGGGTAAAAGGAGCGGCAATTTTTCCACTTTTTCCAGAGTATATTCTAAGCAATAAAGTAAACTCAGTTAGCATATGTCTGCAAAATTTTTGTTACTTATAGAGTACCATTCAGCAACGATGGGTGCAGGATCTCTTGGAATTTTCGGAAAGTGCCCACTAATGTCCGATCAAATAGTGCATTTATCGATGGACGCACACCGATTTCTTTTACGTAGATACATATTTTGATTCCCGCTGTCGGGTTTTACTAGACTAAGGCATTAAAATGCCTCGATTGCACACGTTTATGTCCCAACAATTTCTATTTTATTGATACTAAATTAGCGCAGGGGCATTAAACGCATAGCAAAATCGCATTTTCGGGCATTAAATTTATGTTCAATTGCCATAATATAAGATCAACACTTCAAAATAAAAGAGGATCAACGTCATCTTGTACAGCCTGAGCCATCGCCATAAAACCGGGTCAGCTTCTTGGATTACGATCTAAATGATGCGCGAAGGGTGCGATGCAGTTGTAGGAAAGGTTGTCTCAGCACCGCTTGATAATTCTTCGAAAACACGATGACACACAGCGAGTTGAGCACTCCGTGAGTGCTTACAAGGGGCAGCAGGAAGGCCGAGACACCTCAACGGGCGCTTTTGAGACTTCATACTTTGATGGAGAGAAGAATAATTTCGATTTTTATTTGAAATGGTTGGATTTTTACGAAAATTCACTACAAATTAACCCTGTGTTATGTTTGGGAAGAACGTATCGGATATGACGACGACAGCTGGAATGAAAACGACCGAATATGGAAGTAAAATCTGGAAAAGAAAAGGTTATATGTGGTATAACTTTTGAAGAGAATGACCTGAACCGAGAGAAGTATCATGGCTCTCCTCTGCATTGTCTTAGAACGGACACTCAAGGTACGACATGGTCTGCTCAAAACATGTTGGCAGTGCAAGACTAGCGAAGTAAGTACGACGCCAATTATGGCAGTACAGACGGAGCCTAAGTGGAATTATTGTACTATTTATGTTTAAATCTTCTTCCTCTTATCACGTACACATGGAGAAATAGAATATGGTTGATGAAGTGAGACTGTAAAGAGAGAAAATTGGCTTCGTCTGTAGCCACACTTTGCTCTTCGGTAACACCTGAATTGCAGAGTATATATTTCTTTACCAATCATCCGTTTCCCTCGGTCCGACTCCTCTCCAATCGTGAAAATTGTCAGTGAATTTATAGTGATACCTGATTCGGTAAATGCATACTGAGAGCCATGAAGTAGAAGCTGAAGCACTCGAGGGCGAGGAGAAATGTGAAGGCGACGTGAACGACTGCCTTCGCTGGCCAGCTACGAAGACGCCACATGGAAGAAGACGGCATGGCCAGTTGGTGACGGTGGAGGACGCACGAGAAGTACGAAGAGGTCACGAAGCTACCAATTAGCATAATTACGCCCTGTAATGCATAAGAGTCTGTGCCCTGAAATGCATAAGATTCAACAAGCAAATATGCTCTTATGGTTAGTACAAACAAATTCCATATGCGCACAAGACTGCTCTCGACTGTGATTGAGATGATCTGCATTGGGCAAGAGTAAACGGCCATTTCATGCACAGCACTGATCAGAGCTAGGAAGTCAAAGATGATATCGAAACTGATGATCGTGATCTGTAAGAGGACACACAGAAAACAAATATAAGTTGTCCTGTTTGGCGGCGCTTATAGAAGCTCTCTCAATTCGTATACAAAATGCATTAACATAAACGTCGGAATATCCGCTAAGTTATTGCTCAATTGACATTGTGTACATACAGTGACTAAATATACTTGTTGTGCGGATGGCGTAATGGTTAGCGCGCCCAAAAATGCATTTTGTGCTTGCGGTTCATTTATTTCAATAAAATGTTTTCTTTCTTTGTTTTCTTTCTCTACCGATTTATGTGTCGCCTGGAGGCATCCGATACCGTGATCGGTAAAGGATATTTGTTTCTGTGTATTCGCGTCGACGCCAAAAATATTAATGAGAGAGTGAAAAAAGAAAGGCTTACTCTTGGCATTTAAAGATTTTCAACGAAACTTAAATCTATCACCAACCTGAAGCTGAATTTGAAGGCGTGTATATGGTTTAGTACGCGCATCCCCGTAGAATAACATGAGAACCAGGATAAGTATATTGAATGTAGTGAAGATTGGACCACAGATATGGTAGACGGCAAGAATTAGAGTCTCGCTAGTTTGAGATAGCGGTTGTTCTGCTGAAGGAGTTGCTCCCGGTGCCAGGCATGAAAGCGTTGTCAACATGAAATCTTCTGAAAGCTTGTCAGCATTAATATTTTGCGAAAAAAAATCATATCTGCTTTTTGAATCTTATAGGAAGACTGAAGTAAAAAGATGTTTTCTCTCTCGTTACATTTTCACTTCCACATTTCACTAACATACGGTTTGCGTAAATAGAGTATAAGATGAAGGTCTAGAAAGACCTTGTCGTGGGAAAAAAATAAAACAAATCTATTCATTACGTCTGCTCTCTCAAACAATTCCGAGAATGAAAACTGAACTTGACATAACAACTTACTCTATTTTTCGGAGAAATATCAGCATATGATCAGGCTAAAGAGAACCCTCCACTTTATTGTGCGAGTTAATTTGCTTCATTTCAATTTGAATACGTTGGAGCGCATATAATTCATTGTTATGTGAGTATATACATAGATAGTAGTATATACTACATGTGATGTGAACTTGCCATTCAAAGTTGTGAACTTAGCTAGAAGGCATACTTACTATGTTATTGTTAATTTAACCTTCACTGTGTTGACGCTTCATGATGTTCTATACTATAACAAAAATCCATTAGTCATATTTCAAGCTTGCACTTTGCCTTAAACTGTCGCTGCGAAGCCTCATAACATATTTCGTGTATCTATAACAGCTTGATTATTGCAAAACCGTTGAGCAGTTTGTACCATAAATAAGCATTCAACTGCATCGAATAATGCAAATGGTATAAAATCTAGATTTTCGGGCATTAAAATAATACGACTAATGGTTTTTTTCTAATTTTTGTTATAGTATAATGGCAATAATCACAATATAAGATCTTCATTTCAAAATTTAGGAGGAACAATGTTGTAGAGCGATGTTGTGAAGCATTGAACCATCATCGTGAAACGATGAGCTTTTTTTTATGGCGCAAATGATGAATGAATAGCGCGATGCAGCTGTTGGAAGGGTTTTCTCAACACTGTTTGGTACTTCTGTGAGAAGGCGATGACACACAGCGAATTGAGCATTCCGTGAGTACATACGAGGGGCAGCAGAAAGGCTGAGACACCTCAACAAGTTCTTTTTCAACATTTTTAAATGAGAGATCATACTTTTTTTGTCGAAAATTCACTACAAATTAACCCTGTGTTATGTTTGGGAAGAACGTGTCGGAGATGATACCGACAGCTGGAATAAAAACGACCGAATATGGAAGTAGAATCTGGAAAGATAACGGATATATGTGGTATAATTTCAAAAGTTAATGACCTGAACCGAGAGAAGAACCATAGCTCTTCTCTGCATTGCCTTAGAACGGACACTCAAGACACGACTAGGCATCCGCAGCACATGAAGGCAGTGCAAGACTAGTAGAGCAATTACAAAAGCTATTGTGCCAGAGCAGACGAAGCCTAAGAGGAGTTATTTTTGCTATTTATGTTCAATTTTTTTTTCTCTTATCACGTACACAGGGAGAAATAGAACATGACTGATGAAGTGAGACCGTAAAGTGAGTAAATTGGCTTCGTCTGCAGCCACTCCTTGCTCTCCGGTAACTCCTAAATTGCAGAACCTTTTTCTCTTGACCATTCACCCGTTTCCCACTTTCCGACTTTCCCCGATAATGAAGAGGAAGAAAGAGACATTGATGGGCGTAAATAGTGAGACCTGATTAGGTAGATGAGCACTGAAAAGCATGGAGTAGAAGATGTAGAAATCTAGAAGAAGGAGAACAGTGAAGGCGACGTGAACAACTGCTTTGGCTGGCCAGCTGCGAAGACGCCACATGGAAGATGGTGGCATGGAAAGCTGGTGACGGTGGAGGACGCACGAGAAGTACGAGGAGGCCACGAAACAACCAATTATCGCCATTACACCCTGAAGTGAGCATTTATCTCATTATAGTCAGTGTAATAAGAGAATATTTGCTTGTTGAATCGATGAAACAAAAAAATACATGTATGCTTACCAAAATGGCCTCGATTGTGATTGACATCATCTGAAAAGGGCAAGCGTAAACGGCCATTTCATGCACAGCACTGATCGGAGCTAGGGAGTCAAAGGCGAAATCGAGACCGATGCTCATGATCTGTAAGAGTACATATGGAAAAAAATATCCGTTAACTTGTTGGGTTACGGAGGCTCTCTCAATCCTTATATAAAATCCGTTAACATGAACGTCGACATGGTGCATTGGGCAGCGCGCATAAAATGCATTCCGCGCTTGCGTGTTCATTTCAGTCTATAAAAAGGGTTTTTTTGTACTGCGGATATAAACAACGGATTGCCTTTCGGATATGGATGGCGGATGGTGTTTCCGATAGAGGGCGCCTGTGCAGGGGTGGCGGGGGGGGGGGGGCGAAAATAACCGGCCCCGGCCCCAGCCCCCGAGGTCAGCCCCGGCCCCAGCCCCCCAAGGTCGGCCTCGGCCCCCGTGGTCGGCCCCGAAGCAGGCCCCAGCCCAAAGCTAAAAAATTTTCTTTAAAAAAATTTGCGTCGGGGGAAAAATCCATCCAAAGTTGAGAAGATGCGTATGCGCAATACATCTGTACGCATGCTGAAGAAAGCGTGGCACATTTCATCATAAATTGGCTCATAATTTGTTTAACTGGGGTGAACTTCATTTAATTATCCACCGCCCTCATGGTAGGCACCGGCTCTCGATGTCGGCCCCGGCCCCGGCTCTCGAGGTCGGCCCCAGCCCCAGCTCCCGAGCTCGCCCCCGGCCCCCAGGGTCGGCCCCGGCCCCGGAGGCCGGTGCCGGGGTCGGCCATCCCTAAGAGGAAGCTCTAACTACTGACATGTCCCCCGAGGCGAAATTCCGGACAATCCATTCTTTATATCCGTAACCTGTAACGGATATTTTAATGTGTGTTCCCGTCGACAACAAAAAAATAAAGAAAGAAAGAATGAAAAATAGAAGGGCGTATTCTTGTCATTGGAAGTATTTTGATGAAATTTGGGGAAATATATCACAAACCTGAAGCTGAATTTGAAGGCGTGCGTAAGGTTTAGTACGCGCATCCCCGTAGAATAACATGAGAACCAGGACAAGAATATTGAATGTAGTGAAGATTGGACCACAGATGTGGTAGCCGGCAAGAATTAGAATTAGTGTTCACATCTTAATGATGTATTGAATATATAAAAGGAATCATATGAAAGCATATCACAATTATAATTTTCCGGAAAAAAAATCATATCTGCTTTTTGAATCTTATTGGAGGACGCAAATAAAGTTGAAGGACTTGAAACGTCTTGTCGTGGGAAAAAAAGAAAGTAATTCTCTGGCATCATGTCTGATTTCTCATACTTTTCCAAGAAATCAAAAACAAAGATCCATTAGTCGTACATATTTCTAGCTTGCACATTGCCTTGTACTGTCGCTGCTTCATAACATTTTTCGTGTATCTGTGACGCACGGAATTCTACATCTTTATTATTGCAATACTGTTGAGCAGTTGTCGGAGGAACAAAGCAATCTTATACATCCTTAAGCCATCCCCTTTTTATGGTGCAAATGAAGAGCGAAGAGTGCGATGCAATTGAAGGAATGGTTGTCTCAGGACTGCTTTGTACTTCTTCGAAAAGGCGATGACACACAACGAATTGAGCACTCCGTGAGTACTTACGATTGGCAGCAGAAAGGCTGAGACACCTAAACAAGTTCTTTTCTACATTATCAGAGATCAACCATATTGGAGAGAAGAATAATTTAGATTTTTCTTTAAGATGGTTGGCTTTTGTCCTCGAAATTTCATTAAAAAATTACCCTGAGTTATATTTGGGAAGAACGCATCAGACATCATACCCGCAACTGGAATAAAAACGACAGAATAAGGAAGTAAAATCTGGAAAGAGAACGGTTATATGTGGTATAACGTCAAAAGTTAATGACCTGAACCGAGAGAAGAACCATGGCTCTTTTCTGCATTGCCTTAGAACGGACACTCAAGATACGACTTGGTTTGCTCAAAACATGTAGGCAGTGCATTACAAGCAGAGTGATTACGATGCCTATTGCCCAGAACAGACGAAGCCTAAGTGGAATTATTGTAGTATTTATGTTAAATTGTTCTTTCTACTATCAAGTTCACAAGCAGAAATAGAGCATAGCTGATGAAGTGAGAGTGTAAAGAGAGAAAATTGGTTTCGTCTGCAGCCATTCTTTGCTCTTTGGTATTTTCTAAATTGCAAAAAGTTATTGATTATGATGAGGAAGAAAGACTCAAGGCATTCAAAGTGTGACCTCCTTAGGCAGATGCGCAATGTAAAGCGCAGAGTAGAAGCTGGCGCAAACGAGGACGAGAAGAAGAGTGAAGGCGACGTGAACGACTACCTTGGTTGACCAGTTACGAAGACGACAAATGGAAGAGGGCGGCATTGCCAGCTGGTGACGATGGAGGACACACGTGAAGTACGAAATGACCACGATACAACCAAATATGAGATTTACTTCCTGAAGTTGAATACGAGGATCAGCACTTCTAACCCTGATTCCTCTTCTATTATTTTTATTATTATTACTCATATTATTTTTATCCGGCAATGTTTTTCTTTCTGACATGTCAGTTATAAAATGTCTTCACATCATTAAATTTGACGCATGAACTGATAAATAAATTGACAAATAAGTAAAAATCCGTGTAATTGAAGAATATTTGCTTTATGAATCAAAGAAACACAAATTCCATATGCTTACAAGAACGCCCTCGACTGTGATTGAGATCATCCGAATTGGGCAAGAGTAAACGGCCATTTCATGCAAGGCACTGATCGGAGATAGGAAGTCAAAGATTAAATCAAAACTGATAATCGTGATCTGTAAGAGTTCATACAAAAGGCAGCGCTTAAAGTGGTTCTCTCAATATATATACAAAATCCGTTAACACTTATGTAGCTCCTCGCAATATCCGCTAAATTTTTGTTCAACGGACACTATATGAGGAATCAGAGTTCAAAACATGTCGCGCGCCCAAAAGAAATGCATTACGTGCTTTCTGCCTATACAAATGTTTTTTGATTGAGGATATAAACTACGGATTGCATAACGGATATGGTTTACGGATGGTGTTACCGATAGAGGGCGCCCTAACTACTGATAATCCAATTGCTGGTGAAAGTACATATGTACAATCCTTACTTTATATCCGCTACCGGGAATATATTTTTCTGTGTGTTTGCATTCACGACAAGAAATAAAGAACGAATTAAAAATAGAAAGGCTTTTCTGAACGTTGGAAGAATCATTTAATAAAACATAAGGAAATCTATCACCAACCTGAAGTTGAATTTGCAGGCGAGTGTAAAGTTTAGAACGAGGATCCCCGTAGCACAACATTAGAACCAGGACGAGTATATTGAATGCGGTGAAGATCGGACCACAGACGTGGTAGACGGCAAGAATTAGAGCCTCGCTAGTTTGAGATAGCGGTTGTTCTGCTGAAGGAGTTGCTCCCGGTGCCAGGCAAGAAAGACTTGTCAACATGACATCTTCTGAAAGCTTGTCACAACTATGATTTTCCGCAAAAAAAATCATATCAGCTTTTTTGAATCTTATTGGAACACTCAAATAATAATAAAAAGATTTCTCTTCTTAGTTTTCAATTCCACATTTCACCCACATACGATGTGCGTAAATAAAGTAAAAGTTGAAGGTCTAGAAAAATCTTATCGTGGGGAAAAAATTAAACAATTCTTTTCATCTCGTCAGCTGTCTCAAACTTTTCCGTGAATCAAAGCTGTTCCTTTGTCTGCATTCCAATTTGACTTCGTTTGAGGGCATATAATTGATTGTTATGTGTGTAATAGATAGTACATACTACATGTGAATTTTAATTAGAAAAAAAATTGTTAAATCTTATTATTATCTCCCCAACCTCTCTCTTTCTTTTTTTAATTCTTTATCTCTTGCGCTCTCTCTCTCTCTCTATTTCTCTTTCTCTCTGCAGTTGACCTCGTGACGAAAGAAATAAAACATCAATTTCGCGTACTTTGCTGTGTATACTTGCCATTACTTTAATGCCCGAAAATGTGGATTTTAAACCATCTGCATTATTCGATGGAGTTGAATGCTTATTTATGGTACAAACTGCTCAACGGTATCGCAATTATAAAGATGTGTGTGTAATCGTAGAATCCTGTGCTTTATAGAAACACTAAAAATGTTATGAAGCTTCGCAGCGACAGTATAAGGCAAGGTGCAAGCTTGAAATACGACTAATGGATTTTTGTTATAGTATAAAACATCACAATAAGATATTTCCGTCCGTTGCGTCACGAGGTGAAACGAACAAAATGTAAGTATGTGCGTAATCTTTTCGTATCCAGTGTGAATTGTTTGAGACGTTTAAAACATCAAAAACATATGGCAAACAAACTGATCTCCCAAGGCAAAACGTGATTTGTATTCATTTCGTTTAATTTCGAATTATATGCGCTAAAACGTAGGCAAATAAAAATGCGGACAAAGGAACTCGCGAAATTAAGTAGATTTTCTTTAGAATAAACATATGCTGATAATTTAGCATATGAAAAATAGAGTATATTGTCATGTCAAGTTCAGCTTTGATTATCATTATTCTGACAAGCTTTCAGAGAATTTCATGTTGACAAGTCTTTCTTGCTTTACACGGGGAGCATCTCCTTCAGCAGAACAACCGCTATCTCAACTTCAATTCTTTCAATATACATATTTGTGCTCATTATCATGCTTTTCTACGGGGATAGACGGTCAAAAATGTGAGAAAAATATCGAGAGAAAAAACTTTTTTTTTTAGCCTACCTACAGTCCCGCTCAACATTGTTGGGTCCGGTATTAATAGTATTAATAGTATTAAGACAGAATATCTGTAAGGCTCGATCTGCACCTGTACTAGGAAATTTTTGATTTTTAAAATTGCTGAAAACTAGATCATTTGTACTACTCGACATGCTCTACAAAACTGTATAGTTTTGAATTCGAAAAAAAAATTTCTGTACGAGTTAGCTGTATTTTTGTTCTAAAATTCACATGCCCATAAATCGGTTATTTCTTAATATTTTGAAATTTCTTTTTTGGATTCCATAGATCTTGAAATCCTCTTTAAAAAAGATCTTGGTGACTTTTTTGTGAAAAAATTTTAAAGCTGCAAAAATCGCAAAAATAAATTTTTAAAGATGGTTTTTCGATTTTTTTCAGGTCGAAAAGCCTCCGCGGGGTAGGTATGCTGTTCATAGAAAGAAAGCCCATTAAATTTGCTACAAAGCTAGCTAACTTTAAAAAAAATCGAAGGGTATTTATTTTGGGTATTTGCACTTAGGCAATTATACTCAACCTCCAACCTTCCATTCAAGAGGTCCGAGTTCGAACCCCGCTCGGGGCAAAGTTTTTGCAAAGTTTTGCAAACAAGCAAAAAAAATATTATCGGTCGGAAATTGATGGCTTTTCATCTCATAGGTCCATAATATTGGTCAAACTTTCGATTTTTTTTATTCTGTTTTCACCAACTGACAATTTCTTCACAGTGAACTGTGCTCAGTCAACATATGTATGTTTATTCCAACAAAACCTTTACAATGGCTAAGTAATGTGGCAGAATTATAGAAGCATTATAGCTACGTGATTCAACAAGTTCAAAGCGTTTCTCAAATCACTTGCAGGGGCTAATTCTCTCTGAATGTACTTATGTATGTTCCCTATCACAATTGTTGTTCTCGCTCTTTCGCCTTCTCGTTCTCTTTCTCTCTATGTATCACCGCCCTATGCGTTACTGCATTTAATCCCTAATTATGACTCAACAAGCAGCTTCTTGCCGTCGGCCAGCCATAAGTTGGGAGTCGCAGCTTCCCTAAACCTTCCTGACTTTCCCCTCCTTGTTTCCCCACAATGACCACCAGGCTTCGGACACAACGCCCATCCCTGACGTCTCTCTCTCTCTCTCTCTCTCTCTCTCTCTCTCTCTTCCTGTCGAATAACGCTCGCTCGATAAACTTTCTTCGGAAGTCTTGTCGCTGGGGAACCCAACGTTGACTATACGACCGGCTTCAAATCCACGAGAACCTGGCCTGACAAGATGAAATTGTACATAATAAAGTGCAGAAAATGTCTCAAAACTCGTTTCTCTTAAATGATCTAAGACACCATCATGTCGTCACTAGTCCCGTAGACAACTGAAATGGAAGACTTTTTTCCCCAGGGACCCGCAAAGAGCAAGAAAGAGAGAGCCCAGGTCTACTCATTAATTAGCCTATCACTCCGAATACCAAGAAAACACAAGATCCAGAGACGCGACATAGAGAAAGCGAAAAGAAGAAAGAAGGAGGAGATAAGATGTGCTACTCCCTTCTAGATATGAGCAAAGTCGCTATCAGTGCAGGCTCTTCATCGGATGAGGATCCATCTACGCTCTTACCTCTTTATTCCCGGGCACGGATCTCCCCCCCCTATTTCTCGTTCCCTTGTCTCTCTTTTTCATAACTTTTTTTTCCTGAAAACGAGCATGGAAGAGGAGATTACCATGACACTACGCACTTGCGTCAGTCACTTCGAAAGAATTCTGCTCGAAAATGAGCATTCCATAATTCTATATAAAACGAGCATTCTTGTAGACATCTATAATTCCGCGACAATACATAGTCATTGTTAAGGTGGAGCACAGTTCACTATGAAGAAATTGTCAGTTGGTGAAAACAGAAAAAAAAAATCGAATGTTTGACCAATATTATGGACCTATGAGATGAAAAGCCATCAATTTCCGACCGATAATATGTTTTTTGCTTGTTTGCAAAACTTTGCAAAAACTTTGCCCCGAGCGGGGTTCGAACCCGGACCTCTTGCATGGAAGGTTGGAGGTTGAGTATAATTGCCTAAGTGCAAATACCCAAAATACATACCCTTCGATTTTTTTTAAAGTTAGCTAGCTTTGTAGCAAATTTAATGGGCTTTCTTTCTATGAACAGCTTACCTACCCCGCGGAGGCTTTTCGACCTGAAAAAATCGAAAAACCATCTATAAAAATTTATTTTTGCGATTTTTGCAGCTTTAAAATTTTTTCACGAAAAAGTCACCCAGACCTTTTTTAAAGAGGATTTCAAGATCTATGGATTGCAAAAAAGAGATTTCAAAAAAATAACCGATTTATGGGCATGTGAATTTTAGAACAAAAATACAGCTAACTCGTACAGAAATTTTTTTTCGAATTCAAAACTATACAGTTTTGTAGAGCATGTCGAGTAGTACAAATGATCTAGTTTTCAGCAATTTTAAAAATCAAAAATTTCCTAGTACAGCACTGTATTGCGCATACCGAAAATATACCGAATCAGGTCATTACAATGAATTCACTGACAATCTTCACGATTGAAGAGGAGTCTAACCGGGGGAAACGGATGATTGGTTAAAAAATATGTACTCTGCAATTCAGGTGTTACCGAAGAGCAAAGAGTGGCTACAGACAAAGCCAATTTTCTCTCTTTATAGTATCACTTCATCAACCATATTCTATTTTTCCTTGTGTACGTGATAAGAGAAAGGAGATTTAAACATAAATAGTACCATAATTCCACTTATTGTTAGGCTTCATCTGTACTGCCACAACAGCCGTCGTACTTACTACGCTTGTCTTGCACTGCCTACATGTTTTGAGCAGACCAAGTCGTACCTTGAGTGTCCGTTCTAAGGCAATGCAGAGGAGAGCCATGATTCTTCTCTCGGTTCAGGTCGTTCACTTCAGATGTTAAACCACATATAACCTTTTTTCCAGATTTTACTTCCATTTTCGGTCGTTTTCATTCCAGCTGTCGGTAGCATATCTGATACGTACTTCCCAAACATAACACAGGGTTAATTTGTAGTGAATTTTCGTAAAAATCCAACCATTTCAAATAAAAATCGAAATTATTCCTTCTCTCCAACAACGTATGGAGTCTCAAAAGCGCTCGTTGAGGTGTCTCGGCCTTTTTGCTGCCTCTTGTGAGCACTCACGGAGTGCTCAACTCGCTGTGTGTCATCGTGTTTTCGAAGAATAATCAAGCGGTGCTGAGACAACCCTTCCTTCAACTGCATCGCACCCTTCGCGCATCATTTACATCGTAATCCAAGAAGCTGACACGGTTTCATGGCGATGCCTCAGGCTGTACAAGATGACGTTGATCCTCTTTTATTTTGAAGTGTTGATCTTATATAATGGCAAATGCGATTTCGCTATGCGTTTAATGCCTCTGCGCCAATTTAGTATCAATAAAATAGAAAATGTTGGGGCATGAACCCGTTTACAATCATTTGATTTATTTGCGCCTTATTTGGTGCTCATTTTGTGCTTTCTCAAATAAATCGCTTCCGATGCGTTTTGATTGCTCTACATTTTGGATATTGAAGAATAACAATTACTTGTTCATTCTTCACTTGAAAATCGCTGGCATCCATCATTTTGCAAAGCACTGTTAACAATCAGCGTTTCACTTGTTAGAGAAAGGGGCTATTCCGGGGAAGGAACTTCCGCGGCATTAATCTTGCCGTTTGTCCAAGACATGTCCAGGACCATCGGTCATGACCGCTCATGGTCATAATCATGTCAAGGACACATCAAAGACATGTCATGGACACCTCACATATGCGCGTTAAAATACTTTTTTGACATTTTCAGATCTTTTTACTGTTATTCTATATTTATTTAAGAAAATAATCAAAATAAAAAAAGAGAAGTTAAAATGGTTCACTCTAAGTCCACTTTTGAAAAAAAATGCAACTTTTTAAGTCGAATTGCACCACACACTTATGCACCAATCAAATACAATTATGCATCATCTGCTTGAAACTATGTATCGAATCGGATTCCTTTCCATACCCCAACTCTGATTATGAGATATGCCCAAGGTCCTTCCTGCAAGCCAGTTCCCTGTATCTTCTCATGCACAACCACATCTCGAGAAATTCTTAGATGTAACAACATTTATTGATGGGGCTTCATAGCATGGCCATAACAAAAACGGTGGGGGAGAAAAACATAGCAGAGGAAAGGGGGGGCAGTCCGTGCAACATTAGCGAGCACTGCTTGAATACGATGGCGCCGAGCAGTGGATGTGCAAGTTGGCGCCAGTCAGTAATTCGCGAGACGCATGTTCGCGAGGCAAGCTTCTCCCGTCTCTTCAGCTATGCTCTTCAGCACAATGGTGGCGAATGGATCCAAAAACATGCCGAAATCAGTTTAGAAAAAGAAAACAACATAAAATAAGTGCAGTTTGTAAAAGAACGTAGAAGAACGTTCTTGCATCCACCCGAGAATTGTTGGCTCATTTAAAATTTTTCCCCCAAATTGACATCAAACAAAACTAAAAAAAGAGATGCCATATGTCATAAACAGTGTCGCATGCCATCATTTGTCCGGGACATCGGCAGTAACCGCGAGTGTGTCACTCTGTGTTCTCCGCGTTTATGCACTCTCTCGCTATGGTCATGACCACGTAAGGGACAAGCCCACAAAAGTGTCCATGACCATCGAGATTTTTTCCTTTTTTATCAAGGACACGTCCAGGACATGTCTTAGACATGTCCTAGACCCCTGTGTATTAAGATAGGCAGAAGTGGATGTGTCCAGGACATGTGTCCGTTTTATATTGAAACCGTCATGACCGATTGTCCTTGACATGTCTTGGACAAACAGCAAGATTAATGCCGCGGCTGCTCCTTCAGCCACGCAAGATAAGGACATTGTCGCTTCAAGGAAGTTTATATCTTATAATTCAAATTGTTTGCAGGTTAGACGAAGTGAAAATAGAGCACGTTTACCATGGGAGATCAGTTTGTTAGCGAAACGCTTTTGATGTTTTAAACGTCTCAGACAATTCACCCTGTATACGAAAAAATTACGCACAAACATTTTGTTCGTTTCAACTCATGATGATAAAGGCGAAAATATGTTATTGTTACTTTAACCTTCACTGTGTTTACGCTTCAAGATGTTCTATACTATAACAAAATTCCAGTAACACAGTATTCTACATCTTTATTACTGCAATACCGTTGAGCTGTTTCGAATAATGCAGATGGTCTAGAATCCATATTTTCGGTCCTTAAATGGCAATAATCATAATATAAGATCTTCATTTTAAAATGTAGTAGGAATAATGCGATTTTGTACAGCCTTGAGCCACCGCCGTGAAACCATGAGCTTCTTTTTATGGCGCCAATGATGAGTGAATAGCGCGATGCAGCTGTTGGAAGGGTTTTCTCAACACTGTTTGGTACTTCTGCTAGAAGGCGATCACACACAGCGAATTGAACACTCCGTGAGTACATACGAGGGGCAGCAGAAGCTGAGACACCTCAACAAGTTCTTTTTCAACATTTTTAAATGAGAGATCATACTTTTTTTGTCGAAAATTCACTACAAATTAACCCTGTGTTATGTTTGGGAAGAACGTGTCGGAGATGATACCGACAGCTGGAATAAAAACGACCGAATATGGAAGTATAATCTGGAAAGATAACGGATATATGTGGTATAATTTCAAAAGTTAATGACCTGAACCGAGAGAAGAACCATAGCTCTTCTCTGCATTGCCTTAGAACGGACACTCAAGACACGACTAGGCATCCGCAGCACATGAAGGCAGTGCAAGACCAGCAGAGCAATCACGAAAGCTATTGTTCCAGAGCAGACGAAGCCTAAGTGGAGTTATTTTTGATACTTATATTCAATTTTTATTTCTCTTATCACGAACACAAGGATTTTCAACGAAACTTAAATCTATCACCAACCTGAAGCTGAATTTGAAGGCGTGTATATGGTTTAGTTCGCGCATCCCCCAAGAATAACATGAGAACCAGGACAAGTACATTGAAAGTAGTGAAGGCGGGACCACAGAAGTGGTAGACGGCAAGAATAAGAGCCTCGCTAGTTTGAGATAGCGGTTGTTCTGCTGAAGGAGTTGCTCCCGGTGCCAGGCAAGAAAGCGTTGTCAACATGAATTCTTAAAAACGTTGTACTTGCATCTTGCAAACAACTCGATCTGTATCTCTTAATGTCGTGACATCGTAATGATGCATTGAATAAATAAAAGAAATCATATGAAAGCTTGTCACAGTTATAATTTTTCGTAAAAATCATATCAGTTTCTTGAATCTTGTTGGAGGACGCAAATAAAATTGAAGGACTAGAAACGTCTTGTTGTGGGAAAAAAAGAAAATAAATCTCTGGAATCATGAGTGATTTCTCAAACGTTTCCGAGCATCGAAACTGAATATGACATAAAAACATGCTCTGTTTGTTGCCTGAAGTATCAGCAAAGGGCTAAGGAAAAGAGTCACTTTATTGTGCGAGTTAAAAAAAGAAATGTCACAGAAACTTGTCGCAAGCTTACATTTCTAAGACATTCGAATAAAGATGCACTTATGCATATCACAGTTTTATGTATCTGAATACTTTGAGACCTCCACAGCAGCCATGACAGCGCGTGCTTTGGATCCAATCGGCAACATTCACGTTCACGACGAACGCGCCATACTGTCGCCGAATTTGCTCGCCGTGTTCCCGACGGCGTCGAGACGTCTTCTGCCTGAAGACGACAGCATCAACTTTCCCAGGCTATACAAAACGTTTTGCCATGGAAATTCAATTTGTTTGCCATATGCTTTTGATGTTTTAAACGTCTCAGACAATTCACACTGGATACGAAAAAATGACACATCTACCTATTGTTCGTTTCAACACGTGATGCAAAGGACGATTTTATTGTTACTTTAACCTTCAATGTGTTTACGCTACCAAGATGTTCCATACAATTAAATTGTTCTTTCTACTATCACGTACACAAGGAGAAATAGAGCATACAGTACTGGCCAAAAGGTTATCATATTTTGGTTTTTCCTGCATATCTTTTTTCAAAGTAGAGGAAAGTTTATGAAACTTTCAGGGTTTCTTCCTTATAATGACAGACTTTAATTGGCCGAATATTGCTCTAATTGATACACTATTGATTGAGAACAAAAATCAATAACTCAAATCACCTGATTGTGCATTTAGGCGCAATGGACGAAATAATGTATTTCTTTGAAAGTTTTTATTGGAACTTTATGTTAGTTGCGTTGTCGAACATCCCGGCCATAACTTTTTGGTCTGATATCGAATTATTCAAATGCTTTTACATGCTAGCTGCCTCCAGTACGCGGTTAATGCACTAGGCCGGAGATTCAGAAGGTGCAAGTGAATAAAATCGACCACTGTGCGTATAGTAATAATGCCTTTTCTACATTCGCTGGTTATTATTGAACGAAGTCAGATGGATTGTTGAGCTGTTGAAATTAGATACACTTTATTTGAGTGCATTTTGAACACCGCGGACAACTTTCGAGCGCTGCGCAGAAATGCTCAAAGTGGTGTTCTGCAGGAGTCCGCCTTCCAAAAACGATTTTGCCTCTATCTAATGTTAGCTGATAGGCTTTTCCATATTCAGTAGCCTTATTTCATTCCTATCTTCATGAGACCAGAAGGAACTGTAGATCGTTTGAAGATGCACCAGGGACATAATAGTATTGTAACCAACAAGGCAGGAAATTAAACCCGAATAAATAAAGATCGAGTCAAAAATAACTTTAGTCGGAGCAGAAGAGCGCTCAGCAATCGCCTAAATCCCAAAAAAAAATTAAATTTAATGTTGTCATTGATCTAGAACAGACAGCTTTCACATTCACCGTTGCACTCTGACAGGGTTACATAAAAAAAGATCTATAGTTCCTTGTGGTCTCATGAAGCCAGGAATGAAATAAGGCTACTGAATATGGAAAACGCCTATCAGCTATCAATAGATAGAGGCAAAGGCGTTTTTGGAAGGCGGACTCCTGCACAACACCACATTGAGCACTTCTGCGCAGCGGTCGAAAGTTGCCCGCGCTGTTCAAAATGCAATTAAATAAATTGCATCTAATTTCCACAGCTCAACAAACCTTCTGACTTCGTTCAATAATAACCAGCGAATATAGAAAAGTCATTATTACTAAATGCACAGTGGCAAATGGTCGATTTTATTCACTTGCACTTTCTGAATCTCCGGCCTAGTGCATTAACCGCGTACTGGAGGCAGCTAGCATGTAAAAGCATTTGAATAATTCGATATCAGACCAAAAAGTTATGGCCGGGATGTTCGACAACGCAACTAACATAAAGTTCCAATAAAAACTGCCCGATTTTCAAAGAAATAAATTATTTCGTCCATTACGCCTAAATGCACAATCAGGTGATTTGAGTTATTGATTGTTGTTCTCAATCAATAGTGTATCAATTAGAGCAATATTCGGCCAATTAAAGTCTCTCATTATAAGGAAGAAACCCTGAAAGTTTCATAAACTTTCCTCTACTTTGAAAAAAGATATGCAGGAAAAACCAAAATATGATAACCTTTTGGCCAGTACTGTAGCTGATGATGTAAGAGTGTAAACAGAGAAAATTGGTTTCGTCTGCAGCCATTCTTTGCTCTTTGGTATTACCTAAATTGTAGAATTTTATTTATTATGGAGAGGAAGAAAGACTCAGGGCATTCAAAGTGAGACTTCATTAGGCAGATGCGCAATGTAAAGCGCGGAGTAGAAGCTGGCGCAATTGAGGACCAGAAGAAGAGTGAAGGCGACGTGAACGACTGCCTTTGCTGACCAGTTACGAAGACGACAAATGGAAGAGGGCGGCATTGCCAGCTGGTGACGATGGAGGACACACGTGAAGTACGAAATGACCACGATACAACCAAATATGAGATTTACTTCCTGAAGTTGAATACGAGGATCAGCACTTCTAACCCTGATTCCTCTTCTATTATTTTTATTATTATTACTCATATTATTTTTATTCGGCAATGTTTTTCTTTCTGACATGTCAGTTATAAAATGTCTTCACATCATTAAATTTGACGCATGAACTGATAAATAAATTGACAAATAAGTAAAAATCCGTGTAATTGAAGAATATTTGCTTTATGAATCAAAGAAACACAAATTCCAAATGCTTACAAGAACGCCCTCGACTGTGATTGGAATATCCGTTAAATTGTTGTTCAGCGGACACTATGTGAGGAAATATCAGAGTTCAAAAGATGTCGCGCGCCCGAAATGCATTACGTGCTTTCAGCCTATACAATTTGTTTTGGATTCCGGATATAAACTACGGATTGCATTAAGGATATGGTTTACGGATGGTGTTACCGATAGAGGGCGCCCTAACTACTGATAATCCACCTGCTGGTGAAAGTACATATGTACAATCCTTACTTTATATCCGCTACCGGGAATATATTTTTCTGTGTGTTTGCATTCACGACAAGAAATAAAGAACGAATGAAAAATAGAAAGGCTTTTTCTGATCGTTGGAAGAATCATTTAATAAAACATAAGGAAATCTATCACTAACCTGAAGTTGAATTTGCAGGCGAGTGTAAGGTTTAGAACGAGGATCCCCGTAGTACAACATTAGAACCAGGACAAGTATATTGAATGCGGTGAAGATCGGACCACAGATGTGGTAGACGGCAAGAATTAGAGTCTCGCTAGTTTGAGATAGCGATTGTTCGGCTGAAGGAGTTGCTCCCGGTGCCAGGCAAGAAAGACTTGTCAACATGACATCTTCTGAAAGCTTGTCACAACTATGATTTTCCGCAAAAAAAATCATATCTGTTTTTTTGAATCTTATTGGAAGACTCAAATAATAAAAAAAAATTTCTCTCCTTAGTTTTCACATCCACATTTCACTAACATACGATGTGCGTAAATAAAGTAAAAATTGAAGGTCTAGAAAAATCTTATCGTGGGAAAAAAATTTAACAATTCTTTTCATCTCGTCAGCTGTCTCAAATTTTTCCGAGAATCAAAGCTGTTCCTTTGTCTGCATTCCAATTTGACTGCGTTTGAGGGCATATAATTGATTGTTATGTGTGTAATAGATAGTACATACTACATGTGAATTTTAATTAGAAAAAAATCGTTAAATTTTATTATTGTCTCCCCAACCTCTCTCTTTCTTTTTTAACTCTCTATCTCTTGCGCTCTCTCTCTATTTCTCTTTCTCTCTGCAGTTGACCTCGTGACGAAAGAGAAAAAAAAACATCAATTTCGCGTTCTTGTTCTTCGTAGAAAAATCTTGCACTTTTAATATTCTAGTAGCAGCTAGCTCCGCATCCTCTTTCCCGCCACTGCACGCAGATTAAAAAAAGGTGGATCTTTGAATTATAAGAGCCAGAAGTTTAAGTCCGTATGTAAAGTCAACTTAAGGGAGCTTTATGATTTTATGCAAGGATAGCGCCATCTATAAATTTCATTCTTTTTACTCAAACTAGTTATGTGGTCATGTTGCTGTGTATACTTGCCATTATTTTAATGCCCGAAAATGTATATTTTAAACCATCTGCATTATTCGATGGAGTTGAATGCTTATTTATGGTACAAACTGCTCAACGGTATTACAATTGTAATCGTAGAATCCTGTGCTTTACAGATACACTAAAAATGTTATGAAGCTTCGCAGCGACAGTATAAGGCAAAGTGCAAGCTTGAAATACGACTAATGGATTTTTGTTATAGTATCGAACATCACAATAAGATATTTTGCGTCACGATTTGAAACGAACAAAATGTATGTATGTGCGTAATCTTTTCGTATCCAGTGTGAATTGTTTGAGACTTTTAAAACATCAAAAACATATATCAAGCAAACTGATCTCCCAAGGAAAAACGTGCTTTTTATTCATTTCGTTTAATTTCGAATTTTTGCGCTAAAACGCAGGCAAATTAAAATGCGGACAAAGGAACTCGCGAAATTAAGTAGATTTTCTTTAGAATAAACATATGCTGATAATTTAGCATATGAAAAATAGAGTATATTGTCATGTCAAGTTCAGCTTTGATTATCATTATTCTGACAAGCTTTCAGAGAATTTCATGTTGACAAGTCTTTCTTGCTTGGCACGGGGAGCATCTCCTTCAACAGAACAATCGCTATCTCATCTTCAATTCTTTCAATATACATATTTGTGCTCATTATCATGCTTTTCTACGGGGATAGACGGTCACAAATGTTTAAGCGTCTTCAAATTCTTCTACAGGTTGATGTAGAGATAACCTTACGATTAGTCGGAAGCCTTAACCGTGGAATAGGAAACGTATGTTGTACATAACAATTTAGAATTCGGCGATTATTATGTAGGAAAAGAGCGATAGAGGTGAAGAGTTAATGTGTGCAATTAGTTGTCAGCTTACAATTAGTAAGATTAGAATGAGAATAATAACGGAGGCTCTTTTTTACCGCCAGACCCAAATATAGCAAAGAGTGGTGCTTGTTCCCTCAACAGTCAAGAAAGATGAAACATTTATTGAAGAATCTGTCTTGAACACGAATAAGCTTGTTTCTGCTCGCTCTTTCTGCTGGAACGCAGCCAAATACGATAAACGATGAAGTCATGAAAGGTCATCGCATTCCATGAATAATTGCCGAATGAACGCGTGTAAAATTGATCCTTGCAACTTGACAATGAATGGGAGAAATGATTGAAAGTCGAATGTTGCCTTCCGTTGCAAACTCCAGCAGAATCCGCTCGGCGAGAGGAATGCGCAGCCCGGGCCTCGCTCCGACAGCCGAGGGAAGATTCACTTTTGAATACAGTCTCAATTTGTGCTGCCTTGTTAAATCGTTCTGTTTTTGGTCGAACTTGTTCAGTGTTTGACGCTTGCTTGCCGTACTCCTTTAAAATGTGTAAGATTTTTCTCGTTTGTATTACCTGCTTTTGGAAACCTCGCCAAAAAGATATCATTGTGGAGTATTGTCATTGATTTTTTAAATTAATGGATGAAGAATAAATTAGAATTGTGGCTATTTTGATGTTTTTTTTCTTTCGTCACTAGGTAAACTGCAGAGAGAAAGAGAAATAGAGAGAGAGCGCGAGAGATAGATAGTAGTAAAAAAGAAATAGAGAGAGAAAGATTGGGGAGAGAATAATAAATTCACAAGTAGTATGAACTATATATGTAGTTCATATATACATACATACATAACAATGAATTGTATGCGCACAGACGTAGTCGAATTGACATGCTGACAAAGGAACTCGCGAAATAAAGTAGATTTTCTTTAGCATAATCATATGCTGACAATTCAGCGAAAAATAGAGTATGTTGTTATGTCAAGTTCAGCTTTGATTCTCGGAAAAGTTTGAGACAGCAGACGAGGTGAAAAGATTTTTTTACTTTGTCCCACGTCAAGATTTTTCTAGATCATCATCTTATACTTTTTTTTACGCACACCATATGTTAGTGAAACGCGGAAGTGAAAATATATCGAGAGAAAAAAACTTTTTTTGTTCAGCCTACCTATAACATTCAACAAGTAGATATGATTTTTTTTGCGGAAAATCATAATTCTGACATGCTTTCGTAGGATTTCATGTTGACAAGTCTTTCTTGTCTTGCACCGGGAGCAACTCCTTCAGCAGAACAACCGCTATCTCAAACTAGCGAGGCTCTAATTCTTGCCGTCTACCACTTCTGTGGTCCCGCCTTCACTACTTTCAATGTACTTGTCCTGGTTCTCATGTTATTCTTCGGGGATGCGCGAACTAAACCTTATACACGCCTTCAGATTCAGCTTCAGGTTAGTGATAGCTTTCCTTACGTTTCATTAAATGATTCTTTCAATGTTCAGAATTTGCCGTTCGATTTTTCATTCGTTCTTTATTAGTTGTCGTGAATTCATTCAGACAGAAAAATCAGTAGTTAGAGCGTCCTCTATCGATAACACCATCCGTAAACCATATCCGTTATGCAATCCGTAGTGTATATCCGCAATCCAAAAAAATTGCATAGGCAGAAAAGAACCCGCATATGCACGTAATGCATTTCGGGCGCGCTACATTTTTTTGAATTCTGATATTTCCTCACATAGTGTCCATAGAATAACAAATTAACGGATTTTCCGAGGTGTTCAGTGTTAACGGATTTTGTATATGGAATGAGAGAGCCACTTTACGCGCCGCCTAACAAGTTAGCAAATATTTTTTTGTATTTACCCTTACAGATCACGATTATCAGTTTCGATTTCATCTTTGACTTCCTCACCCCGATCAGTGTTTTGCATGAAATGGCCGTTTACTCTTGCCCAATTCGGATGATCTCAATCACAGTCGAGGGCGTTCTTGTAAGCATTTGGAATTTGTGTTCCTGCTGTTCAACAAGCAAATATTCTCTTATTACACTGATTTTTATTTATTTATCTGTCCATACGTTAATTTTAACGACGTTACTTCATTTAACAATTGACGTGTCAGTAGGAAAAAGATTGTCGGATAAAAATAATGTGAGTAATAATAATAAGAGGAATCAGGGTTAGAAGTGCTGATCCTCGTATTCAACTTCAGGAAGTAAATCTCATATTTGGTTGTATCGTGGTCATTTCGTACTTCACGTGTGTCCTCCATCGTCACCAGCTGGCAATGCCGCCCTCTTCCATTTGTCGTCTTCGTAACTGGTCAGCCAAGGCAATAGTTCACGTCGCCTTCACTCTTCTTCTCGTCCTCGATTGTGCCAGCTTCTACTGTATGATTTCCAGTGCGCATCTGCCTAATCAGGTCTCACTTTGAATGCCCTGAGTCTTTTTTCATAATCCGTAAAATACTGCAATTTAGGAAATACCAAAGAGCAAAGAATGGCTGCAGACGAAGCCAATTTTCTCTCTTTACACTCTCACTTCATCAGCTTTGATCTATTTCTTCTTGTGTATGTGCTAGTAGAAAGAAGAATTTAACATAAATAGCAAAAATAACTATTTAGGGTTCGTCTGCTCTGGCACAATAGCTTTCGTAATTGCTCTGCTGGTCTTGCACTGCCTTCATGTGCTGCGGATGCCTAGTCGTGTCTTGAGCGTCCGTTCTAAGGCAATGCAGAGAAGAGCCATGGTTCTTCTCTCGGTTCAGGTCAATAATATTTGAAGTTATACCACATACATATAACCGTTCTATTCCAGATTTTACTTCCATATTCGGTCGTTTTCATTCCTGTTGCCGGTATCATCTCTGATGCGTTCTTCCCGAATATAACACAGGGTAAATTTTTATTGAATTATTGAGGACAAAGATCCAACTATTTTAAATCAAAATCTAAATTATTCTTCTCTCCAACAATGATTTGTAATAATGCGGAAAAGAGCTTGTTGAGGTGTCTCTGCCTTTCTGCTGCCCCTCGTATGTACTCACGGAATGCTCAATTCGCTGTGTGTCATCGCCTTCTCGCAGAAGTACCAAACAGTGTTGAGAAAACCCTTCCAACAGCTGGATCGCGCTATTCATTCATCATTTGCGCCATAAAATGAAGCTCATGGTTTCACGGTTATGGCTCTACTCTTTGCAAGATCGCATTCTTCCTCCTACATTTTGAAATGAAGATCTTATATTGTGATAATTGCCTTTTTCAACGTCAGAAAATGTGGATTTTAAACTATCTGCAATATTCGATGCAGTTAAATGCTTATTTATGGTATAAACTGCTCAACGGTATTGCAATAATCAAGCAGTCTTGCGTTATAGATAGACGAAATTTTTTTATGAAGCTTCGCAGCGACAGTATAAGGCAATGTGCAAGCTTGACATACGACAAATGCAATTTTGTTATTATACATCTTGCAGCGTCAACACAGTGAAGATTAAATTAACAATAACATAGTAAGTATCCCTTCTAGCTAAGCTCACAACCTTGAATGGCAAGTTCACATCACATGTAGTATGTACTACTATCTATGTATATACTCACATAACAATGAATTATATGCGCTCCAACGTATTCAAATTGAAATGAAGCAAATTAACTCGCACAATAAAGTGAAGGATTCTCTTTAGCTTAATCATATGCTGATATTTCAGCGAAAAATAAAGTATGTTGTTATGTCAAGTTCAGTTTTCATTCTCGGAATTGTTTGAGACAGCAGACGTGACGAAAAGATTTGTTTTATTTTTTTCGCACGACAAGGTCCTTCTAGACCTTCATCTTAAACTTTATTTACCCACACCATATGTTAGTGAAATGTGGAAGTGAAAATGTAGCGAGGGAAAATTTTTTTTCAGTTCCTATAAGATTCAAAAAGCAGATATGATCTTTTTGCGGAAGATCTTAATTGTGACCAGCTTTCAGAAGATTTCATGTTGGCAACGCTTTCTTGCCTGGCACCGGGAGCAACTCCTTCAGCAGAACAACCGCTATCTCAAACTAGCGAGACTCTAATTCTTGCCGTCTACCACATCTGTGGTCCAATCTTCACTACATTCAATATTTTTGTCCTGGTTCTCATGTTATTCTTCGGGGATGCGCGTACTAAACCTTACACACGCCTTCAAATTCAGCTTCAATTTGGTGATAGATCAAAGTTTCGTTGAAATTCTTTAAATGTCTGCAATAAGCCTTTCTTTTTTCACTCTTTCAATAGTATTTTTAGCGTCGACGCAAATACACAGAAAAATAACCGTTACCGGTTACGGTATCGGATGCCTCCAGCGGATATATCAGTAGTTTAGGTAACACTATCCATAAACAATATCCGTAATGCAATGCGTAGTTAATATACGCAATATACATAGTTTATCTGGCTCGCATATTTATATATACAGCATATCAGTAGCCTTTGAGCACGACCTGCCTGGGGTTTTTTTTTTGATTTCGTATATGAAAAGTGGCTCACCTCTACAACTCGACGTCCTCTACATCATGCCGTACATTTTTTTTTAAAATAATTTTCCGTTCGAGAAACAGTACAGTACCCAACAAAGTATGATTACCCATAACTCCGCTGAATTTCAGAATTTGATGAAAGCAAAGATACCATTCGATAGCCCATTGAGCGCACTTTACGTTTGATCTGGGGTAAAATTTTCTAAAAATTTTATTTTCGACCCAAAACATGGCCCTGAACCTTTTTGAGGCCACTTTTTTGAAAATGTTTGCTCATTTTTGGAAAGAGTACCCTGCAGTTTTTTGATATGTTGTAGTGCGTGAAATTTGCTACAGGAATTCGTATCATTCAAAATTCAAAAACATAGCGGTAGGCACACCTTGCGAAAAACTCGCTCGAACAGTTTCAAGAGCAACCATTTGATGTGGGTAGGTTTGGGGGAATTTCTAGATTTTGCTAAAAAGCTCCAGGAAAGCTATTATAAGCATCTCAGACTTTTTTCATCTCTAATAAAAAAAATAACTCTCGGATCCGACCACTTTAAAGGGGCAAAATCGCAGCGGGCAGAAGCTTAACCGGTCCTCTTTAAAGTGGTCGGATCCGGGAGTTCTTTTTTTAATTAGAATCAGCTTGATCTGGCAGATGCATAGAATAGCTTTCCTGGAGCGTTTGAGAAAAACCAGAAATTTATTCAAACCTACCCTCCCCCCCATCAAATGGTTGCTCGTGAAACTGTTCGAGCGAGTTTTTCGCAAGGTGTGCCTACCGCTATGTTTTTGATTGATACGAATTCGTGAAGCAGATCGAGTTGTATAGGTGAGCCAATTTTTAAAAACGAATTCGAAAAAAATTCCCCAGGGCAGCACTCAATAATGCAGTGCTCGAGTCTTATGGAGAGGCTGTCTTAAGAGAGCCTCTCAGTAGGACTCAATCATGGCCTGCCCTGGAAATTTTTTTATTTTTAAAAAACATGGAAATCACATATCTTATACAACTCGACGAGCTCTTTAAAATGAGCATAAAATCAGTTCTGTATGTTTTTTTTCCCTATGAACTACGTTACCGTAACCCTGAAAATTCATCTGACTGTAACTCCTTTAAAAGTTTGTTTTAAAAAGTTATGAAGATACCGTTCGGTAGTTTTTTATAAGCCCAAAATTTCATCTGGAGAAGTTTTTTGTGAAAAATTTTTTTTGACCAAAATAATTGACCTCAAACATTTGACGAGTCATATTGAACCTTTATGGTCATTTCTACACCTCGGCTCCCTGTTCAGAAGAAAGAGCATAAAATTTGCTACAAAATAAGATCCTTTCAAAAGAAATTCGAGCGTACCAACTTTTTCTATATCTTAGGAAACGCGCGCAACGGGGGGTGAGCGTTCACTTAGGAGGGGGGGGGGGGTGAGGAGTCGGAAATAGTTCGACCCACATTTCTGCCGCGGATAACGTTTTCGCGCAATCACAGATATTATTCGGTAGCTCTTTGCATGCCCTTTCAATTTCATTCAAAGAAGTGTTTTGTGAAAGCTGTTTTTGGCCAAAAATAATCACCTCAAACTTTTTAACGAGTCATATTGAATCCCTACGGTCATTTCTACACCGTGGCTCCCTAGTCAGAAGAAAGAGCATAAAATTTGCTACAAATTAAGATCCTTTCAAAAGAAATTCGAGCGTACCAACTTTTGCTATATCTTAGGAAACGCGCGTAACGGGGGTCGAGCGTTCACTTAGGAGGGGGGGGGGGTGAGGAGTCGGAAATGCATAGATCCACACTCCTCGTCCGCGGCAAACGTTTTCGCGCCATCACGTTCATCCCGTTCCTTGACCATTTACATTTTATATCATTTATCTGACTTGCACAGAGCAGGGAAAATATCACAAAAATCTATTAGATCACAAGATCGAGCACGAGCATTGCTATAAGTTGAGTAACTTTCCAAATTAATTTCTACGAATTTTTTCAATTCTACAAGACACGTGCTGAACTGCCTTCATGTTTGGGTTTGAGCAGATGCAATGTGCTAAAAGATATTGCGTAATAAGGTGCAACATGCATTTCTCATTCATTTCTCTTTGAGTATAATTGAATGCAATAGTTGCATAATAATCTATATGGCAATTAGAACAGACAGCTAAAATTTCTTGTTATTCGTCAGGTTTTAGCAGAAGCTGGAAACGTACGCAGTCCTGGGTGAATAAGGAAATGCTCATAGTGGAGAACCGCGTGAGCTTCATTCCTTGTCACACGTTCGTTCCTTGTCGAAATGGGGTACTTTGCTCTCGGCTCTAAACCACAAATACGTGTACGGTGTTCTAGTCGTGTTTCAAACCTATTCCATGTATGGAGGAGAATGGTGGTGGCAGCGAGCAAACTTTCCGATTATTATCTCTTCTTCGCATGTAGTGACGATACTTGTATGGATTGTCCCATTCGGTTGCAAGCTCGCTGACATGTTTTTCGCAGATCAGCCTTCTGCCGATTCCTTGTAGCTGAAATAGTCGCATATACACAGGTTTGTCTATGAAATTTACAACCTCCGCTTCATTGTTATGATCCCACTGAAACTCTCCGGCCCCTCGGGTTAGTATCAAGTCAATCATGTTTGCTGTGCCGTAGGTGTGCTCTAGATCCTCATTTCTCAGATCGATCATTCTGTAAAAACATTTTAACTGGAAGTTATTTGTTAGTCGAACAACTCATACCTTTTAAGAGCTCCTTCACAATCTGTTGAAACCATCGAAACTTTTGCTCTCTCCTTGGTTTCCATGGCTGTTGTGCGAAGAACATTGAAATAGCAGTGCTCTTGGCTCTGCTCCTCCACCATGGTTGCATCAGCTTGAACAAAATTGACAGGATCATCGCCTCGCTTGTATCTCCCTCTTGGAGCACCATAGGCTGCTGCTAGAAGTAGCATAAATATCCCGGAGAACATTATGAACCTGTAACAAAGAAATACATATGTATGCACATATTCCTATAAAAGTAGGCAATTGATTTGAAAACATGTCGCTTGCACATAGCACAGTAGCGAAAAAATAAAGTGTTTTCATGATGGGCGTGGCATATATGTATGTACATATATGCATGTGTATAGTTGATGCAATGGATATCATTAGCACGCAGTAGATAATTAGGTAATTATTTTATCCGAATATAGGCAAAAGTAGCGACCTCTCGAATGAGAAACGCGTGTTGCATTTTATTATGCATCTTTGAACAAATTTCATCTGCTCAAACCATATCGCGGAAAACATATCGCCCAAAAACCTGATGAGAAGTTGCATAACTTCGTGGGAATAAAATATTTTGAAAGTAACTCACTATTTAGCAAATTTCGTCATCGTACTTGTAGTCGAAGAAAAAGCTGTGGAAAGTGAAATAGAGTAGTATAAGGACTGGCTGAAACATTTGAGCTTGTTTATACAGGTCAAAATCAAATTTACAGAAAAAAGATCCTTCAGAAATAATAAATTGTAAGAACTTTGTCCCTGCTCTGTGCAAGTCAGATAAATGATATAAAATGTAAATGGTCAAGGAACGGGATGAACGTGATGGCGCGAAAACGAGGACGGACGAGGAGTGTGGATCTATGCATTTCCGACTCCTCACCCCCCCCCCCCCCCCTCCTAAGTGAACGCTCGACCCCCGTTACGCGCGTTTCCTAAGATATAGCAAAAGTTGGTACGCTCGAATTTCTTTTGAAAGGATCTTAATTTGTAGCAAATTTTATGCTCTTTCTTCTGACCAGGGAGCCAAGGTGTAGAAATGACCGTAGGGATTCAATATAACTCGTTAAAAAGTTTGAGGTGATTATTTTTGGCCAAAAACAGCTTTCACAAAACACTTCTTTGAATGAAATTGAAAGGGCATGCAAAGAGCTACCGAATAATATCTGTGATTGCGCGAAAACGTTATCCGCGGCAGAAATGTGGGTCGAACTATTTCCGACTCCTCACCCCCCCCCCCCCCCTCCTAAGTGAACGCTCACCCCCCGTTGCGCGCGTTTCCTAAGATATAGAAAAAGTTGGTACGCTCGAATTTCTTTTGAAAGGATCTTATTTTGTAGCAAATTTTATGCTCTTTCTTCTGAACAGGGAGCCGAGGTGTAGAAATAACCATAAAGGTTCAATATGACTCGTCAAAAAGTTTGAGGTCAATTATTTTGGTCAAAAAAAATTTTTCACAAAAAACTTCTCCAGATGAAATTTTGGGCTTATAAAAAACTACCGAACGGTATCTTCATAACTTTTTAAAACAAACTTTTAAAGGAGTTACAGTCGGATGAATTTTCAGGGTTACGGTAACGTAGTTCATAGGGAAAAAAACATACAGAACTGATTTTATGCTCATTTTAAAGAGCTCGTCGAGTTGTATAAGATATGTGATTTCCATATTTTTTAAAAATAAAAAAATTCCCAGGGCAGGGCTTGATACATCGGTGGTCGAGTCTTACGGAGAGGCTCTCTTAAGAGTAATAGGGCAGCATGCAATTCAAAAAAAGAAAACATTTTATTGGCAGAAATGAACCCCGCAAGCACAAAATGCATTTTGGGCGGGCTAACCACTACTCCATTCGCACAACAAGGATATTTAGTCCCTGTATGTACATAATGTCAATAGAGCAATAACTTTACGTATATTCCGACGTTTATGTTAATGCATTTTGTATACGAATTGAGAGAGCTTCTTTAAGCGCCGCCAAACAGGTCAACTTATATTTGCTTTCTGTGTGTACTCTTACAGATCACGAGCATCAGTTTCGATGTCATCTTTGACTTCCTAGTTCTGATCAGTGCTGTGCATGAAATGGCCGTTTACTCTTGCCCAATGCAGATGATCTCAATCACAGTCGAGAGCAGTCTTGTAAGCATATGGAATTTGTGTATATATTGTTAGGCTTCATCTGTACTGCCACAACAGCCGTCGTACTTACTACGCTTGTCTTGCACTGCCTACATGTTTTGAGCAGACCAAGTCGTACCTTGAGTGTCCGTTCTAAGGCAATGCAGAGGAGAGCCATGATTCTTCTCTCGGTTCAGGTCGTTCACTTCAGATGTTAAACCACATATAACCTTTTTTCCAGATTTTACTTCCATTTTCGGTCGTTTTCATTCCAGCTGTCGGTAGCATATCTGATACGTACTTCCCAAACATAACACAGGGTTAATTTGTAGTGAATTTTCGTAAAAATCCAACCATTTCAAATAAAAATCGAAATTATTCCTTCTCTCCAACAACGTATGGAGTCTCAAAAGCGCCCGTTGAGGTGTCTCGGCCTTTTTGCTACCTCTTGTGAGCACTCACGGAGTGCTCACTTGTTAGAGAAAGAGGCTATTCCGGGGAAGGAACTTCCGCGGCATTAATCTTGCCGTTTGTCCAAGACATGTCCAGGACCATCGGTCATGACCGCTCATGGTCATAATCATGTCAAGGACACGTCAAAGACATGTCATGGACACCTCACATATGCGCGTTAAAATACTTTTTTTTTGACATTTTCAGATCTTTTTACTGTTATTCTATATTTATTTAAGAAAATAATCAAAATAAAAAAGAGAAGTTAAAATGGTTCACTCTAAGTCCACTTTTGAAAAAAATGCAACTTTTAAAGTCGAATTGCACCAGACACTTATACAACAATCAATTGCAACAGGGCCACCCCTTCGGCAGGAGAAACAGGCTGCAAATTGTCATCTGCTTGAAACTATGTATCGAATCGGATTTCTTTCCATACCCCAATTCTGAGATACGCCCAAGGTCCTTCCTGCAAGCCAGTTCCCTCTATCTTCTCATGCACAACCACATCTCCAGAAATTCTTACAATTAGATGTCACAACATTTATTGATAGTGCTTCAAAACATGGCCATAACAAAAACGGTGGGGGAGAAGAACGGGGCACTCCGTGCAACATTCGCGATCACTGCTTGAATACGATGGCGCCGAGCAGTGGATGTGCGAGTTGGCGCCAGTCAGTAATTCGAGAGACGCATGTTCGCGAGGCAAGCTTCTCCCGTCTCTTCAGCTATGCTCTTCAGCACAATGGTGGCGAATGGATCCAAAAACATGCCGAATTCAGTTTAGAAAAAGAAAACAACATAAAATAAGTGCAGTTTGTTAAAGAACGTGGAAGAACGTTCTTGCATCCACCCGAGAATTGTTGGCTCGTTTAAAATTTTCCCCCCAAATTGACTTCAAACAAAACTAAAAAAGAGGTGCCATATGTCATAAACAGTGTCGCATGCCATAATTTGTCCGGGACATCGGTAGTAACCGCGACCGTGTCGCTATGGTCATGACCACGTAAGGTACAAGCCCACAAAAGTGTCCATGACCATCGAGATTTTTTTTCTTTTTTGTCAAGGACACGTCCAGGACATGTCTTAGACATGTCCTAGACCCCTGTGTATTAAGATAGGCAGAAGTGGATGTGTCCAAGACATGTGTCCGTTTTATTTTGAAACGGTTATGACCGATTATCCTTGACATGTCTTGGACAAACGGCATGATTAATGCCGCGGCTGCTCCTTCAGCCACGCAAGATAAGGACATTGTCGCTTCAAGGAAGTTTATATCTTATAATTAAAATTGTTTGCAGGTTAGACGAAGTGAAAACAAAGCACGTTTACCGTGGGAGATCAGTTTGTTAGCGAAATGCTTTTGATTTTTAAACGTCTCAGACAATTCACACTGTATACGAAAAAATTACGCACAAACTTTTTGTTCGTTTCAACTCCTGATTCTAGGCGAAAATATGTTATTGTTACTTTAAACTTCACTGTGTTTACGCCTCAGGATGTTCTATACTATAACTGAATTCCAGTAACACAGTATTCTACATCTTTATTACTGCAATACCGTTGAGCTGTTTCGAATAATGCAGATGGTCTAGAATCCATATTTTCTGTCATTAAATGGCAATAATCACAATATAAGATCTGCATTTCAAAATGTAGTAGGAATAATGCTATTTTGTACAGCCTTGAGCCACCGCCGTCAAACCATGAGCTTCTTTTTACGGCGCCAATGATGAGTGAATAGCGCGATGGAAGGGTTTTCTCAACACTGTTTGGTACTTCTGCGAGAAGGCGATGACACACAGCGAATTGAACACTCCGTGAGTACATACGAGGGGCAGCAGAAAGGCTGAGACACCTCAACAAACTCTTTTCTACATTTTTTAAAATGAGAGATCATGCTTTGTTGGAGAGAAGAATGAACTAGATTTTTATTGTGAAAGGTTCGATTCTTTAAACAAAAATTACTACAAATTAACCATATGTTATGTTTGGGAAGAATGTATCGGAGATGATACCGACAGCTGGAATAAAAACGACTGAATACGGAAGTGAAATCTGGAAAGATAACGGATATATGTGGTATAACTTCAAAAGTGAATGACCTGAACCGAGAGAAGAACCATGGCTCTTCTCTGCATGGCCTTAGAACGGACACTCAAGACACTACTAGGCATCCGTAGCACATGAAGGCAGTGCAAGACCAGCAGAGCAATTACGAAAGCTATTGTGCCAGAGCAGACAAAGCCTAAGTGGAGTTATTTTTGATATTTATATTCAATTTTTTTTTCTCTTATCACGTACACATTGAGAAATAGAACATGACTGATGAAGTGAGACCGTAAAGTGAGTAAATTGGCTTCGTCTGCAGCCACTCCTTGCTCTTCGGTAACTCCTAAATTGCAGAACCTTTTTCTCTTGACCATTCACCCGTTTCCCACTTTCCGACTTTCCCCGATAATGAAGAGGAAGAAAGAGACATTGATGGGCGTAAATAGTGAGACCTGATTAGGTAGATGAGCACTGAAAAGCATGGAGTAGAAGATGTAGAAATCTAGAAGAAGGAGAACAGTGAAGGCGACGTGAACAACTGCTTTGGCTGGCCAGCTGCGAAGACGCCACATGGAAGATGGTGGCATGGAAAGCTGGTGACGGTGGAGGACGCACGAGAAGTACGAGGAGGCCACGAAACAACCAATCATTGCCTTTACGCCCTGAAGTGCATTATAGTCTGTAATAATAAAAAAATTGCTTGTTGAATTGATGAAACACAAAATGCATATATGCTTACAAAAATGCGATCGATTGTGATTGAGATCATCTGAAATGGGCAAGCGTAAACGGCCATTTCATGCACAGCACTGATCGGAGCTTGGAAGTCAAAGGCGAAATCGAGACCGATACTCATGATCTACAAGAGAACATACAGAAAAAATACCCGTTAACTTGTTACTTTAAAGCGACTCTCTAAATCCTTATACAAAATCCGTAAGCATAAACGTCGGAATATCAGTCGACGCCAAAAAGTAAATACATAAAGAATGAAAAAGGAATTCTTATTCTTGACATTCAAAGTATTTTAATGTAACTCTATCACTAACCTGAAGCTGAATCTGAAGGCGTGTATAAGGTTTAGTACGCGCATCCCCGCAGAATAACATGAGAACCAGGACAAGTATATTGAATGTAGTGAAGATTGGACCACAGATGTGGTAGACGGCAAGAATTAGAGTCTCGCTAGTTTGAGATAGCGGTTGTTCTGCTGAAGGAGTTGCTCCCGGTGCCAGGCAAGAAAGCGTTGCCAACATGAAATCTTCTGAAAGCTTGCCATAATTATGATTTTCAACAGAAAAAATCATATCTGCTTTTTGAATCTTATATGTAGGAAGACTGAAAAAAAAAAGATTTTTCTCTCGCTAAATGCTCACTTCCGCGTTTCACTAAGGTGCGCGTAAATAAAATATAAGATGAAGGACTGGAAACGTCTTGTCGTGGGAAAGAAAATCTTTTGCATCACGTCTAATGTAACAAACTGTTCCAAGAATCAAACCTTAACGTGACATAACAACATAGTATCTTTCTCCTTGAAGTATCACAATAGGATTAGTGTAAAGAGAAGATACTTTAGTGTGGGAGTTCGTTTGTCGGTATAGACATTATGTCAGAACAAAGAGGACGCGATGATTTTTAGCTTCTAAAGAAGGGCGATCACCGAAAATTTACTAGTATGTGTTCAAACATGCAAAAATCTCGTATGAAAGTCCATCGGATCAAACTAAAATGTACGGTAAAATCAGCCGCGCGATTAATCTTACGTTGTGTCAATGACATGTCGTCGACATACAGGACCATATCATGACCATGTCACTGACACTGGTCATGACCAGTATTTTTGCAATATCTGGAGAGCGGTGTCTAGCCCCTTGCTTATCACACATTGCAAAGTCAAACTAAGATATCATAACTTAATGAATACCCGTCATTCCGTTAATAATACAACAAGAAGCTTGTAGCAAAAGATGAATATGTGAATATTACTATTTGCCAAATCAACCTGTTCCTTTATCTATAAGCTGAAAACTATTCGAAAATACGTAAAATGTCTCATATCTCGTGAACGACTTTTCGGTGATCGCCCTCCTTTAATGAGAGAGAGCAGGACGTGTTCAAGTTGCAATGACAATCACTTGATTTATTTGCACCTTATTAAGTGCTCATTTTGTGCTTTCTCAAGTGAAATCGCTCGATTTACGTTTCAATTGCTGTCCATTTTGGATATTGAGGAATAGCAATGGCTTGTTCATTCTTCACTTGAATATCGCTCGCATCTCTCATTTCGTATTGCGCTGTTAACAATCAGCGTTTCACTTATTCGCGAAAGGGGTTGTTCGGGGGAAGGAACGGCTCCTTCAGCAAGGCAAGATAAGGACATTCTAACTTCAAGGAAGTGATAGCTTATAATTCAAATTGCTTGTAGGTTAGGCGAAGTGAATACAAAAAAACGTTTCGCAGTTTGAGATCAATTTGTTTGCGAAATGCTTTTGATGTTTTAAACGTCTCAGACAATTCACACTGTATACGAAAAAATTACGCAGATACATACCTTTTGTTCTTTTCAAATCGAGAGACATAGGACGAAAATATGTTATCGTTACTTCAATATTCATTGTGTTTGCGCTTCAAGATGTTCTATGCTTTAACAAAATTCCAGTATCACAGGATTCTACATCGTTATTATTGCAATACCGTTGAGCAGATTCGAATAATGCATACGGTTTAGAATCCACATTTTCGGGCATTAAAGTAATGGCAATTATCACAATATAAGATCTACCCTTCAAAATGTAGGAGGAACAATGCGATCTTGAACAGCCTTGAGCCTTCGTCATCAAATCATTTTATGGTGCAAATGAAGAGCGAAGAGTGCGATGCAATTGAAGGAAGGGTTGTCTCAGGACTGCTTGGTACTTCTTCGAAAAGGCGATGACACACAGCGAATTGAGCACTCCGTGAGTACTTACGAGGGGCAGCAGAAAGGCTGAGACACCTCAACAAGCCTTTTCTACATTTTTAAATGAGAGATCATAATTTATTGGAGAGAAGAAGAATTTAGAGTTTTATTTGAAATTTTAGGATTCTTTTTTTCGTCGAAAAGTCATTACAAATTTACCCTGTGTTATATTTGGGAAGAACGCATCAGACATGATACAGGCAAATGGTATGAAAACGACCGAATATGGAAGTAAAATCTGGAAAAAACGGTTATATGTATGCATGTGGTATATCTTCAAAAGCTAATGACCTGAGCCGAGAGAAGAACCATGGCTCTTCTCTGCATTTCCTTAGAACGGACACTCAAGATACGACTTGGTTTGCTCAAAACATGTAGGCAGTGCAGGACTAGTAGAGTAATTACGAGGCCTGTTGTGCCAGAACAGACGAAGCCTATGTAAGAGGAATTATTGTAGTATTTATGTTAAATTCTCCTTTCTACTATTACGTACACAGGGAAAAATAGAGCATTGCTGATGAATTGAGAGTGTAAAGGGAGAAAATTGGCTTCGTCTGCAGCCACCGTTTGCTCTTTGGTATTTCCTAAATTGCAGAATGTTCCCGATTATGAAGAAAGACTCATGGTCAGGGCATTCAGCGTGAGACCTGATTAGGCAGATGCGCACTGGAAATCATGCAATAAAAGCTGGCGCTGTCGAAGACGAGAAGAAGAGTGAAGGCGACGTGAACGATTGCATTGGCTCGCCAGGTACGAAGGCGACAATTGGAAAAGGGCGGCATGGCCAGCTGGTGGCGGTGGAGGACACACGAGAAGTAGGAAATGACCACGATACAACCAAATATGAAATTTACTTCCTGAAGTTGTATACGAGGATCAGTACTTCTTAACCCTAATTCTTCTTCTGTTATCATTATTATTATTATTATTATTATTATTATTATTATTATTATTATTATTATTATTATTATTATTATTATTATTATTATTATTATTATTATTATTATTATTATTATTATTATTATTATTATTATTATTATTATTATTATTATTATTATTATTATTATTATTATTATTATTATTATTATTATTATTATTATTATTATTATTATTATTATTATTATTATTATTATTATTATTATTATTATTATTATTATTATTATTATTATTATTGTTATTATTATTATTATGATTATTGTTATTATTATTATTATTATGATTATTATTATTACTCATATTATTTTTATCCGGAAATGTTTTTATTACTGTCACGTCAGTTGTAAACTGTCGTCACATTATTAAATTTGACGTCTGAACATTATAAACAAATATTTAAATGAACAAAAATCCGTGTAATAAAAGAAAATTTGCTTGTTCAATCGAAGAAACACAAAGTCCATATGCTTACAAGAACGCCCTCGACTGTGATTGAGATCATCCGAATTGGGCAAGAGTAAACGGCCATTTCATGTAAGACAGTGATCGGAGTTAGGAAGTCAAAGATGAAATCGAAGCTGATAATCGTGATCTGTAAGAGTACATACAAAAAAAATGTTTGCTAACTTGTTAGGCGGCGCTTAAAGTGGCTCTCTCATTCCATATACAAAATCAGTTAACACTTATCATCACTGAATATCAGTTAAATTGTTGTTAAATTTACACAATGCGTGGAAATATCAGAGTTCAAAGCATGTTGCTCGCCCGTAATGTATTATGTACGTGCATACGGCTTCCTATCTGCCCATACAATTTTTTTTTGGATTGCGGATATAAACTACGTATTGCATTACGTATGTATATGGTTTATACATAGAGAGCGTTACGGAAAGAGGGCGCTCTAACTATTGATAGTCCTCCTGAAGGTCAAAGTATGGACAATACATACTTTCTTTCCGTTACCGATAATATATTTTTCTGTGTGTATGCGTTCACGACAAAAATAAAGAATGAATGAAAAATATAAAGGATTATTCTGAACATTAGAAGAATCATTTAATGAAACGTAAGAAAACCTTTCACCAACCTGAAGCTGAATTTGAAGGCGTATGTAAGGTTTCGCACGCGCATCCCCGTAGCATAACATTAGAAGCAGGACAAATATATTGAAAGACGTAAAGATTGGGCCACAGAAGTGGTAGACGGCAAGAATAAGAGCCTCGCTAGTTTGAGATAGCGGTTGTTCTGCTGAAGGAGTTGCTCCCGGAGCCAGGCAAGAAAGCGTTGTCAGCATCAAAATGCTCTGAAATCTTGGCAGAATTATGCATTTCCGCTTAAAAAAAAATCGACATTTTGAATCTTATAGGAAGGCGCAGACGCGAGAAAAAATAAGGCGTAGGACCTGAAACGTCTTGTCGTGGGAAAAAGTTACAAAATTCTTTTGCACCATGTTCTGATGTCTCACAATCAAACTTTTCCGAGAATCAAAACTTAACATCACGTGCTCTTTTGTTCCTGGATGTATCAGAGCATAGAAGTTAGTGTGCGCGTTCCTTTGTCTGCCTTTCAATTTGTCTATGAATGCACATTTAAGTGCATGTATGTACATCGTAGTTATGTATGTATATAGATACTAAGTACATACATGTACTTGTCACATAGAAGGTATGTATATTGATTACGAATTCACTTGGATAGCCAGAGTACATTACATGTTATTTGAGCTGCTGATAAGGAGAAGCTGAAATAAGATATCTGGGAAATTACTAAAGGTGACTTTGCTCTAATATTTGTAAGAAATATATGTATTTATGTGAAGTGCGAGCGAGCAGAGTTGCAAAGTGACCGGCCCAGCCCGGCCCGGCCGGCCCAACTTTCCAGGGCCCGGGGCCGATAGGGCCGGGCCCAAAAAAAGTTGGGCCGGCCCGCAGGCCCGATAGGGCCCGATAAGCAAACAATTTCGCCCAGTCAGGACGACTGGTGGCATATTTAAGTGAAAAACTTTTTTAATTGGTTCATTTTTTCATCTAAAAGTCTTTCTTCTATACATTAAAATGAATGTTCGTAGCACGAGCATGAAAAATTCTGAATTTCAAAACAATTCGTAAGTCGTCGGACTTTTTTCCCCAGAATTTTTTTGAAAATCAGGCTCAAACGGGCCCACGGGCCGGGCCGAGCCGGGCCCAAAATTCTAGGGCACGGAAATGGATCGGGTCTGGCTGGCCGAGTCCTTGGCCCGACGGGCCGGGCCGGCCCAAAATTTTTGGGCCCGTTAGCACCTCTGCGGGCGAGTCTGCTTCAAGGTTGGCCAAATTGCATACATAAAAAAACAAATACGCGGTTTTTTTTCTTCTTCACGACATTTAATACGAACATTTATGTACATAGAGTCGCAGGTAAAAAAAATTAATGACGTAAGTCATAAAAAAGCGCCCGTGCTTTTACAGTTTGCCACTAGTTTCCAGACGAAACCAAAATGAACCAGAGCTCGCGAAATGCGTAAATAAATATGTATCTATGTATGTACATATGTATGTATGTACGATGTTATAAAATGTAACAACAAATCGAGAACACGTTCAGTACTGTATTTTACAGCTCAAACATGAAAAAATGAATTCGAAAGCCCGCATATGCTTTGCCTCTCATTAGTCAATTTTTTTTTAATATTTATTCAAACATCAAAATTCAAAACAGCAGTTTACAATGAAGTGTTTTGGCGTTTAAAAATAACACATGAATCCCACTTATAGCAATTAGAAAATAGCAAAATCCTACACATTTGAAAGAAGTGCGACGAACAAACGTCGAACGGTGAACAAGTTCAAACAAAAAAGAATCATATAACCAGGCGCAATATCTCAAATTTGGACAATGTTGATAGTAATTGAATCTTCTCTACTTTCTCAGTCTCTCTTTATCTCCCCTTCAACATACATACTAGATATCTCAAGCATTGTATCTCTCCCTCTCTTCCCTTCTCTCTCTGTCCTTTCCTATGTTATTTTTCTTTCTGGTTCTCAGAGATAAAGCGTCAATGTTACTTTTTCCCTTTAAAATCTCAAGATTTCCTTTTAAATCCAAAAATATCACAGAATGCATTGAGAAAATCAATAAATTTTGTGTGGCATTCAATTCATGCAACCTTCAAAGTTTATGTGTGCAATAAAAATGAATGGTGATGACTTTCTTCTTTGTCATTCAAAAAGAGACATCTTTGGTGTAGAACGTGGCAGCCGCCGTCGAAGATAAACAAAATCTCGCTTTGGCGGCCTTTCCAATCCTGACCAACTACAGTAATTCACATTATAAGACTCTCCATATCTCTTCTCTCTTTCGCTGTCTTTTATCTCTCTCTCTCTCTATCTCTTTCTCTCTCGCTCTCTTACTATTTTTATCATCTCTTTCTCTTTGTGGTCTCTATCTATCTCTGACTGCATCTTCCCTCTCTTGGCATCTGTCTTTCCTAATTCATCTTCAACCTGAAAATGCTCTCCTCCACTACCGCCACGATGCAGACAAACAACGTCAGGCATCAGTGAAAGCTTGCATAGCTGCGTGGCAGCACCGAAAACGAGTGGCATGTGCTGAGGTGGTGGTGGTGGTGGGCTTCTTTCAACCACTATTCTCTGCTTCTCTCATCTCTCTCTCCATTGCTCTCCTCTCATTTTCTATCTCTCTCATTCCTCTCATCACTCTCTCTCTCTCTGTCACCTTCTGTTTCTCTCTCTCTCTCGCTCCCTTTCTCTCATATTCTCTCAGTCTTCTGACTGCACCTCATTCGTTCTCTCTTTCTTTCTCTCAACTCTCTCATCATTCTAGCCCTTATCTCTTTCACTGACTCTTGATTGTTCAGCTTTACATGAAACGCCAAACCGCCGAAGTGAAACATCATCAAGAAACGGTGCAAATTAAGAAAAGCTGCTCTTTAAAAGCCCTCACATCATTCTTTCCAATATCGGCGCTTACTTTCCGATAATCCTCATCTAAAGATTCGGGCTTGACTAAAAATCATCTTTTACATCAGTAATATTCCATGCTATTAGACATATAACGTATGTACCTTCAGAATACATTCCGTAGCATTATAGCTCTTCTTTCCATCGTGAGATTCCTCCTCTCGGAATTTTATTTTCTTCCGTTATAAATAGATGGCTATACTTTTTTAAGAGACATTTAGTTCTTTGGCTGATTTTTAAGTTTTTTTTTCCATTTATTCCGCTATCTGCCTTCCCTGGAGGTAATTTCGAAAAGTGATATCGACATTTTCAAGGAACTTCTCGGGCAATGGCGGGCCCCTCCTCAACGCGGACGGTAACACAGAAAATGTCTCGTTCAACGAGCATCTCCAGTAGCCGCAGCTCGCGGCCGCTCAACTGGGCAGCACTTTTCATCGGAGTCGCTGCGCTCTCCGCACTAGCGCCTCTTGCTGGTGAGTTTTGCGATTTGTATCTCTCTGTCTATCTCTCTCGTACTATCATTCTCTCGCCTTCTCTCTCACTCCCTCTCTACATGTCTCGCTCTCACTCCTTCTCTATGCCTCTCTCTCCCTCTCTGTCTCTCTGTCTCTCTCTCTCTTTCTCTCGCTTTTCCCCTTCTCTCTCTCTCTCTCCCACATTCACTCTCTCACACTTCCTCTCTCACTCTTGCACACACACTCTCTCTCTCTCTTCCTCTCTCTCTCTCTCTCTTTATTTTCAGACGCCCAATGCAACTGCGCTGGTGAGACGATGACGACGAACACGATTCCGCCGGGCAGTGGCGCTCAGGTTTGATAGAAAAAGTGCACGATAACGAAGAAATAAACAAATGCATGTACCCATATAATCTTTTTACAATATCTACGAAATAGAAAAAGCAGAAGAAGAAGAGAAAACAGCTCATTTTTTCTCTCCAATAGGAATTGAGAGATATTTCACAGCAATATACACATTCATAACAAGCTTATTTAAAGTTGCACGAAACTCGACTGTAATTTGCTCTTAAATTTTCCCGACCGTTGTCGTCCTCAGCATCTCTCTAAAACACTCATGCTCTCTCGTCTTTGTGTCAGGCAAAAAGGCGGGAATTCAAATGAGAGTTTTTGGTTCCTATTTCAGAACGAGCCGATCACGCAGACGCTCGACGCGGTCACCTGCAAGCTGACGGCGTCTTGCACCGGCACGAACCCGCTCACCATGTCCGTGCCGCTGAAACCGAGCGGCGAGACGGTGGTAAGTGGCGGGGTGATTACGCTACTTTTGGGCTTACACGACTGAATACTGTAATTTTGGGCCATCTTAAAAATGAAGGAGAACCCTGTGTATTCCTTAAAAGACACAAAAACCTTTAGTCATCTACAAGAATAACAAGCAAAATTGAGATTATTTCCCTGATGTTAACTTGAATGACGTCTTCTGCTATAGTACACACACACACGTTCATAACGTCTTTAATGAGAGAGAGTTTGTCAGAAATTGCCTTTGAATATTCTTCTTACAGATTAGGACTACAATTTTAAATCCATGTAAAATGACGTTTAAAAAAATCGTCCAACCTTTTCCAAGGTCGACTCGACGAGCGGCACTGGCACGGGCACGGCATCGTTCCCTTTCGACTGTGTCCAAGAGCCGACGGATGGCCTCTGGTACTGGTCGCCTTATGGTAAGTCATTCATTTTCATTATCATTTGCTTGATTTTTTTATCATCATTATTATTATTAACTATATACATAAAGATGAATATGTGTTTATATCTATTTTAATGTTATTTTTCCATTTTTTTAGTGTATATAGTTTAGTATACACTAAAAAAATGGAAACATAACATTAAAATAGATATAAACACATATTTTTATCTATATTAGAAAAAAAAAGTGTCAGAGACACTTTTCTTTTTCAATCATATCATTTGGTACAGAATATATCAACAACTCAACGACGGACGGCGTCGAGTACAACTCCGTTTCATGCGCCGGTAAGCAATTTTTTTATCCGTTTTTTAGCCACATTATTTTATTCTTCAACTTAAAAAATAAAGCGTACTCTTCAACGGTTTCGCCCTCATGTTTTTAACCGTGTTCAAAATTTCACCCGGCTTATAGTATTACTTTTAGAACTTAAAATAAAATGAAACAAAACAAAATGATGATACGTTTCAGGAGCGATTCCACCGCCAACGACTTCTACGTCTTCAACTAGTTGTAAGTATTTTAAATTTTGTTTATTTTCAGAAATAATCTTCCTTCTCAAAATATTCCTTCCGATCACATCTCAATATAAAAATATTATTTTAAAACGCATGAATACTTTTTAGTTTTCTACAGTTATCTATCTTACAGATCTCTAAGTTGGATATTATTTTTTTAACGGTTTTGTTCATTTATATTATAACGTATTAGTTTCATCTTATGATTTTCAATTATTTTTTGTTCCTTTACTTCGGATCGATGATCGAGTTTCTAACTATTGAGCTTTTCTCGTTAACATGCCTTATCTTGTTGCTTAATAAATGTTTCAAAAAAAAGTTTCTTTGCTGCAGCGTTATTTCCACATCCATCACTACGAGAATTACAATGCTATTTAGCGAAGCTCACTATGAAATAAAAAGGTGAACATATGCAAGTGATAATGATGTTATTCCGAAAAGAAGTATGCATGAAAGAAATACAGCAGCATCCTATTAAAATACCCTCTGTGAAAAATTAGGGAACAATTGCAGGGTGTCATTACGTCACCCACATCTCATCTAATTGAAAGAGTTGAAACTTCCATTTTGTATTTGAAGCGCTTTAGCCTGACAAGAAGATTGGTCACTTTTATAATTGTCAGTATTAAACGATAGTATGTCAGTGGATCTTATTCGTCATTTATATTAATCTGTAGTAAAGCGGAATTCATTGAATTCAAGCTATGATTCTTCTTTTTGAGAATAAAATTTCGTTATCAAATAGTTGGTGTCTCACATTGAAAAATAGTACCGCTCCCTCTTGTAGAACCCTCCATCTAATAGTGCCCCTCCCCCGCAAAGGTATTGAAAAAATAGTACTCCCCGTGGATACTAATAGAATAAACAGGGTATATATTAATTAACGTTGAATATTTCTTGTGGAAAATAGCTTATGGTTATGTACATAAAAAATTTTACCTCCAAACATATTGCATTCATACATCGAAAATAAAAAATTTCACAGTAATGTATGTACTTTTTTTAACTAGCACTATTAATCATATGAAATTATTCACTATCGCTCGATCTCGAGGTTGGAATAACGTATTTTCTCTATTAGTGCCCACGGGGGCACTATTTTTCAACGAAAGGAGGGGGGGGCACTATTTGAGTGGGGGGGGGTACTAATTTCAATGGCCCTTGCAAGGGGGGGGGGGGTACTATTAGAGAGGGGGGGGGGTGGCTCTAATAGAGGGAGGGGCACTAATAGAGAAATACGGTATGTCACAATTTTGGATGTGAAAATTACACATGTGAAACTTGTTTCAAGAATATTTGTCAGAACTTGTACGCCTGTTTGATCAGCAGCACTCTCGTCCTGGCCATGGCCTACAGGGCATCTCAGGAGGCAACGAAAACTGAAGGATCGTTACAGCAGAAGAGAAATTTGGCCGTGAGTCAAAAGGCTATTTGTTGTGACCTATTACTTGGAAATTTCTGAAGTACTACTGAGAATATTCTATGCAGAGAAAGAGAGAAAGAGAGAAAGACAGAGAGAGAGAGAGAGAGGAGAGATTGTTAATGACAGAGGGTGAGAGAGTGAGAAACAGAGAGTGGCAAGGAGAGAGAGAGAGTGTGAGAAGAAATTGTTTAAAATAAATCATCAGCATAGGTCCGCAAGGCTGATTGGTCAAGGAAATCATTTGGAAAGATATTCACAGAAAAGCAAGATGAGAGTGAAAAGTCCAAAATATTAAGATGTCCTTGACCAAAACCACTACAAAAAATAAACCACATGGACTGGGCATTTTCCTTGTTCCCTACAGGAATTTATATCAAGTATTTCCAAAACGGCTCGAACGTTTATCGCCGTTTTATAAAAGCTCCCTATATGATCATCTCGGCTTTGATAAAACCACAGGTTGTCGAACAAAAGAAAAAGACCCAAACAAGTTTCGTCAAGTATGTTTCCGTTGAACTTTTCCAAATATTCGTTTCAAAGTAGAATGAAAATTATATTAAGGTGATAATTAATTTTTATTCAATTGAATTTCTATTAAGTCAGAATACAATGTTCGATTTTATTTTTTTAATAGTTGAAAATTTTAGATTTTGCATTACTCGACATTCAAGTCGACATTTGTAGCAATTTTTTTTTCTTTATAAAAAGGCAACTATTTTTTCTGATTTCGTCATCTTCTTGGCATGCTAACCAATTTTCGTTTTAAGGAAATATTTATCCTAACCTAGTAAAATTTTGTTCCAAAATAATATAGAGAGATTTCAAAAAGTGCCGTAATCCTCGTTCCGGCTCCTCGGGTTGTCGTGCGAGGTGGAAGTGCGTAGTCGCGCGTGTGAATGGCATGAGTCGCCGCAACAGAATCGTCCGCAGCGGCAATAGTTGCGATCACGATCTCTCTAGGCATCGCCGTATTGTAAACGCTCCCTTTATATTCATCTTATCATTGATAAAACTACAGGTTCTCGTCCATACGAAAAAAACAACGAAATAAGTTATTACTGAAAATTGTAGCCAACTCAAAACTCCATATTTAGTTAATAATGTTACCAGTCGTTGTATTTTAATTTCGGGTTCGTAATCGCAAGTGGTCTAATTATTGTTTTTTTAAAGAAAATATTTAATTAAACTACTTAAATTACTCTACACACAAGAAAAGAAAGCGTTGAAAACTACGCTTTTGGCTACGGTTTGAATCGTCATAGAAAATCCTAACGGTTAGGACCGTAGGAATCGGGTCATTTCAAAGCGTTGGTTTGAAAGCGTTGGGTAAGAAAGCGTTAGAAGCCCTCGGTGAGGGCAAAGCGTTGAGACTAACGCTTTCGTCTCATCATCGCACCTGCACCGTCCACCGCCTAATTCTCGCTCATTTATCACTCTCTCTCTCTCTATCTCTCTCTCTCCCTCTCTCTCTCTCTCTCTCTTCTATCGTCTCTGCCTCCACCATCCTCCGGATCAGGTTTTGCTAATTATCTCACTTTTGCGAACAGCATATTTAACTGTTTTCGGCCCTTCTGTGACCAAAACAACAGTTAAATAGAATAAAACTAAAATAAAGTTCGCAAAAGTCGATTAATTAGCTAACCTGTTATCCGTTGCGATGTAGGGAGTCGTTGTCGTCGCTTGAACCTAGAGGTAGACAGAGAGAGAGAGAGAAAGACATTTTGCTCCTGACCGAACCCGAACCACCACCCCCCGCGCGCAATTTTCCCACGTTAACCACCAGGCCACCAACCCACCCAAGAACCTTCCGGCATTGGATAACCTAGTGATAGGGCCCCCCCAGGTCATTTGTGCACAGATGTTCTTCTCTCTCTCTCTCATCTTTCTTTCTCTCTCTCATCTCTCTTTCGTTCTCTCGCCTCTCTTTCTCTCTCATCTCTTTTCTTCTCCCTCTGTCCATGTCTATTAATGATACTAAATGTTTTTTCGAATAATTAACACTACAAATGTAAAACAAAGTGGAAGATTTGTGTTTCGCCTTCATTCACAGCCTGTTAATTGTAAGTTGTTTGAGATGCGTGAGAACGGTAATTTGCATAGTAATAGTTGCTGAATGTGTGCTAATGAGCGAAATACTTTGCGATTATACATGCACTCATTGTCTTGCTCACTGCGGAGAGGGAGAGAGAGAGAGACAAAGAGAGAGAGAGAGAGAGAGACAGAGACAGGCACAGAGAACGACAGACAGAGAAAGAGAGAGAAGGAGAGAGAGAGAGAGAGAGAGAGAGAAAGAAGGCGAGAGAGAGAAGAAGGCGAGAGAAGGAAAGACAGATGGATACAGCATTTCAAGTGGGGTCGGATGCGATCGATCAGCATGCAGTGCCGAGAGACAGAGAGAGAGAGAGAGAGAGCGAGAGAGAGAGAGAGAGAGAGAGAGACAGAGGAAGAGAGAGAGAAAGAGAGAGAGAGACAGAGGAAGAGAGTGAGTAAACAGTGGTTATGTTAGGCGACGAAGAATATAACGAAAAAAAAAACATATGTCTTCGTCTTAGTTTCCATTATTATTTCTTTTCTTTTCTTCTCTTTTTACTTCTCATTTTACCACGTGTGTTACATCTAGTGTTCCATGTTACACCGTATAAATTGAAAAAAAAATTGAAGAAAGTGATTGTAGGGAATAAAATTTTCAAGCCCTTACGACTCAAGCTCGATATTACAGTTTATTTTTGTGTGAGTACAGGAAATAACAATCCTTCAAACAGAACAAGAATGCAACATTTACAAGCATAGGGAGACTTATTCACAGATTTAAAACCCGGTACACATCTAACAACGGCATTTTTTTCTGAAATAGAATAAATATAGGTCAAAAAGAACAAGGAATTTTTTACAGAAATTAGTCAAACAACGACTAGTAGACAGAAAAACTGAGCGAGGATTAATTCGTACGAGGTAAAAGTTCAACCCTTCCACGATGAGTGAATTCTAAAGCAAAGCACATAGAATATAAGATAGTCAACAAAGTTAAAATTAGAAAAATAGAAATAAGTGAGAAGGCCACGATTTCTATCCTTCACTGTACAATTTCGCTGTATAACTAGGCTCCATTCACTGTACCAGACGAAAAGAGGGTATTGATCCGCCTTGCTAACACATTTGCCGTATTCGATTTTGGCGCGTAGGTCGGAACTTGCATGAGCAGACAGAGAAAGCCCCAAAGGTCAGCGACTTCCTTGTCGAATCGAAGATGAAAGAGGAAGTGAGTAGCTTATTCAGCTACGTCAAATTAACAATATAAACAAAACTAAAAGAGTTGGAGACCAAAAAATATCACGAAATTAAATACATATTTAGTGTGTCATATGATTTCAATACTTATCAGAAAACAATTTTCCGGCCGCAGAGTATTTCTAACGCTTTCCAAAACCCAAAAGCTTTCAATCTCCATTAATGTGACTAAATGTTTTTTTTTCTTTTCCAAATCATTAACACGACGAATGTTAGACAAAGTGGAAGAGTTAACAACCTGTTAAATAAGAGAGACAGTGAAGAGAGAGACAGAGAGAGAGAGAGAGAACGAGAGAGACAGTGAAGAGAAAGTGAAAGAGAGTGAGAGAGACAGTGAAGAGAGAGAGAGAGAGAGAGAGAGAGAGAGAGAGAGAGAGAAAGTGCAAATGATAGTGGTAATGAAGAGAGAAGCCGATCGCAGATAATTTTGGGAAGCGTACTCCGCAACGCTTTGCAATGAAAAGCGTTGCGATCAACGCTTTGCAAAGCTGAAAATCGTTGCGATCAACGCTTTGCAAACCTGAAAAGCGTTGGGGGGTCTACGCTTTCCAAAAAGTCGGCCGAGGCGCCTCTAAAAGCGTCATTCTCAACGCTTTCAACCCCAACGATATGGCCAAAACGCGTTCTCAACGCTTTATTTTCTTGTGTGTATCTTGAAATGCCAAAAGAATAGAGAAAGGATTTTAATTTTAAAAAAAATACCGTAATCCTCAGGCGGCTCTTCGAGGGTCGTTGGAAAGGCGGAAGTGAGAATTGAATGAGCCGCCGCAACAGAATCGTCCGCTGCGGGAATCCGTAGAAAACGACTGAAATTGGAACAGCTGCCTCGGCGGCGGTGGCTGAGACGAATTACGATACACTCACAATAATACTATTATGCCTTCGCTGTCTTGCCTCAGAGCCACAGCTGTACAGCCGCTACGACTCTTGTGCATGGGAGTGTTTTCGAGTTTTGCTCGTCTTTCTTTCTCTTACACCCTCTCTCTCTCCCTCTCTCACTTTACCTCTTTCTCTCCCTCTCTCTCTCTTTCTTTCTCTCTCTCTTTTCCTCTCTCTCTCTCTCTCTTTCTTTCTCATACACATCTTCCTTTCTACAACTTTGTCTAAAACTACAAAGACTACGTTGTCTCTCTCTTATTTCTGCTAAATGCTTCTTTCTATATTTCTCACTTCTCAATGTTCGGCACATTGTGCAATGACTTGAAAGGCAAATTGTGACTTGGAGGGAGACAGCGAGGATGAGTAAACTCGACTGCACGGAGTCGGAGTACACATTCAAGCTTGCTCAGCTGCGCGACTGAGGCAGAGGGAGGGAGAGAGATGGTTGTTTTGGCATCCCTCTCTCTCTCTCTCTCTCTCTCTCTCTCTCTCTTTCTCTCTCTCTTTCTGTCTCTTCAACCTCTCTCTCTCTTCTCTCTATGTCTCATTATCTCCCTTTCTTTAGGTTCTCTCGTTTTTTCACTCTCTCTCTCTCTCTCTTAAAATTTCTTTCTCTCGCTCAGGCTAACTCTCTCTTGTTATTCCGACTCTCCTTTATTTTTCGTCTACAGCCGGAGCGGCAACATAGGCATCTCTAATTTCATCTCTTAGCCGTCTGCTTGACAATGAGCGGGCTTTCTACAACTCAATTCTATTTCTTTCTATTTTTCATACTCTAGCTCACACATTCTCACTCTTGATTCAGCTGTAGACGTCGTCACTGCACAGTTTTCGAAAAAAACAAACGTCTAGGCGACTTCATCACAAGTTTTAGTCAAGCAGCTCCTTAAAAGCCGTCGGCAGCGCGGTAGTCAGCACCGGCTTCTTCTCCTCTTTCAGCGTACCGCGGAATAAGCGTCTCTCAAAAATTATATACCTAATAAAATTATTTCAACTTATTTTCTTAAAGAGAAGTATGTATCCATAAGTTTTCTGTTTTATTAATACTAATTGTTCGCTAATTCGTCTTCACTAATTCTGATTGATGCGCTATGAATCTTCGACATTTTCAAGGATCTTCTCGGGCAATGGCGGGCCCTTCCTCAACGCGGACGGTAACACAGAAAATGTCTCGTTCAACGAGCATCTCCAGTAGCCGCAGCTCGCGGCCGCTCAACTGGGCAGCACTTTTCATCGGAGTCGCTGCGCTCTCCGCACTCGCGCCTCTTGCTGGTGTGTTTTTATACTTTATTCACTGCACAGGAGTGACACGTGGGCGAAGAATACGTCACGCTTGTGTATATATGTTATTGGAGGTAGAATGGTTCGTACAATTAGCGGGAGAACATTCCGAAAAAAAAACACAATACGTTGTTGACAACATTCATTTTAGTGTTCTTATGCTTATGTATGTGTCTAGTATGAAAGTATTCTTATATTTATTATGCTATTTTTCTATTTATGGCGAATTTAGTACAAATGCAGAGAGACTCTGCGGAGATACAATTAGTATTGAAAGGAATCGGTTAGTTTGATTGGTTTATTAATTTTTCTTCAGATGCGCAGTGCAACTGCGATAGCCAGACAATGACGACGAACACGCTGGCGCCCGGAAGTGGCGCGCAGGTAAAAGACTAAAAGTATTCTTGTTTTTTGTTTGCTCTAAAATTCCGGGACCGGAATCAAAAAGAATCCTTTAAATAGAAGCATCACTGAACAGCGTTTTCAGCACCCTTCGTATAGAAAATATGTTGCTTTTAGAAGCATTACCGAAAACACGCTTGCGGTATTTTTTGTAGTGGCACATATCGAACAGACAGATTGGTATACTGTAGAAGGGCGCTAGAAATGGAGTCCAGTCCCTTATTACAGTATGCTCATGCTTGAACTGTTGTTCAGAATGAGCCTGTGACGACGACACTTGACTCGGCTGCATGCACGATGAATGCCGCTTGCTCCGGCACGAACCCCCTCACCATGTCCGTGCCACTACAGCCGAGCGGAGAGACGGTGGTACGTAACTACTACGGTAGTTTTCGAGATACCTTAAGTTACTACGGTACATGCTATGTACCCTAGAACTGATAATGATCATCGAGTTTTTTTTTCTAAAAGTAGGCCACCAAATCATCGCATTAAAGAAACCATTGCGGCAACCCCCTAAAAACTAGTGTTATGTGAAAACCACATGCCGTCGAAGACGGCTATTTTCACACTAGGCCTCTTACAATTAGGCCGAGTCATAAAACAAACTCCTATTAGAAAATTAAACTTATTTCTGCTTATCGATTAAAAGCTCTTTTTTCTGGTTAAATTAATTGTCGATAAAGATAAGAAATTCGCATAGGTCGACTCTACCTCGGGCACGGGACCGGGCTCGCTGTCATTCAACTTTGACTGTATCTTCGATCCAAATCTCGGCACTTACAACTGGTCGCCGTTCAGTAAGTTGTGGTGAAATTAATATTGATTTTTTCCCTCTCAAATTAGTTAACTCAAATGTTAGGTCAATTATCAATGTGTAATAAGTAAACTTATTGTTAGCAGCTAAATTACTAATGTTAAATATGGCTGTTCTTTCAGACTACGTCAACGACGGCACCAATGACCTCGAATACAATTCAGTATCGTGTGCAGGTATTAAACTAGTCTCAGATTATTTTTTTTTAATTTTGCTAATGACTACAAATTTATGGCCGTAGCAGATGAATCATATAGGTACATACATATGTATTCAAGTCCTTGCACTTTCTTATACGTTTTAAGTTAATAGAAATTCTTGTATACATATTTAAGAACTTGAAAGTTCTTATATTTAAGTTTTTTTTTTTAGAATATCTTAGTACTTAGAATTTTGGATTACGGAAAACGTTCAAACATTATTTCAGGCGCGATTCCACCGACGACAACCACAACGACCACAACGACTACGACGTGTTAGAGCCTTTTGCATTTTACTTCTTTTACGAGACAAATTTCTCATTCATAGCCAATGAATCTCATCATCTCTCATAACATATCTCTTATCATCTCTCATATCATCTCTCATATCATCTCGCTTATCATCAACAATAAGACTGCTATTTTAAAATGCATGCCTTACATTTATTTTTCCTTTGTTTAAAAAATATAATTTGTTTTTGTTCATTTATGTTCATTTTTTTTCTTGAGTTCCATATTTAGTTGTTATTATTGCTAAAGTTTTTGCCTTTTTATTTACTTAAACTTGTTTTGAATCAATAGAATACCTCAGTTCGATTGTTTCGCTACTTACTAAATTGTTATTTGTGGATCTGATTTGATATTCTACTGCCTAATAAAGCATTCTACCTATGATTCGATCTCTGTCAAATACGTGCTGTATGATATACTATGAATCATATACATACATATGTATGTATGTATCAAAAAAGGATGATACACAACTTGTTGCGATTAAAGGTACTCGAGGAAAAAAATTAATCAGCAACATGTGAAACGTGGAGATAATGCACTCTCTCTCTCTCTCTGCCGCTCTCTCTCTCTCTCTCTCTCTCACTCTTTGCCAGTTTCCCGACAGATTCTGGTTAACAGTGTGAAAATTATATGGAACAATAAATGTATGTAAACTCACCATAATTGCACGACTTATGCGATATAAACAGTTCGATTTTGCCTAGCAAATAAACATTCCTTTCTTGTCGTTGGAAGCTTTGATCGTGTCAAGAAATTGTATTAGACATATAAAGAATAGTCTTGGACCGAGCTGCTGTCAGGTATATACATATGTCTGTACATACACACAAGCATGTGTAATTTCAATAGGATGATATTTGATTTACGCACTGTAAGATACACAGAGCTGCTAAATCTTTTCAATAATTTAATTTAATTTAATTAAGATAGAAATAAGAGGAATTACCGTATCCTCTCGCGTGCTGCGGTGCGATCACTGTCTGGAATGGATGTTGAAGTAGATCGGAATATAATGAGCCGACGGTGTGCTGTTAAGCCCTCGTACTCTGCAATCAATAACAGATATGCACATACACAGTCCTTTAAGGAGCACGATACTCTACTGTAATCTATTCGACTTTTCCTGACCATTTTATTCGCACCTCTGTAGAAAAATATGCTCTCTCGCCATTGTAACAGGCAAAAATGCGGGAATTTAATATTGAATTTTAGCTCCTCTAAGCGTTTCGAATTTAATTCAAACAAACTGTAATGTCAGATGAAATCTTACTCTTGGTGAACGTGGATACTACATTAATCTTCGACATTAACTTACAATTAGTTTAACTTGTTTAACTCATTGACCGATCATCAAATTAAAACATTATATGAGGAGCGAGTTGTTGCCTCCTCCCACCTCCCACAAAAAAAATAGAAGCCCCGGTCCCAGAGCGAATGGAGAGTGGGCACACCATGGACAATATGGAAGACATACTATGACGACGGAAGCTCTCGAAATTACTACGCTACTACGAAAGGAAAAGCTTCACTGCCAGTCATCATTGAATGAGGGCCAGCTGGGCAGATAACCCTGATGCTGACTGACATGAGAGTCGAAATGGAGAAAGCGGAAGCTAAATTTTTTCCTCACAACAAGCGCATATCCTAAGAATGAGCAAAATAGTCTCGGTCTATTGGCTTGGCATGTCTACCTCCTGCATCACTGGACCCAAGCGAGGAAGTTTCTCTTCTGCTTTTTTTGTTTTACTTATCTCTCTTTTTCTTTATGGTATCTCACCTTTACTGTACCTTGTATGGTTTTTATATTTTTCTCAAACATTTTCTCCATTTTATCACTGTCTTTCTCTCTCTTTTTAACTTGGGCGACTGACTAATTGTAAATATTATCCATTCCACATCAGAAACACGGAATATCGCTTCATGATCATTCAATGTTTTATTTATTGTGTTCAGCAAAATTAAAAGCACCCAGGTTAAATGAAATTTTTCCTCCATATAATGAACACTCTCATAGCTGTTTTATATACATAATATTTTTTTTTGTGGAATTCTAATTGAGAAGAGTGTTTTTTGACGAATAACCTGATCCTTGGTGAACTAAAATTCTTTCGTTCTTATCCCAGAAGAATGACAATAAATTGCAAGCAGCATTCGATTTACTATTTTAACAAATGCCAGGAGAGTTGGGGAAATCAAAAGAATAACTTTAAAATGATTTATTTAATATGTATATCTATAAGCTTGTAATTACATATTATACTGTTCAGCACTAATTAAAAACCGCCTGCTCCTTCTCATTCGTTTCATTTCATGATTTATTTAATGGGTTTTTTATGGGTTTAATGTGTTTTTTAATCTATATATTTGTAAAAAGAATACTAATATTTTTTTCACAATAATTAGATAATAAAAGCAACAGTATTGAAAGGAATGAAAGGTGACCTGCACGATTGGGCTTCTGGCTTCATTCATCCAGGATGCAGTAGACGATTCTTGCTTGTTTGTTCTTGCATGTCCCGAGAATTCTGCAAAGCATTCAGAATATATGCTACATATGTATATATGTACATATGTGGTACGTGTTCAGACATATCTATGGATTTACCTGACCATATACTTTATATCTGGAATATAAAGAATAGAGCTGTTGAAACCCCCGTTTTTACAGTGACTGTTACTGATATTAAGTCGCGATTTTACGCTAATCTTGAAGGAACATGAAACTCAAAGGTAATCTATTTGAGTTTTTTTTCGATTTTTTTTTTAAATCAGGCCTCCTCACTCGCAAAAGCAAAATCGCGCGAATTCCATGCTGAGATTTTGGCTCCTCTAACAGTTCGTGATTGGTGAGCACCATAAGCAATTGGTTTTGTTATCGAAGAAACATTGGTCGTTTCTTCGTTGAGTTCTTCCAAGCTCAGGAACCAAAATTGAAAACAATCCATGATGATATGGCAAACAACGACATTAAATAGTTGTTATAAGAATTGTCGCAACACCAAAAAAAAGTATCTTCTCTCCGCAAAGAAGTGTGAAAATGAAAAAAATGCAACTTATCCGTCGAGCACGATCGTACAAAGTTTACATTATAGCATATTTTTTGTGTATTGATTAATAACTTCACTGATATGTTTATTTCATTACATCTGCATAGAAACAAGGGATTTTCTCTATTTTCACATTTATGATACCCAAATCTTTCGCAAAAGCACATGTTCGACTACCAAAAAAAAAAGAGTTGGGACGCAAAATTTCCTATTTTGTTCATAGCTTTTCTCAACATTGATATTTTTTTTTCAAAAAAAAATTTCTTTTTGACAACAGCTCGAGTAGAGCAATAATAAAGGAAGGATACCGTATGCTCTGGATACCATACCTCTGTGGGCGATGGATGGATGGACTTGCTGATGTGGAAGTTGCTTCCTTCTGGCGCGTGGCTGACAATGAGAGATGAGAGATAGGATGAGATGATAAAGTGTGCTTGCCACGAGGTCTCTATCACATCCAAACGGAATCCGTCGACCGCAACGGAAGTGGGCGAGTGAGCACACCTGCAGAATAGTTGGGTATAGCGAAAATAGGATGGCGAAGCCTTGTGCAATCTCTATCTAGTTTCTCGCTCTCTCCAACTCCACTTACAGCGATATTTCTCTTTATCTCTCTCTTACTGCCAGTGTATTTCGAACTTTCTTCATCATCATCATTTATCCATGATGATGAAGAAAACAGATCCAAAACTTCTGCAACGAAACGTCTGAACACCTGCGGACAAAAGTGCTTTCAACCTCCCGCAAGGCTGCTTACTTCCTCAATTTTGAGGCAGATCTCTCCGCACTTGGCTCTGTTTCGCTTCTCGTTCTCTTTCTCTCTCTCTCTCTCTCTCTCTCTTTCTCTCATTTTCTCTCTCTCTCTCTGTGTCTCTCTCTCGCTCTCTTACTCTCTTTCTCCGTCTCTCAGGGCAATCATTGCAAATACCGCTCTTTCATTGCATGGTCATCGTCCTCCGAGTTTATCTTTCTATCTTTTACTCTTTCTGTCTATGCCAGTGTATTCTCAAAATCTCTCTATCGCTCTCGCCCTTTCTTCCTTTGCCTTTCTCTTTTCACGCTCTCTCTAACTCCTAAACATCATTCATTCTCTCTCGCTCGCTCTCTTTCCTTATCTCTTTAATCTGCCTCACTTGCAATCTCTCTCTTATTCGCAATCTCTCTCTCTCCCTCTCTTTCAATCTTTATCTCTCTCTCTCTCCCTCTCGCTCTCGCTCGCCCGTTCGTTCTCTCTCACTCTCTCGTTCCTTCTCTCTCTCTCTCTCTCTCTCTCTCTCTCTCTCTCTTAATCCCTCCCACCCTTTCAATCTTTACCTCTCTCTCTCTCTCTACCTCACTCGCGCTCTCTCTCTTTCTCTCTCTCTCTTTCTCTCTCTCTAACTCTCACTTTCTTTAACTCTCCGCTTAATTCCATCCTGGCGCCACCTCATTCGTAGTAGATGATTGGCTCAATATAAGCAGAAGCACTCAAGTGTCTTCCATCAGTTATCCTTTTCTTGCGATTGGTATCTTTGTATTGGAAATTTTACTTCCTATATTTTTCTAAATAAATTATCTAGGCTTCTCGGGCAATGGCGGGCCCCTCCTCAACGCGGAAGGTAACACACAAGATGTCTCGTACATCAACTCAGCTCTCTGCCATGACACGCAACGCGACCGCGTTGCTTCTCGCCGCGTTCACTTTCGCAACCCTTGCTACGGTTGCGGGTAGGCGGACAGTTATAGTTCTTTTGTGTTTTCGAACATGAATGTTTCTGTGCACTTTGGCACCCACATACAGTACCGACAAAAAGTCTATGAACTTTTGGTTTTTCATTCATAATTTTCTTCAAAATGTGTGAAATTTAATGAAATTTTCAGGGTTGCTCTTTTGTAACAATAGATCTCCAGTAGCAGAATATTTGATTCATTGATCCACTGCAGAGCGAAATAAAAATCAATAACTCAATTTACCCGGGTTGCACATTTAGGCGTGCTGGACAAAATGGTTTATTTCTTTGATATTCGGCTAATTTTTATTGGATAAATGGTTGAGATGTATTCTAGAACATCTCTACGATAACTTTTTGGGGTCTAGTCGCTACTTAATCACATGTTTTTGCATGTTGCCAGCCCCAAGTACCCGAACCATGCAGTCGGTCTGAGATGCAGAAGGTTCAGGAGGAAAAGTCGATCTTTTACTGCAATATCTAGAGTAATAATGATGTCCATATACTCGGAGGTGATCATTGAACTAATTCAGACAGTTACCTGATCTGTGGAAATGAGATGCTAACTATTTATTCACATTTTGGATGCGGCGGTCAACTTTTGTCCGAGGCGCTAACATGCTAAAACTAATCTTCTGCAGGAGTCCGTATTGCAAAAACGTTTCTACCTATCTATAACGATAGTTAATAGGCTTTTCCACGTTCAGAATCCCTATTTCATCCCTGGCTTCATGAGGCCACCAGGACAGTAGACCGTTTGACGGCACCATGGCATAGAATAGTATGGTGTATTTGACATCATTGTATTTTAAAACAATCACAACATTAAACTGGCTAATTGGGCTTAGACTATTGCAGAACACTATGATGTATAAACTAAAGTGATATTTGATTCGATCTGAAACATTTTCGAGTTTAGTTTTCCGCTTTTTAAGACACCGCATTACTCAACGCCAGGAGTTCATTCAAACGATCTATTTTATCTGGTGGCCTCATAGATCCTGGCAAGAAATAAGGCAAAGAACATGTAAAAGACTATTAACTATCACTTCAGACACGCAAACCCGTTTTTTTGAAAATCAGACTCCCGCGTAGCATCACTTTAAGTTGGTCCTGACCGTGGACGAAAGTTGGCCACAGTGGTCATCTCGTGCTCAAACAGTTAGAATGTACTTTTCACAGCCTTCGTAACCATGTGAATATGTTCGATCATGCTCTGCGAACATATGGACATCATGATTACTATACATATTGCGTAAAAGATCGACTTTATCCTCCTGAACCTTCTGCATCTCAGGCCGCCTGCATGGATCGGGTTGTCGCTACTTAATCACATGTAAAACATGTGATAAATTAGCGTCTAGACCAAACAATTATCGCATTGATGTTCTAGAATACATCTCAATCATTTGTCCAATAAAAACTAGCCGAATATCAAAGAAATAAACCATTTTGTCCAGCACGCCTAAATGTGCAACCCGGGTAATTTGAGTTATTAATTTTTATTTCGCTCTGCAGTGGATCAATGAATCAAATATTCTGCTAATGGAGATCTATTATTTCAAAGAAGCAACCCTGAAAATTTCGTTAAATTTCATACATTTTGAAGGAAATTATGAATGAAAAACCAAAAGTTCATAGACTTTTTGTCGGTACTGTACATACTCTCATCTCTTCACTCATTAGAATCTCTCTCTCTCTCGTATTATTTCTGATACACTCTTTCACTATCGCTCTCTCTTTCTCTAACTAGATAGTTTCACCATTTATCTAACTCTCTGTACCTCGCTCTCTTTCTTTTCATCTCTCACTCTTTCATTATCTCTCTCTATCTTTCCAACTCTTCTCATTTTCAGATGCGCAATGTGATTGCTCTGGCATACCGATATCAACGAACACACTGCCACCAGGAAGTGGCGCGCAGGTCAGTGTTGAAAATATTTACATATGTACATACATGAATGTTTCTTTCGCCCTCGACAGCGTCTACTCTCTCCACCTCTCCCCTCTCCCTCTCTCTCTCTCTTCCTTCCAGTACGAACCGGTGACGACGACATACGACGCAAGCACATGCACAGTCCTTGCGTCGTGCACCGGCTACAGTCCGATGGTCATGTCCATTCCGCTCGATCCGACTGGCGAAACTACGGTCAGTTAATTATAGCTTCCTTTTAATTAAATTATTATTGTTAATTAGTTAAATAATTATTTATAATTAAAAAAAATATCTACATTATTGGTGTGTACTGTTTTGGTTTTCTATTTTTTTTATGTAGTATCTACATGTAAGCTTTTTTTTTAAATAGTTATGAGATGAATAATTTTCTTTTTTTTAAATTGGTTTTATTCCTTTTTTTTGTAAACAATAATTCGCACGAGACCAATCAAAAGTCAGGCATAAATACTGTAAATCTCTCCCTCTTTTCCAGTACACGTCGACAACTGGGAGTGGTCCAGACTCGTTGTCCGTTGAATTTCAATGCATCGTGGATGGCTCGAACAACTGGTCGCCGGGCGGTAAGCAGAGAGAGAGAGAGAGAGAGAGCGAGAGAGAGAGAAAGTGAGAGAGAGTGAGAAAGAGAGTGAGAGAGAGAGAGTGAGAGAGAGTGAAAGAGAGGGTGAGAGAGAGAGTGTGAGAGAGTGTGAGAGAGAGTGAGAGTGAGAGAGAGAGAGAGTAAGAGTGAGAGAGACAGAGAGTGAGAGTGAGAGTGAGAGTGAGAGAGTAAGAGTGAGAGAGACAGAGAGTGAGAGTGAGAGTGAGAGTGAGAGTGAGGTGAGCGAGCTCTGCAGAGGTTGACAGTGTAGAGATGAAAAGGATAACAGTACACCGAGAAAGGAAAGCGCGCAAAAAATGATAAGATTACAGCGTTTAAAGTTGTTTCCGGATTGTACAAAATCACATAAAATTAATGTTACAACATAAACTTAATAATATTTGAGACGGGCTTATTTTTCATCACAGGCTACGTCAACGACGGAACATTCAACATTATCTACAATTCGGTGACGTGTTCAGGTAGGATTGCAATAATTGATACTTAAATGTGTTAATGTATTTCAGAAAAGCATGAAAATAATTATTGCAAGATTGTATTATTTTTTAGTTTAAAAAAAAAAACTAAATATGTATATTTTATAGGCGCTCCTCCTCCAACCACGACAACGTCCACTACAACTACAACTACTTGTAAGTTAACTTCACTGAATTGTCTAAACAAAAAAGTAATCATCTAATCCTTTTCAGAGAATTTAGTTAATCCATAATTTGCCTTATTTGTTTCAGATTAGATGCCTTGGTTCCCTTCTTTAATTTTGATCTGATTTGCTTTCTTTTGGTTGCTTCAAAACGTTTTGGTTCGCTGCTTAACTTATGTTCAGTGATCTCGTCATGCTGATGTTATTCATTTGCAAATTTGAAGCTATCTACGAAAACGATAAAACAACTTTTGCCCCTTGAAAATCGTTTCAATCGTTCGCAGTATACTTGAAGGAATAATCGCAACATCAGACAAAAATTACAGTATACAAATGATGCACATAATGAAAAATAATTTTAAGAAAAATTAAAAATAGCTTAATATTTCTGTGATCGTTGGTGAAAAAAGTTGGATATCAACATGTAAATGATACGAACGAGTCGCATACAGAAACGCTCAAAATGTCTTTTCTTCTTTTCCTTCTAAACAAGAGAGTGCGACTCATGCCCCGCAAAAAAAGTTCATATTCGATCAACAACATCCCTGTGCCCATATCACAATCTGCTCGATACAACGATACATTGTTAATTAATTGCTAAAACAAAAGGGGTCCAATTTAGATGGAATTTACTGTTTCATTATGAGTAAAGATAAATGAAGCATTACAATTCTTCTTTAGGAAACAAAACGTCTAACAATAAGAAGTATCCCTGTACGTATTACGAATTATGCCTTTACAAATTATGAATTAACCTGTTACGAATAATGAATTTTTTGTTGATCTCTATAACACAATATCCCTAGAAATGTGACACGGGAGCAGAGGTGTTAACGGCCCGGCACGGCCCGGCCCGGCCCGATGGGCCGGCGGGCCCAAGCCCGTTTGGGCCGGATTATTTGAGAAATTAGTGGATGGGTCAACCGATTTGAAATCTTTTCCACAATTTTTCATCAACTGTTTCGGTAATTTTTCTTCGTCAAATAAATATCATTAAAGTTCGTATAAGAAATCACTTGAAGAAAATCATTTGAAGAAAAATATAAAAAATCGGGCCGGGCCTTGCCCAAAATTCTAACATATTTCCCGGAAAAGTACGGGCAGGGCCGGGCCGAGAGTTTGAGCCCGATTATCCGGTCGAAACACCAGGTTGCAGTCATATTTTGATATGAAAGCTTACTATTTTTGCTCTCACTTTGGTTCCGCAAACTACATAGATATAATTACATTCATGGAAAAAATACATAATTTAACTGATATTTTAAAATGAAAGGCACATATGTAAAAAAAACAATTGAATTTTTTTTTGTTATAGATATGCCGACAAAATCCACGATCTAGCCAAGTGGGATGATATTTAATATGAATAGCTGTTCTTTATATTGTAAGTTTTAAACTAATAAAGAGAAAGAAGCGAGGGATGGGGGGGGAGAAAATAGGATATAGAGAGAGAGTGAGAGTGATTGAGACAGATAGACGGCTACAGAAGATATCCATGTAAAGAAAGACAGAAAAAGGGAAAAAGTATCACAGGATTTTACAGAGAGAGAAAAGTACAAACAGAAAAACCTAAAGAAGACATATTGAAAATGGAGCTAAATGTTTCAGGATGTTGATTCAGAATCAGTGTCATTTTTGCTCTGCCCCATTATTGACAGATTTAGTTGTAGAATCATCAGGTTACCCTCATATTCTTGGAGAAACGTAAGAAGTGAGGGATGGAGAGAGAAAGAAACAGGAGGAGAGAATATGAGAGAGTGAGACTTGAGAGAGAGGAGAGGGAGCGAGCGCGGAAGCGAAAGACGGAGGAATTCAGAGATAGATAGAGAGAGAAGAGATTAGGAAGAGAAGAGAAACAGATGGGAGTGAGAAAGGAAAGTGAGCAAGATTACAAGGAAGAGAAAATAAAAGCGATAGAGAAAAAAAGTAGAGAAAAAGTAGAGAAAAAAACTTGACTCGTATGTATCATAGAAATTAAGAGAAAGAGATAAATAATGTACATACACAGTGTCCGTTAGGAACGCCTAGCTTCATGGCATCAGCATTAATCTTAGCACTTCCCGTTTATAGGCAGACCTACTTGTAGAACCACCAGGATGCAGTTTTACTCTCACTTGTTAGTAGTGCGGACTGAATATGCCGTAGTTTCTCTATGAGTACCCCGGGGTACTATTTTTCAATACCCTTGCTAGCGGGAGGGGGCACTATTATTGGGGTCTATTAGAGAGATGGGTACTATTTTTCAATGTGATGGACAAAAACTTTGATAACAACATTTTATCCTCAACAAAAATAGAATCCCAGCTCGAATTCAATGAAATCATCACTGGAATATCCGTTTTACCACAGATTGTGAATGCATTTGCCATCAGTTAGTTAATTGGAAAGCGCATCCATTCGAGTCGTCTCAAGCTGATATATTCGACTGCTTGTGAGCACTATTGGAATGGGGTGGATTCTGTTAGATTGAGGGTCACCATTCTTCAAATTTTAATTGTGGTACTGTTAGAGGGGAGGGAGGAGTCCTAATAGAGTACGCTAAGTACATATTTGCTTTTCTGGTAATAATAAAAGAAATACGGTATGTACACATTTGCTTTTCTTGTAGAGATAACCCAAAAACAACGATTGTTTATAATTATACTTTATTAATCATATATTTTGTCATTAAAAGTTTCATTAATATTTATTTTACTTAACAAAATATTAACTTATTAATTTATTAATAATAATATTAGCGCAATCAATCTGTCTAAATTTAGAAATATTGTGAATCGCATTACTACGGCTGAAATTTCTCGCCTCGTTTTGAATGAGGTCACCGGCGACTAAATTATGTTTCGCTTTCGCCTTATTTGGTCAGATTCAGCTAGAAACTTTGATTTTATATACATAAGTGTCACGAAGTCACCAAAATCCCTTTGCCCCGAAAAAATAATTAATATTGCTAACATCCTCATCAAGTTCTTCCTAATACTTTTACCAATGTGCAAACAATCCTAACAAAAGAACCAGAATATCAATGGCGACAGGTTATAATTTAATTTGTGTTAAAGGAATAGGTGCAACCCTGTAATTGAGTACAAAAATGCAAACCCGTTGATTACGATGGTTTGCTTTCAACGTTTTAGCATCAATTGAATATTCATTCGAAAGTCTTAAAAAAAAATTAACTTATGAGAAAATTGCGCTAATTGTACATATGTTCCTTTTGTTTTTGAATTTATGTTGCCCATTGTATTCGCAATACCACATGCGCCACTTTTTTTAAATTTTGCAACCAAATTTACTGTTTTACATACCTGTAATGTTTGCAACATTGTTTATTAACAGGCGCCATTTTGACAACGCCGTACTCTAGTTGAAAGTGGCAATAAAAAGGAGAGGTACCGTATGCTCTGGCGCGAAGTTTGTGCGAAGTTCATTGTTCGGTGGACTCGTTGAAGTGGAAGCAGCAGCTTCTGACTGAGAGAGGAGATGGGACGGTTGGCGCTACGAACTTTTTTTTCTCTTATGGAGCCCAACGTAATCGGCCGCAATCGAAAGTGAGCACACCTGCAAAAAATATGGAAGATAGAATGATGGCGATGGCATGAAGAAATCTCTAGTTTCGTCCGTTCTCTCTCTCTCTCTCTAACTCCGCTTACAGTATATTTTTTTCTATATTTTCGCACTCGCATCAGAGACACTTGGCAATGAAAAAGAACAAAATAGACACAAAAATTCTACAAGACGAGTGAGCACCTGCGGACAGAAGAAGTGGTTTCACACAACTTACTTCCTCTTTTTTTCAGGAGTGCCTCATTTCCTTCTCGTACGCTTTATCTCTCTCTCCCTTTCTCTCTCGTTCTCCAGTTTTCTCTTTATCCATCTCTCGCTCTCTGCTTTCTCCAACCCTCTTCTCAATTCCACCCTGCTGCCAACTGATTCGCAGCAAATAAATTTTCATCTTTTATGTATGTATGTAAGAGTACATTATTTACAAGGCCCCTCGTGCAATGGTGGGCCCCTGCTCAACGCGGACGGTAACACATAAGATGTCTCGTACATCGAATCAGCACTCTGCGATGACACGCAACGTGACCGCGTTACTTCTCGCAGCGTTCACTCTCGCTTCCATCGCTACGGTTGCGGGTAGACGAAAAGTTGTAATACTTTCATGTCTTCCCTCACACTGTATCTCTTATCCCATTATCGTGTGTAATCTCTCTCTCTCTCTCTCCCTGTCACTTACCTTTCTAACTCTCCTCGTTTATAGATGCGCAATGTAATTGCGTTGGAAAGTGGCATGGCAACAAATACACTTCCACCAGGAAATGGTGCACAGGTCAGTGATTTAAAAAAAAAACAACAATTAGTTTGTTACTGCGACACATCATTTCAGTTGTGTTTACTCGGGAGAGAGCGCAAAATACATGTCTGCTAATGAGTGAAGATATATGAATGTCAACACACAATCCGTTTGTGCAAGACTGGGATATGAAAAGATACCTAGGCCGGGGGCAAAACACACCAAACACACATATTCACTATTTTTGCCTTTCCTGAATATTATTATTGAAAGGCCCATTTGCCCGGAGGTCGGTTATTCCAGATTTTCGAATGGAGACGTAGGATCATTCCAGAAGCTTCAGGAAAATTCCAGGCACTCTTCTGACAAAGATCCAGAAGGCTTACATTTAAAATTCACGTCAGGATTGTGGAAAACTATTGTCTGTAAAAATTAAGAAGAACACGAAGAAGCGTGAAAACAATATTTACGTGGGGTAGACGTTGCTCCTTTCGAATTGTTGCTCTGATTGCGAGATCCTATGTTCTCGAAAACTCCACGTCCAGGGGCCAAACTCGGCCTCATCTGGAACCTTATGGAATGTTCCAATGGCCAGGGGAATTGGTCCTTTCTGGAACCTTTTGGAATGTTCCCAAAATCGGGGGCAGACGTTAGCCCCTTCGGGAATGTTCTGGAAAACATGTTCCCTTCTGGAACTTTCTAGAATGCTCTCATTGTCATTATCGGGGGCAGACGTTGGCCACTTCCGCAATGTTCTGTAAAATGCCACGTTCCGGGGAAAAACTGGCCCGTTTTGGAACCTTCTGGAGTGTTCCAAGGGGCGAGGGCAGGTGTGTCCACAACAACGAAAACGACGTGTTAGATCCTTTTGCATTTTACCTCTTTTCAGAGACAAACTTCTCATTCATAGCCAATGAATTCCATCATCTCTCATAAAATATCTCATATCATCTCTCTTATCATCAACAACAACACTTCCATTATAAAATGCATGCCTTACGCTTAATTTTCCATATGTTACTTTGAAAAAAATATTTCTCTGTTCAGTTATGTTCATTATTTTTTTCTATTGAGTTTCATATATACTAGTAGCTATGATTTCATAAAGATCTAATTTACTTAATCTTTTTTTCAAATCAAAGCATACCACAGTTCCGATTGTTTCGTTACTTATTGAATCGTTCTTAATTGTTCTGATCTGATATTTTATTGCCTAATAAAGCATTCTAAGAAAGATTCGATCGCTGTCCAATACCTACTGTATGATAAACTATGAATCATATATGTATCAAAAAGGGAAGATATACAACTAATTGCGATTAAAGGTAATAGAAAAAAAAATGAATCAGCAGCATGTGAAATGTGGTGATAACGCACTCTTTCTCTCTTTCTCTCTCTCTCTCTCTCTACACCTCTCTCTCTCCCTCCCTCTCTCTCTCTCTCTCTCTTCTCCAGTTTACCGGCAGCCTCTGGTTGACAGTGTGAAAATTAAATGGAATAAAAAATTTATGTAAACACACCATTATTGCACGACTTATGCGATATAAACTGTTCGATTTTGCCTAGTAAATAAACATTCCTTTCTTGTCGATGGAAGCTTTGATTGTGTCAAGGAATTGTATTAGACAGATAAAGAATAGTCTTCTACCGAGCTGCCATCAGGTACATACATATGTCTGTACATGCACACAAACATGTGTTATTCCAATCGGATGACATTTGATTTACTTATTGTAAGATGCAGTCTTAATTTGACAGAACTGCCAAATCTTTTCAATAATTTAATTTAATTTAATTAAGATAGAAATAAGAGGAATTACCGTATTCTCTGGTGTTATGAGGTACGATCAAAGTCTGGAATGGATGCTGAAGTAGATCGGAATATTATGAGCCGACGGTTTGTTGTTTGGCCCTCGTACTCTGCAAACAATAAAAGATATGCACATAAACAGTCCTTTAAAGGAGGTCTGAGGCGAATAAATAGTGTAATGTTTTTTTCGCATTATTTGGTCAGGTTGAGCTAGAAACTTCGATTGCAAGTGTCCCGAAGTCACAAAAACCTTCATGCGTATAGCTAGGCATTTAAAATTACATATATATAACTGGGGACTTAATGACAATTGCACGCATACAAGTTGAACTAAAAATTGTAGCCAAAATCAAAACTCCATATTTTGCCATTAATAGTACCCAGTCGTAGCATTTTCCTTTCAGCTACGTACTCGCGTCGTCGAATTATTGTTTTTTTTAAAGGAAATCGTTAATGCTCTTGAAATGCTAATAGAATATAGAAAAGATTTAAGAGTTTAATAATAAAAAATACCGTAATCCTCAGGCGACGCCGCAACGGTCTTTGGAAAGGCGGAAGTGAGAATAGAGTGAGCCGCCGCGCCAGAAGCGGGAATCCGTAGAAAACGACTGAAATTGGAACAGCTGCCTCGGCGGCGGTGGCTGAGACGAATTACGATACACTCACAATAATACTATTATGCCTTCGCTGTCTTGCCACAGCTGTACAGCCGCTACGACTCTTGTGCATGAGAGTGTTTTCGAGTTTTGCTCGTCTTTATTTCTCTTACACGCGCTCTTTCTCTCTCCCTCTCTCTCTCTACCTATTTCTCCCTCTCTCTTTTCTCCCTCTCTCTCTCTCTTTCTCATTCACATCTTTCTTTCTACAACTCTGCCTGAAACTACAAATACTGCATTATCTCTTTCTTCTTTCTAAATGCTTCTTTCTATATTTCTCACTTCTCAATGTTCGGCACATTGTGCAATGACTTGAAAGGCAAATTGTGACTTGGAGGGAGACAGCGAGGATGAGTAAACTCGACTGCACGGAGTCGGAGTACACATTCAAGCTTGCTCAGCTGCGCGACTGAGGCAGAGGGAGGGAGAGAGATGGTTGTTTTGGCATCCCTCTCTCTCTCTCTCTCTCTCTCTCTCTCTTTCTCTCTCTCTTTCTGTCTCTTCAACCTCTCTCTCTCTTCTCTCTATGTCTCATTATCTCCCTTTCTTTAGGTTCTCTCGTTATTTCACTCTCTCTCTCTCTCTTAAAATTTCTTTCTCTCGCTCAGGCTAACTCTCTCTTGTTATTCCGACTCTCCTTTATTTTTCGTCTACAGCCGGAGCGGCAACATAGGCATCTCTAATTTCATCTCTTAGCCGTCTGCTTGACAATGAGCGGGCTTTCTACAACTCAATTCTATTTCTTTCTATTTTTCATACTCTAGCTCACACATTCTCACTCTTGATTCAGCTGTAGACGTCGTCACTGCACAGTTTTCGAAAAAAACAAACGTCTAGGCGACTTCATCACAAGTTTTAGTCAAGCAGCTCCTTAAAAGCCGTCGGCAGCGCGGTAGTCAGCACCGGCTTCTTCTCCTCTTACAGCGTACCGCGGAATAAGCGTCTCTCAAAAATTATATACCTAATAAAATTATTTCAACTTATTTTTTTTTTAAAGAGAACTGAATCATGAAGTATCCATAATATTTCCACTTGATTAATGATTGTTCGCTACTTTCCTCACTTATTAATGCGAAACGATGTTTCGCATTCCTCTAATGGTAAGAGTAATATCGATGTTTTCAAGGAACTTTTCGGGCAATGGCGGGCCCTTCCTCAACGCGGACGGTAACAAAGAAAATGTCTCGTTCAACGAGCATCTCCAGCAGCCGCAGCTCGCGGCCGCTCAACTGGGCAGCACTTTTGATCGGAGTCGCCGCACTCTCCGCACTCGCGCCTCTTGCTGGTGCGTTTTATACTTTATTCACGTCATATGAGTGGCACGTGGGCGAAGAATTTTTGTCACATTATGATATTGTAGGTAGAACATTAATAATAGCGGCTCGCTTGTAATTGTTCTTAGCGGTAAAACATTCCGAAAAAAACACAATTAATTGTTTCCTTTTTTTTGTGCATACATATATATGTGCCAAGTATGAAAAGTGTTATTATATTTATCTCCTATAAGCCTGTCTCTATGTATGAATATTTATCTTGGATATAGTACTTATGCGGAGGGCCTCCTCTGACGTACAATTAGTATTGTATAATTAATCGGTAAGATTTAATTGATTAATTTCCTTTGCAGATGCGCAGTGCGACTGCGCTGGCCAGACAATGACGACGAATACGATTCCGCCGGGCAGTGGTGCACAGGTAGAAAAGATGGCTATCTTTATTTTTTTGTTTTGTTCTTGTATTCCTATAACAAAAAGCCATTGATTATCGCTTTTACTCAACAACGCATATATCATTAGTGAACACCTTCTACAGTAGTCCTTGTCAGTGCTCAGTACCACTTCCCAAATAGATCTTGTATAAAGCCCTAGAGTTTAATTCTAGTGCCTTGTTGATCGTATACCCTAACTGTGCGATTTCTTTGTTCAGAATGAGCCCGTGGCGACGACACTGGACGCGGCTGCATGCACGATGAATGCGGCTTGCTCTGGCACGAACCCCCTCACCATGTCCGTGCCACTCCAGCCGAGCGGAGAGACCGTGGTAAGTAACTACGGTATTTTTGGACAACCTCTAAGTTACTAGGGATACTCCAAGTATCACACGGTACGTTTGAAAACCTCCTCAAGTAATTAAGGTATCTTTATACTCTAATATACTCCTATCGTTTTTGAGATCCCCTTATGATAGTTACAACGCTAGTTTTGGACATACGCAAAAGAAGTACGGTAGTTTTACAGCCTTTGTGTTCTGAGAGATCGCTGAAGAAATTGATGAAACAATAATTGACTAATCCCTAGACAATTATTGCATCATGTGAAATCCACATATCATCGATGACGTCTATTCTAATTGTAAGATTAGGCTTCTTTGGTCGAGCCATAATACAGATGGTCACTAGAAAATGTAAACAGATTTCTGCTTGGCGTTTTTTTAAAAATATTTTTCCTCTCATCGAACAATCTCTTCTTTCTTGTTAAATGAAATTTAGTGGAAATAATCACTTCGTCTAGATCGACTCCTCCAGTGGCAGTGGTCCTGGCTCGCTCTCTTTCAACTTTGACTGCATCTTCGATCCAAATCTCGGCACTTTCAACTGGTCGCCGTTCAGTAAGTTGTGTAGAAATTAATATTGACGGTTTTTCTCTCTCAAATTAGTAAACTCAAGTGGTAGCTGAATTATTTATGTTTGATGAGTAAGCTTTTCTAGCAGCTAAATTATTTATGTTAAATGAGTAAACTTATTGTTAGCAGCTAAATTATTTATGTTAAATGAGTAAACTTATTGTTAGCAGCTAAATTATTTATGTTAAATGAGTAAACTTATTGTTAGCAGCTAAATTATTTATGTTAAATGAGTAAAGTTATTGTTAGCAGCTAAATTATTAATGTTAAATAAGTACTCTTCTTTCAGACTACGTCAACGACGGCGTTAATGACCTCGAGTACAACTCAGTGTCATGCGCAGGTATAAAGAAATTTTAATAGTCGGAGAAAACTTTTTTTTGGCAAATGACTAATATACGGCTGCACCGGAAGAATCATTTATGTATCCAAGTCCTTGCAAGTTTTTATACGTTTTAAGTTAATAGAAATTCGCATATATGTATTTAAGTACTTGAAAATTCTTATATAGTTATTTCTAAGAAAGTCATTTTAATACTTAGAATTTTGGATTATGGAAAACTTTCAAACGTTATTTCAGGCGCAATTCCACAGTCGACAACCACAACGACCACAACGACAACGACGTGTTAGAGCCTTTTGCATTTTACTTCTTTTCAGAGACAAACTTCTCATTCATAGCCTATAAATTTCATCATCTCTCATAACATATCTCTTATCATCTCTCATATCATCTCTCATATCATCTCTCATATCATCAACAATAAGACTTCAATTATAAAATGCATGCCTTACACTTAATTTTCCTTATGTTACTTTGAAAAATATAATTTTTCTCTGTTCTGTTATGTTCATTCTTTTTTCTATCGAGTTCCATATTTAGTTGCTATCATTTCTTAAAGATCCAATTTACTTAAGCTTTTTTTCAATCAAAGCATACCTCAGTTCGATTGCTTCGTTACTTACTGAATTGTTCTTGATTGATCTGATCTGATGGTTTACTGCCTAATAAAGCATTCTACCTATGATTCGATCATGGTCAAATACGTGCTGTATGATATATTATGAATCATATACATATGTGTCAAAAAGGAAATAAATACTGATTGCGATTAAAGAAACCATGCACTGAATGATGCTACAGTAGTATATTATGACCATTTTGAACGAATATTTGGCCCTTCTGCAGGTTAGAGAGCGTGTTAAATGGGAGGGTGGCTAACAGCTACAGTAAAAAAATTTCGTCCAGCCATATTTTGCGCGCTTCTAACTTTGTAGTTAGTAGACAAAACTGGTTCAAACTTTCGAGAAGTATGTTTTAGACTGATGCTAATAGATCCTCGTCCATAAAACCATATGTTAGATATTCAATGAACTGCTCCTTTAAAGGAAAAAAATGAATCAGCAGCATGTGAAATGTGGCGATAACGCACTCTCCCTCTCTATCTCTCTCTCTCTCTCTCTTTCTCTCTCTCTCTCTCTTCTCCAGTTTCCCTACAGCTTCTGGTTTCCGATTAAAAATGAAATGGAAGTATAAATTTATAAAAACGCACCATAATTGAACGACTTATGCGAAATAAACTGTTCGATTTTGCCTAGCAAATAAACATTAGTTCTTGTCGATGGAAGCATTGATCGTGTCAAGAAATTGCATTAGACATACAAAAAATAGTCTTGGACCGAGCTGCCATAAGGTACACACAAACATGTGTTATTTCAATCGGATGACATTTGATTTACTTACTGTAAGATGCAGTCTAAATTTGACAGAGCTGCTAAATCTTTTCAATATTTTATTTTAATTTAATTAAGATATAAATAAGAGGAAATACCGAGCATTCGAACTTTATTTGAAATCATCAACTAAGTAAAAATCACCGAGGTATCATGAAAGAATTTTTTTTATTATTTTGCTTCTATCGAATAGTCTTCTATTAGTTTTCATACATATTTTTACGGCTTTCTAATAGCGAAGAGTGTTTTCGACTTAATATGGTAACCCATAGAGGTTGAAAATTCCTTTGTTCATATCCTCAGCCCAATATAAATCGATTAGATGTGTATTCGCGTTATTATTTAATTTGAAGGAACCATGCACTGAATGTTTCTACAGTAGTACATTAGAGCCATTTTGAACGCGCGCCCTCAAATATTTGGCCCTTCTGCTGCCTAGAGAGCGTGTGAAATAGGAGGGTGGCTAACAGCTACAGTAAAACATTTTGGCCGAGCCATATTTTGCGCTCTTAACTTTGTAGCAAGTGGATAAAAATGGTTAAAACTTTCTAGATGTATGTTTTAGAGAGACGCGAATAGTTACAAGTTCATAAAACCATATGTTAACTATTCAGTGAACTGCTCCTTTAAAAAATATATTAAAGGAGGCGAAAACTAAATTTTTTTGCTATAAATACGATTATGTGAATGTGTCCGGATTGTCATGATTCACCAAACGGACGCAAACCGCCAATTTGAAGTCGCCCAAACAAACGCATGTTTTACGAGAAAAGGATTCGAAGCAAGGATCTTAGCAAATTGCCAGGATCACGTTGCTAAAATGTACCGTACTATGTGATCGGCCATTTCGTGCTAGGAGTTTTCGAGTTTAAGCCTCCTTTAAACGGATGTTATCTTCACAGTGCGCGTCTGCGTCTTCATAACAATTATTAAGTTTAATTAACTTTTTGAAAACCGCATTTCTGCGAGCAAATCAGGATTCTCAAATGATGTTGTTGAGGAGCGAAGTGAAACAGAAGAATAGAGAAGGAGGAAATAAATGTGACATGCGGGAAGCGTAACTAACAAATGAAAACTTATGAAGAACTATGTATGTATGATTGAAAGGTTTCGTAGAGGACTCAACGGCACCAGTCATAGTGGCCTGCTTTTCTCTCGGTCCACCAATATCTCACTATCTACTCTCTCTCTTCATTTTGTCTCTCTCGACTTCTGTCTCTCTCACTCCCTTCCTCACATCTATATGCTAAACTTTTTTGCTAGAGTAATTGTCAAAACTCCAAAAAATAACAAAAGAAGTGCAAAAATGCAGTTTATCTCTCGAGCTCGATAGTTTGATTTTTACGTCTTAGTATAATTTGTTCGTGCATTCATCAAAAGCTCCCAGAAAAAAACGGGATTTATCTTATCCAAACACAATTTACCAACTAATATAGCGACAATTTTTCTGCGTTTATGTTACCCTTGGTTTTTGCAAAAGCACATGTCACAGCTCGAGCTCTATTAGAATGTGTAAAACTAATAATTATAAAAAAAGTACCGTATGTATTCGTGTGATTTCGGTGGACGATGCACTCGTTTGATGAGGAAGTGTAGCTTCTAGGTCCATTAGTGAGCGGATGAGATGAGATGAGAGGAGGTTTGCCACGAATTGTTTGTCACCCAACGGAATCCGCCCGCAACGTAGAGGAGATGAGCACACCTGCGTACAATTTAAAATATCATGATGGGCGAACGCGTGAAATCTCTGGTTTCATCCTTTTTCTCTCCCTCCCCTCTCACTCTCTCTTCCTCTCCCCCTCTCTCTCTCTTTTTCTCTAACTCCACTTACAGTATATTTTTTATCTCTCTTACTGCACTCCCATTTCATTGCTCTTGGTCTTCGCACCCACATCTTTTTTTTTGAAGAGAAACAAAATAGACACAGAACTTGAGCGAGATGAGTGAACACCTGCGGACAGATGAAGTGTTTTCGAGCTCTCATACGACAGCTTACTTCCTCCTTTTTTCATGAGTATCTCATCTTAGTCTCCTTCTTTCTTTTCCTCAACAGTCACTCGTTCTCTCCTTCTCTCTTTCTCTCTTCCTCAACAGTCTCTCTCTGCAGTCATTGCGTACCGCATTTGCACTCTTTCATAGCATCATCACAAATGCTCGTCCTCCTACTTTATCTTTCCATTTTTCTTTGTCTTTCTGTCTCAGAAATTGTCTAGCCTCTTTCTCTCTCTATCTCCCTCGCTAACTCTCCTCGTTTCTCTCTCTCTCTCTCTCTCTCTTGCTCTCCCTTTCTGCACCTCTTGTTCTCTGCTGCTCCAAATCTCTTCTCGGTTTCCACCTTGACGCCAGCTCATTCGTAGTAGTTGCTTGCCTCAATATAAGCAGAAGCTCGAACGAGTTTTTCATCAGGTTCCATTCCTGCCTCATCCTAACAATCGTTGTACATTAGTGCCGGAAATATATTTTTCTTTTTTATATATAGAAAAAAAAACATTATTCCTAACCATAAGGCTTATCGGGCAATGGCGGGCCCCTCCTCAACGCGGACGGTAACATACAAGATGTCTCGTACATCGAAGCAGCATTCTGCGATGACACGCAACGCGACCGCGTTGATTCTCTCCGCATTCACTTTCGCTACTCTTGCTACGGTCGCGGGTAAGCGAGAAATTGTCTATCTTTCGTTACCATCTTTACTCTCTCACAGAGGATATGGTATTCTTAAATTCTTTAGGATTGAGAGCACACAAAATACCGTAATCATGCGTTTCATGCGTCGCATATAGGCAGAAACATTCAGCTCTACAATATGCTCGCCTTCTCTTTCCAACTCTCCTCACTTTCAGATGCGCAATGTGATTGCTCTGGCGTTCCAATGTCAACGAACACACTTCCGCCAGGAAGTGGTGCACAGGTCAGTGGTGAAAATGAATTTACATGAAAAAAAAGTTGTTCTCTCTATTTCGCTGCCTCCCTGCTTCTCTCTCTCTCTCTATCCCTCTCTTTCTCTCTCTCTCTCTCTTTCTTCCTCTATATTTCTCTCTATTTCGTTGCCTCCCTGCTTCTCTCTCTCTCTCACTCTCTCACTTTTCTTTTTCCCTCTCTATTTCTCTCTATTTCGCTGAATCCCTGCTTCTCTCTCTCTCTCTCTCTCTTTCTCTCAATTTCGCTGCATGTCTGCTCCTCTCTCTCTCTCTCTGTATCGCTTTCTTCCAGTACGAACCCGTAACGGAATCTCTCGACACTGCCACATGCACAATGACCGTCTCCTGCACGGGCTACAATCCCATGACGATGGCCGTTCCGCTCGATCCGAGTGGCGACACTACAGTAAAGCTATTTTATTATTGTTTATTATAATTATTTATTTAAGTAGTTAAATATTTCTTTAATTAATAAATTAATTTTTTATAATTAAAAGTATACGTACATATATACACAACTGTATAATTACTTTAAGTATTTATTTTTATTAGTTTATACTTAGATACATTATTTCTAAATTTATTTCCAAGTTGTAAGAGAATTAAAAAAAAAAATAGTTACCACGAGATCGATCAGAATCCAAAACTACTGTAACCCCCCTCCCCATGATCAGATCACCTCGACAAGTGGTACAGGTCCAGACTCGCTGACCTTTGACTTTTTCTGCATTTTCGATGGCTCGAACCAGTGGTCTCCGGGTGGTAAGCAGAGAGTGAGAGAGAGAGAAAGAGTGAGACAGAGAGAGAGAGAGAGAGAGAGAGAGCTCTGACGAGGTAGAAAACATAGTAGGAGAAAGCATAGAGTTTAGAATGTTAAGAGTACACGCAAAAAGCGTATTACTAAAAAAGATTAGAATAAAATGTTCTAAATTGTTCCTAGATTATATAGCGGTTGATCAAATTATTTTTTTCTCATTAATTTCATCAAATTTTTTATTGCAGGTTACATCAACGACGGAACAAACAACATTGTCTACAGTTCGGTGACATGTTCAGGTAAGATTGTCATCATTGATGCGTATGTTACTGTATTTCAGAAAAGTGGTAAAAAGAATAATTGTAAGATCACCAGATTATATGAAACTAATTAAAGTAAAGAAAAATACTTTTAAAAGTATATATATTTTTATAGGAGCTCCTCCTCCATCCACGACATCGACCACTACGACAACAACTACTTGTAAGTTTACTTTTCTTGATTCTCGAAACAAAAAGTGATAATCTAACGTTTTTTTTTCAGAAAATTTAGTTAATCCATAATTTGCCTTATTTGTTTCATATTATTTGCTTTCCTTTGGTTGCTTCAAAACGTTTTTGGTTCGCTGCTTAACATTTGTTCATTGATCTCGTCATGTTGTTGTTATCCATTTGCAAATTTGAAGCTATCTACGGAAAAGATAAAACAACTTTCGCTTTCTCAATCGCAGTGCACAGTTAAACTACATACATATAAAACGCAACATCACACGAACAATTTTCTGCGAACAAATGAATGGTTCATTTCCAGTAATTCGGCTCCTTTCGAGATCGTCTGAGGGTTTTTCCAAGCCGGCTTTAGACTTCTGGAGTTTTTTTTTTACTGTTCGGGCTCTAGTATAATGAGCAAAATTAATATTAATAAAACGTATCGTCTGCTCTGAAGCGAAATCAGTGCGACTTTGGGGACGGGGTCCACTCGTTGAAACTTAAGTAAATCCGTGAATGAGAGATTTGGCCTCCAACAGAATCGACCGCAACGGAAAGGTGTGCACACCTGCTCAATGGAAAGTGCGATGAGGATGAAGGTCCTAAATCGGTACGCTACTATGGGAGCCACCAGTAGAAAGTGCAAGGGAATTTTTCCCTCCCTCTCTCTCTCTCTCTCTCTCTCTCTTTCTCTCTCTCTCTCTCTTTCTCTCTTTCTCTCCCTCTTGCTCCCTCTCTCTCTCGCTTTCTCTCTCTCTCTCTCTGACCGCCCACTTGCAGCATATTTCTCTTAATCTCTCTAACTGCTCTCCCATTTGTTAGCCTTCTTCTTTTCGAACTTAGCGACATTTGGCCGTCGAGATGAACAAAATAGATACGGATTTTTGATCGAGACGAGTGAACACCTGGCTGCTGAAAAGTTCTCGAACGACCGCATTTTTCTCTTCTTCTTCTTTCTCCAATTTCTTTCAGGAATCCAGGGGTGGCCGGGGGCCGAAAATATCCGGCCCCGGCCCCGGCCCCGGCCCCCATGGTCGGCCCCAAAGGAGGCCCCAACCCCAAATCTAACAAATTTTCTCAAAAAAATTTCACGTCGGGGGAAAAATCTATCCAAAATTGAGAAAATGCGTATGCGCAATACATATGTAGCGCATACAGAATAAAGCGTGGCACATTTAGTCATAAATTGGCTCATAATTTGTTCAACAGGGGGTGAGCTTCGTTTAATTATCCACAGCCCCCAGGGTAGGCCCCGGCCCCGGCTTCCGAGCTCGGCCCCGGCCCCGGCCCCGGCCCCGGGGGCCGGGGCCGGGGGCCGGGGCCGGCCACCCCTGCAGGAATCTCTCTAGTCTGTTCGCTCGAACTTTATTCTAGCTTTTTTCCTTTCTCTCTCTTTCTCTTTTCTCTCTCCTTCTCTCTTTCTCTCTTTCTCTCTTTCTTCATTCCTCTGCATTCTATCTCTCAATGCTCCCAGTCCATCCATATAACTGTCCTACGAATTCGTGGTTTCTGCTTCTGTGCTCACACTTTCATCGCATTGTCACCAAAGATCCTCCTCACACTTTATCTTCTTGCCTTCTGTTCGTTTTGCCACTGAAAGGGTCTAGTCTAATCTTTCTCCCTCGCTCTCTCTCCTCTCTCTCTCTCTCTGCATCTCTTTGTCTCTCGTCTCTCTCTCGGTCTCTCTCGCTCTGTTTCTCTCTATCTCACTCCTTCTCTCTTTCCCTCGCATTCTCAGTCATTCGCAGAAGTTCCTTGCCTCAATATAAGGACGACCTTACCAGTGGTTTCCATCAGCTGTCATTCTTTCCTCTTCTTACGACTTTTTTTTTATCTTGCTACCGGAAATTTTCCTTTTTAATTTTTTAAATAAATTATTCCCAAGGCTCCTCGGGCAATGGCGGGCCCCTCCTCAACGCGGATGGTAACACATAAAATGTATCGAACATCGAGTGATCGCTCCACGACGATACGCAATGCGACTGCGTTGCTTCTCGCCGCGTTCACTCTCGCTTCCCTCGCTACGGTTGCGGGTAGGCGAGATTGTTCGTGTCATCTCCTCGTTCATTCTCCTCCTCGTTTTCAGATGCGCAATGTAGCTGTGCTGGTCAATCCATGACAACGAACACACTTCCACCAGGAAGTGACGCGCAGGTCAGTGAAGAATAGAAGATTGGTTCCTTCGCCGCCAAAACAGCCGTCTTCTGCACGGACACTGGACACTCTCTCATATTTTCTGCTTCTACACGCCTTGCGCTTTCTCATTCTCCTACTATTTCTGTCTCACTGTTTTCTTTCACTCTTTATCTCTCTATCTCTTTCTCTAACAGGCTCTCTCTCTCTCTCTCTCTCTCTCTCTCTCTCTCTTCCAGCACGAACCCGTGACGACGACTGTGAACTCTGCCGCATGCACGATGAACACTGCCTGCTCCGGCTACTTGCCGATGACGATGTCTGTTCCGCTCGATCCGACTGGCGAGACTATAGTAAGGCCAATTAATTTTCATTTCGTTCATCATAATTTTTATATCTTTTTAAACTTTGTTTCATAGTTGTAAGAGAAAATTATCTGTTTATTTTTGTTTAAATAAGAAACCACGAGGTTGATCAGAGTTCCCAATTCTACTGTAACTCCATTGTGCCCAGATCGAATCGTCACCACCAGGCAGCGGTCCTGGCTCGCTGTCCTTTGACTTTGAATGCATCTTCGATTCATCAATCGGATCATTCAACTGGTCGCCGTTCGGTAAGCAAAGCGAGACAGTTGAATTTTGTAGAGGGAGAAAGCACTGGGGAAAAAACCGTTGAGGGAGAAAGAGTAAAGTTTTTTTTAAAGGATAAGAGTGTATTCGACTAAATATAAACTTAGTAATATTCAACAGACTTGTTGCCATTGCAGGCCACATAAACAACGGCGAAAACGACATTGTCTACAATTCGGTGACATGTTCAGGTGAGATTGTCATAAAGGATACTTCTGGGAGTTATTAAATGATATCTATTTTTCATGTGCATTCTTATTTATGGCAACTTAAATCTAATTCAAAAAATCATGAAAAGAATCATTTTAGATTACCAAATTATATGACATTTTAGTGTATCATTTATATGAAAACATATTTGAAACAAATAATAGTCTTTCAGGCGCTATTCCACCAAGCACGACAACAACCACTTCAACTACCACTACTTGTAAGTATACTTTTTTTGTTTGTCTATATAAAAATAATAATCTAGCTTTTTTCAGCGAATTCACTTAATTTTACGTTTTGTTAGTTGCCTTGGTTGAATATATAATTTTGATCTGATTTTATTGTTTTGGTTGCTTCAAAACATTTTGTTTCGCTTCGTAACTTAAGTTGATTGATCTCGTCATGTTGTTGTTTTGGATTTGCAATCAGTGAAAGCGATAAAGCTACTTTTTCCTCGATAATCGACAATCGTTTGCAACAGAGTCCGTGATGCGCATATGTACTTGAAATATAAACCTTAATGCCAGACAAAATGTTTCATTGAACAAATGATAAACATGCGCTATAAAAAAAGTAACAATACCGTTAAAATCAGGTGAATACAAAAATTTTTCCCTTCGGAATCTTTTGTAATGTTCCCAGGACCGAGGGAGACAATTGCTTTTCCAGAATGTAATGGGAACTTCCATTGCTACGCAGTGAACCTTGTCCTTTCCAGGACTGCATGGAATGGCCACAAGACCGGAGGCGGAGGTTCCCCCCATTCGGAATCTTCTGGAATCTGTTTGAAAGTTTCATGTATTAGAACTCTGTCTCTCCCGGATGGTCCCGGGCCAGAGGGTAGGTGTTTGGTATATTTCAGAGTCCGAGGCAGCAGTCAGCACCTTTCGGAATCGTTTGGAATTTTGTCAGGAGAGAAGGCAGGCCTAGACCACTTTAGAATCTTCAGGAATGCATTAGAACTGTTCCCTGCTTTTCTGGAAAATTCCATGTGTAGCAGGCGGGCCCTTTCTAGAACCCATGCGCCCACTCATCCCATTATGTAGTGTTATACCATTGTGTAGTATCCCATGTTGTTTAGCGGTTGCTTATATATTATGCCTAGTGTCTTTACATGTTTCATTATCACACGTAGCATTAGTCATTGTTTGTCTGGCAGGGCTTCCCCTAGTCAGTGTTGCATTCCTCCCGCATAGAGAGCGGTTGAGTTCCTGGTTTCCTCCCGCCTAGCCAGCGGTTGAGCTTGTTCGTCGTGTGTATTGTTGCGAATCCAGAAGATAAACCCTCGATAACCCATCCCTCCCCTCGTCTCCTGCATTGTAAACGACAGAATAAGAAGCGTTGTGCTTCTACATGGGGGCCGAACCAATCGAATCCGCCGAGACTTCTTGCTGAGAAGCGACGAATCATCTTCGAGCGACTCCGTGCTGCGAGCAGTTCTCATCTTCGGCAGCATCTCCAGTTGTAAAACTCCAAGATCACGGGGGCCCTACTCTTTATGAAGAGTCTGGGAACAACATCAAAAGAGAGAAGAGGAGCCGGTGTTGCTGCGTGGTTGGCGAAGTGGGGTTCGCAACCAGCGGTGTGAGGCTCGTTGTGCTAGGTGGCAAGTGTATTTGCACCAGACAACTTTGGTGGTGAAGAAGTGGAGTGCGGAAAGGCGGCGTCCTTGCACTTCGTGTAGAGAAGGTGAAAGTGCCGAGTGCATTTCACGAACTCTGGTGATAATTGGTGAAGAGTAGACGAGCTGTGTGGTGGAATTGACTTTTGTGTGTTTGTGTGACACAACGGAGCGAGGCAGGGGAGCGAATCGATTGAGTGGTTTAACTGGAACGGCTATTGTGTGGCGAACTGTTGCGTGATATTTCTGGTATTTGTTGCGATTGTGCCGTGACTTGTTGGCGTGGAAGTAATCCGCTGGTATTGTGAGATTATTTGCGTGGCGCGAAAAGGTTGTTATTCGCTTGGCGCGATTCGTGAGCGTGTTTCATTTGTTGCGTGATTGCAAGGGCGTGAACATTTGAGTTTTGTTCATTGCAGGTGAAGCGAGTGAAGAGGATGCCAAAGAAGGAGAAGAAGATTGAAGTGAGGAGAAGGTCGAGCGAAGCCTTCTCAGCGAGTTCGGAGGAACGAGACGAACTGGAAGAGTACGAGAAGAAACGCGAGGACGCGAGTGAAGGTTTGGATAACTTGTCGAGTTATATGGTTTGGTTGAGAGAGAAAGGGAAGAGAATCTGGGTAGAGGCAGGTCGGAAGAAAAGTGAAATTGAGAGAAAAGCGTTGAAGCACCGGGGGGCTGTGAAAGATGTTCTTGAAGAAGTGGCGAATGATGTTTTGTATGCATCAAGTTGGGTGTTCGATTTTGTTGAGAAAATGGATATCTTGGTAGAATTGGCAGAGAAATTCGCGAAGTGGGAGAAAGAGTTATTGGCGGGCGAGAAAAGGAATGGGCAAGTGAAGAATAGAACAGAATTAAAAATGAAAGAGAATGCAGAATTGAAAAGGAAGATTGAAGAGCTAGAAAAAGAGTTAAACTCACTGAAAGAGTTGAATGAGGATTTAGAAGATGACCTGGACATTTACCGAGAGAGAGAAGAAGCAAAAGAAAAGAGAGTTAGCTGCGGGATGCAAGTTAACTTGGGTGAAAAGGCAGAAGGCGAGAAAGTGAGCAAGTGCGAAGATGAGACTGGGGTTTCATCAGGGTGTGAAAGTGGCAAGAAAAGTTGGGGTGGCAGTGAGGGAAGAACAAGTGGCAATGTTTCTTCCTGTGTGCCGTTCAAGAAGTGTGTGAGATGTTTTGCATGCGGGGGATGTGGACATGTTCAGAGAATTTGCCCGACAAAGAGGAAGAGAGAAAGAGAAAAGTGGCGGAAAGTGAATAAGGGGAAGAACCAAAAGGGATTAAGTGTGGTCGAGAGTGAAATGAAAAGTTGTTCGAAGGGGGCTGAGAACAACAGAGGAAGGATCTGGAGATTTGGTGGAGAGAAGAAGAAAGAAATTTGGCCGCGGGATCTAGAAGTTAAGAAGTTCCAGTATGGATTGAATGTGATTGCTCCATTGATTGAAAGGAGACCTCTGCAGAGTCATGAGGAGAAGAGACGGGCGCGGTGGAGAGGTAGCAGCAGCAACTCGAGCAGATCTGTTGGTAGTGACTTCTCGAGGACGAGCTACACGAAGTCTTCATCCATGTGTGGCAGCGACTACGGCAGAAAATCCTTTCGTGGCCGCGTCATCAGCAGAGACGACAAGCAGTCAAAGCCTCCCCCCAACCCCATTCGCAAGACAGCGGCCGAGGACGTCCGCTTTGCTAGGAGGGGGATGTAGCAGGCGGGCCCTTTCTAGAACCCATGCGCCCACTCATCCCATTATGTAGTGTTATACCATTGTGTAGTATCCCATGTTGTTTAGCGGTTGCTTATATATTATGCCTAGTGTCTTTACATGTTTCATTATCACACGTAGCATTAGTCATTGTTTGTCTGGCAGGGTTCCCCTAGTCAGTGTTGCATTCCTCCCGCATAGAGAGCGGTTGAGTTCCTGGTTTCCTCCCGCCTAGCCAGCGGTTGAGCTTGTTCGTCGTGTGTATTGTTGCGGATCCAGAAGATAAACCCTCGATAACCCATCCCTCCCCTCGTCTCCTGCATTGTAAACGACAGAATAAGAAGCGTTGTGCTTCTACACATGTCACGGGGCAGAACTCGGTGCCTTCAGGAATCTTCTGGAATGTTCCCAGAACTGGTGCGAAGGTAACAATGTTGGTAGTGCATTTTACAATTGAATTCCTCAAACTTTTGTAATTAAACCAAAAGCACCGTGGAAGATTCAGAAGAAATTTGTCAACAAACCGGCGCATAGCTCTTTATTAGCTGTTTGCTACTTAAATATTGGTTTTCTCAACATTGATAAAGGAATAAATAAATATACATATTTTGACAGCTCAAGAGCTATCAGGATGTGCAATAATTAAAAAAAAAGTACCGTATGATCTGGCTGGCGTAATTAGTGTGACTTCGGTGTGCAGTGCACTCCTTGAAAGTAGTTTCTTGGTCCATGAACAGATGAGATGAGAAGATTTACGAGATTTTTGGCCCCCAACGGAATCGACAGCAACTGAATGCTGTGCACACCGGCACAATGGACAGAGAAGTGATGATGAAGGCCTAAATCGGTACGCTACTACGGGACGCTGCTTCATTGCTGAGCCAGCAGTAGAAAGTGCAGGGAATTTTTTCTTTCGACCTTTCCCTCTCTATCTCTCGCTCGGTCTCTCCCTCACTCTCTATTTCTCTCTCTCTATCTCTTTCTCTCTCTCACTTTCTCTCTCTATCTCTCCCGCAAATGCAGCCTATCTCTCGAAATCTCTCTTACTACGCCCCCCACCCTTTTCTCTCCGAACTCAGCGACATTTGGCCGTCGAGAAGAACAAAATAGATACAGAACTGCCGATAAACGAGTGAACACCTGCGGAAAAGTTCTCGAACGACCGTTTTTTCTCCTTCCTCGTTTCCTTCTCGAGAATATCTCTAGCCTGTTCGCTCGCTTTTTTTCTATCTTTTTCTTTTTCTCTCTTTATCTTTTCTCCTTCTCTCGTTATCTGCTTCTCTCTTTCTCTCTTCATCTCCTTCTCTGTTTCTCTCTTCCGCAACTGTCTCTCTCAATGCACCCAGTGCTTCCATATACAGTGGCGCTCAGAGAAACGTGAACTTTTGGTTTTTCAAACATATTTTCCTTCAAAGTTTATGAAAGTTAATGAAATTTTCAGGGTTGCTTCTTTATGCTGTCAGATCATTAGTAGCAGATTATTGGTTTATAGATCCACTACAGGGCTAGAAAAAATCAAAAAATCACCGTATATGATAAAATAGCTATTAGACCAAACAGTTATCACAGAGATGTTCTAGAATAAATATCAACCATCTATCCGATAAAAACTACCAGAATACCAAAGAAATAAATCATTTTGTCTAGCATGCATAAATGTGCAAAACTGGGTAATTCAAATTATTGATTTTTTCTAGCCCTGTAGTGGATCTATGAAACCAATAATCTGCTACTAATGATCTGACAGCTTAAGAAGCAACATTGAAAATTTCATTAACTTTCATAAACATTGAAGGAAAATATGTGTGAAAAACCAAAAGTTCACGTTTCTCTGAGCGCCACTGTAGCAGCCTGACGAATTCATGTGGATTCGTCGTGCCACTCCCTTCTGCACTTGCACTTTAATCCCATTGTCACCAAAGATCTCTCTCTCTCTCTCCTGTCTCTCTCTCTCCTGTTTCTCTCTCCCTCCCTCTCTCACTCTCCCTCTCCCTCTCTACTTTCTCCAACTCTCTTCCCAGTTCCACCATGGTGCCGCCTCGTACGTAGTAGTTGCTTGCCTCAATATAAGGGCAACTTCACACGTGTCTTCCATCAGCTCTCATTCCTCCCGTTTCTTCTAACGATTCTTGTCTTGCAATCGGAACCTTCCTCTTTTATTTTTTTACATAAATTATTCCCAAGGCTCCTCGGGCAATGGCGGGCCGCTCCTCAACGCGAACGGTAACATACAAGATGTCTCGTACATCGACTCTGCACTCTGCGATGACACGCAACGCGACCGCGTTGCTTCTCGTCGCGTTCACTCTCGCTTCCCTCGTTACGGTTGCGGGTAAGCGAGAATCCCTCACACACTACAATCTCTTATCGTACTTTCGTTTATTATCTCTCTTACTGTTTATCTCTCACTCTTTCACTACCTATATCTCGCTCCTTGTTCTCACAATCTTTCAAACTTTTCTCGTTTCCAGATGCGCAATGTAGCTGCGCTGGTCAATCCATGACAACGAATACACTTCCCCCAGGAAGTGATGCTCATGTCAGTGAAGAGCATATGATTGGTTCCTTCGCCAAGCAGCCGTCTTCTGTATGGACTTCGGACTCTTTCTCTCTCTCTCGCTCTCTATCTCTCTTTTCTGTTTCTACCACCCCTTACTTCCCTCCTTACAGTTCTCTCCTCATGTCAATAGCCTTTCAGACCCCTTCCACGCTTCACTGTCTTCCTAATTCTTCCTCTATTTCTCTGACGCATTCTCACTTTTTCCCTCTATTTCTCTAACTGCCTCTCTTTCTTTCTCTCTTCCTTCCAGTACGCACCCGTGACGACGACACTGAACTCTGCCGCATGCACGATGAACGCTGCGTGCTCCGGCTACATGCCGATGACAATGGCCGTTCCGCTCGATCCGACTGGCGATACTACGGTAATAGGCGATTAATTTTCATTTCGTTAATTAATTTAGCAATGGACATTTAGTTATTTAATTGAATTTTGTCTATAATAAAAGTTTGTTAATTATTTTTTTTTTTGTAATTAAAGCACTTATCTTTGTATTTATGTTTTTATAAGTTTCGTCCCATAGTTTGAGAGAAAAGTCTTTTTAAAATAAGTCACCAAGAGATTGCTCATAGTACCCAAAATAAGCTGCAATATTCCTTCGTGCCCAGATCGCGCAGACTCCGGAAGGCACCGGTCCCAGCTCGCTGTCCTTTGACTTTGAATGCATCTTCGATCCAGCGATCGGCTCGTTCAACTGGTCACCGTACGGTAAGCGTAGCGAGAGAGAGGAAGAAAGCGTAGAGGGAGAAAGAGGAACGTTTAATGGAATAATAAGCGTTTCAAGCACAGCAATTTATCTATCCTTGTTATCGTAACGCTAAAAAGGATAGCAAAATCGATGTGTTTAAACTTGTTACCAGATTGTACACTGGCACGTAAAAGTGAAATATTAGCTAAATATAAACTCAATAATATTTGACGAAATAGAAATATAATAATATTATTAATCGACGGTATTGTTCTCATTGCAGGCCACATCAACAACGGTGATCCAGACATTGTCTACAATTCGGTGACATGTTCAGGTAAGAGTGTCATCCCAGATACCGAAATTTGTAAATAGCAAATGATTATGATTTTCATATGCATACCTATTTAGGGCAACGTACATCAAAGTTAGATTTCAGTTGCCATAAATAGGTACATATACATATGTGTGTATGTGTACATACATGAAGATCGATAAACATGTTTTTAAATGTAAATATAAAGTAGTATATAAAATTATATTTAAAACAAATAATATTTTTTAGGCGCAATTCCACCAAGCACGACAACGACAACTACAACCACACCTACGTGTAAGTTTATTTCACCTGGTTATATACCGTGTTTTCTCTATTAGTAGCCTCGGGGAACTATTTTCAATACTCTTGCAAATGAGGAGACAAATCTACTAATCGGAGGGGTATTATTTTTCAATGCCATTTGCACGGGAGTACTATTAGATAAATAAAGGGAAAATATAGAGAAAATACGGTATTTAGTAATATAAAATATAAATATAAATAATGTAAACAATATTCTGATAAATAAAACCAATAATCTAATCAATATATAACAATATCATAAATATACTCTTATATAAACAACATATAAACAATACTGTAAACTTATAAACAATACCCTACCGATACTCTTAAATATATAAATAAACAATACTATATATAAAAAAATTAATACTCTTACCATTTCAGAGATACTTTTGCTCTTTTTGTTGTTTTTTATTATTTGCCTTGGTTGAAACTCTTAAATATACTAAATATACAATAATACTATAAACATATACGCAATATTACTATACAATAGTCTTAAATAAATTAATAAACAATACTATATAGAAACAATTCAACATTCTTACAATTTCAGAGAATTTAGTTAATCGACAATTTTCATATTAGTTGTCTTGGTTGAATCTGTAATCTTGATCCTGTTTTCGCCTTTTTGTTGCTTCAAAATATTTTTGGTTCGCTGCTTAACTTTTGTGCATTGATTTCGTTATAGTGTTGATATCGATTTGCAGATTTGAACGTGTCTTACGAAAATAATAAAGCTTCTTTTGATTCTCAAAATTGGTATCAATCGTTTGCAGTATACTTGATCGATTAAGCGTAAACAAAAGATATATATGTATATAAATAAAAAGTGTTAGAACATAAGAATGATCGTAAAGATATGTAAAGTAATGAGAGAAAGAAATTGGAATATCTATGTAGGTATGTGAGAACTTCTCAAATATTAAATGAAGCAAATGCGTCGGATACAACAATGAACAAAGCGTTATTTTAACAATATAGAGTATTGTTGCTATAGGTTCTACCTTTCGTTATGAGAAGCAAAGAAAAACAAACATCATAGTATTCACAATCAGCCCTAGGGGGCAGAAAAAAAGATTTAAAGAATACGAATTATCCTTGAATTATTAGTTATATCCTACTAGCTGTTTTTATGATTGTTTAATACCGTAACACTTGAGAATTCATGTGCTTTTTTTACTATCGCTATCGCGCATTCGCCGACTGATTCTCTCTGCAGTGCCAAACTCTTACAACCTTTCACGACTTGCAAATCATCGGGATGGTGACTGCAGATTAAGTATTTGATAACAATTAGTCTGCTTAGGATCACTGTCATCAGTGGTCCTATCTCCACTCTCTCTGTCTCTCTCTGTCTCTCTCTCTCTCTCTCTCTTTCATTCCATTAACAAGTTTGATAATGGACGTAGAACGCTAAATATGGCTTTACTGTTATTAAATAAATCATATGAATAGCATGTTTCTCTGTACACCACCAATCAAAAGCCCCTTCTAATGTGACTGGGGATTCGCAATGGATCAGCGAATGGCTCCAGAGAGTAATCGGCCATCTAGGGCTTCTTGGCTCATTGCCATAGACAATGGAAGGCTCTAACCACTTCTTTCTCACATTATGATGTTGCAAATTAACGCATCGGAAATAACTTTTTGTGCGTGATCGCAGTTCTTGGATAGTTCTCTTATTAAACGGTGAACGGATAAAACTGTAAAATATTCTTATTCATAAAATAATACTAATATTTTGTCTAACAATAATATGAAATAAATTGTAAAAAGTAAAATAATACGAGTCTGAGAATGCTGAATAGCTCGCAAGATGATGCCGTGGCAGAAATGCCAGTGGTGGCTCGGCCACAAGAGCAAATGGCCATGTTTGCATGGCATTATCAGCATTATGCACCAACGTAAGGAAGTATCTCTACTTGTTTTGTCACTTACAGTACCGCCAAAAAGTCTATCAACTTTTGGTTTTTCGGGCATATTTTCCTTCATAGTGTACGAAAGTGAATGAAATTTTCAGAGTTGCTTCTTTATTTCAAATGATCGTCTGTCCCTTGTGGTCTCATGAAGCCATGGATGAAAAAAGGCTGCAGAATACAGAAAAGTCTATTAAGAATCATTATAGACAAGTGAAACCCTTTTCGAAACACGGACCCCTGCACAGCAGCACTTTAAGTACATCTTGGCTGCAGACGAAAGTTGACAGTGGTAGTCAAAGTATGCATAAATAGTTAGGATCTAATTTTCACAAACCAAGCAACCATCTGAATTTGTTCGCTTATCACCTCCGAATATATGGAACTCATTATTACAATAAGCATGGCAGTACATGATTAATTTTATTCTCCTGAACCTTCAGCATCTCAGGCCGAGTGCATGGATCACGAGCTGAAGGCAGGCAGCATTTAAAAGCATGTGATTAAATATCGATTAGACCAAAAACTTATCGCAGATAAGTCTTAGAATCCATCTAAACCATTTCTCCAATAAAAGCTACCCGAATATCGAAGCAATAACCCATTTAATCCAGCACGCCTAAATGTGCAACTCGGGTGATTTGAGTTATTGATTTTTTTCGGGCTTTATTGTGGATCAATGAAACCAATATTTTCTTACTAACGATCTGACAGCATAAGGAAGCAAACCTGAAAATTTCATTTACTTTCGTACACTATGAAGGAAAATATGCCCGAAAAACCAAAAGTTGATAGACTTTTTGGCGGTACTGTATCTCTCTATCTCTTTTCAGTACCTCACTCTCACTTCGCATTCCACGGATTTTTGTATCGTTCTCCAATTTTTTTCTACATCTCCTTCAATATGTCCTTCTTTCTCTAAATGGCTAAATAATTAATTCTAATCGTAAGGCAATACCTGAGAGAATCACCTAGTCACTTTCGAAGTTTTACTTCTAGTGCTTAGCAACATGAAAAGCACCATGAATGAAACTTTGTATTGAATTCGTTTTACTGAATACTATCCGATCTGTTTTATATATTTTTTTCTGGCTTTCTAATTGAGAAGAATGTTTTCGACGAATAAGTTGAGCCTTACAATTAATGACATAAAATGCTTTGGTACTTTCCTCAAGAATTCCAAGCAGAATGGCCATATGTTAATCCTATTTCGTATTATTATTTTTAAAAGATCATAAGGGAGTTCACAAATAATTTGCGCGTGTAGGAATGCTCACCATTCTAGTTTTGAATGAGATGAGAAGCACAATGTTGCAGCTAAAACTGTAATTTATTTTACAAAAAAAAAACAGATTCCAACAACTCAAAAGCTAAAACTACGTATTAGTCAAAAATTAAATAACATAAATATTTTTTATTACATTAATTGTCAGAAGCAAAAAATTTCGAATCTGAGAGTACCGTATACCTCGAATGTTATGTGGCATGGCAAAAATGGAAGAGGTGTTGCGGAAAGAAGAACAATTCCTAATAAAGAGCAATTGACTCGTTCTGTTTGCTTGACATGATCTTCATCCTTGGACGAAAGTAAGGAAGTTTCGCTACTTTTTTTCTGTAACTAATCTCTCTTTCTCTTTCCCGTATCTCACTATCAGTTATCCTTCCACCAATTTTATATCTTACTCGAAATTTTTCTCCATGTTCATTAATCTCTCTCTCTCTCTCTCTCTCTCTCTCTCTCTTTCTCTCTAATTCGAAGGACTGAATATTCGTTAATATGTATTTCTACGGTCGAAAAGCTCCACAGAACAATGAGGGCGCATTATCTTTTTATCTCAAGTACTTAAAGAAATGAAAAGCACCAAGGTTGCAGGAACGAAACACTCTATTATCCAACTTTTATAGAATACTTTCATTTGCTTATATATTTGGCTTTCTAATCGAGAAGACTGGTTTTCGATGAAAAAGCTGGGCCTTACAATTAGATATGAAATTATTTTTAATAGAGAGTCATTATTTTAAATAGTAAATTATGTACGTATAATTAAGCATAATAACAAAACAAATTAAAATGAATGGATATTGCCATGACTGAAGCTTATGCCTCTTCTTATTCGCGTCACGCATGCGTTTAAGAAGATGTATACATATGTATCTCTCTATCATTCTCTCTCTCACTCTCTCGCACTCTCTCTCTCTCTATCCCTCTCTCTCATTCTCTCTCTCTATCCCTCTGTCACTCTCTCTCGCTATCCCTCTATTATTCTCTCTCTCTCTTTCTTTATCTCTCTCTCTCTCTCTCTTTCTCTCTCTCTCTCTCTCTCTCTCTCTCTCTTTCTTTCTCTCTCTCTCTTTCTCTCTCTCTCTTTCTCTTTCTCATGATCTGTCGTCAACAATTTTTCTATCTGTTTGAAAACAAGCGTGTGACCAAGCGTTTGTTTTTTTCTTTACCTCGACTACGCTTATGACGCAAATTAATGAATAACATATAGCGCAGTTTTTTTTTTCGTGTTTTCGCATTCTTATTGTTAGTTATAGCGATGATTAAACGATGTGAGAAATACGGATAACTCTGCGTACCTTAGACAATAAAAAAGATTCTTATTCAAGCGCTAATCAAAATTTAAATAATAGCAATATTGTTTTAAGTTTATATATTTTGAAAGTAAATTATGTGAGTCTGAGAGTACTGTATGTACATATATATAGTTCGAAAGCTAGCGGCGTGGCAGAACGAAAAGTGGATGATGCGCCCTGACAATGAGCGACAGTCTCGATCTGTTTGCTAGACATGATCTGCAATCATGAGACCAAAGTGAAGAAGTTTCTCTTGTTTTTGCAATTAATAAATGCAACAACACTCTCTTTCTCAAATTCGGTCGAGTAACTAAATAATTCATTCAACGTTGCAAAGGTCCAGAAACCATCGCCGCATGTGCATTGGACTTTTTTTTTCTAATGCACAGCGACATGAAAAACACCTAGGTTGCGAGACAGAAACATTTCATTAATCTTTCCGGAAAAGATTGCAAAAATCGCGAAGGGTTTTTTCGACTAATAAACTGATACTGAACTTTAGAGATTGTGAAAATTCTTTGGTTCCTCCCTTATACATATGAGAACCGCAATCTCAAATGCGTGGAGCGTTGGGAAGTCTAAAGGATGATTTTATTAACCTACATACATACATATTTTTAATAATAAATTTTATTATATACATATAATAAAATAAATACAAATAAACGGCTATTACAACAAAAAAATGTGTAAAATAAGCCGAATATCTGCTTCCTGCCTACTGTCGCATCTCACTAAATCAAATGCTCTTTCACTCTATTGTAACGCAAAAAGCCGTTAATTCAAGGCTCCTTTAAGTGAAGTATTATAAAGTATTTTTTTCACTGACGAACCGCAGCGTCGGTTGGCGTGTTCGTTAACAAGACTACTTCGAACGCTTGTCTGCATAATGAAAGGAGAAGTAGGAGAGAGAGAATTAAGAGGCGAGAGAGAGAGAGACAGAGAGAGAAAGGGAGTGAGAGAGAGAGAGGGAGAGAGAGAAAAAGAGAGAGAGAGAGAAAGAGAGAGAGAAAGAGGAAGGAAGGAACTTGATAGATCAAACGTTGGCCAACGCAAGCGAAAAGCTCACACTTTGGAAGACTCCGCGGCAGCTGGGCAAAGAGAAAGAGTTGAATCCGAATGCACATTGAATAGCAGCAGCAGAAGTTGGTTGGACTTTGGACCGCGACTTTGCAGGGGAAATAGCTAAAGCAGGAGTGATCTTTCACTTTCGCCTTATTATATTAACAATAGAGTTACTCATGAAAAAGGGCAGACTCGGAACTGACGAAAAAAATGACAGAAATGACATGTACGAGAGAGAGAGAGAGGTGGAGAGAGAGCAGAAGAAAGACGAACATTGAGGACACTGAAAGCGCACAGATGGTAGAAGACGAAAACTTTCTCATTTAACATGTCTCATTATTTTCGCGCTCATACAGCCAGCCCACCGCGACAACCGCCTGAAGTCATTGGAGCATAGTCAGGCTAAAGACAACGAGCAGAAGTCAATGACAAGAGTTGTGACAATTGTGATATCTAGTGTACATACATATATACCGAGTTTGCATTCATAAATGAGCCAAAATTCAATCTTTAAAACGCCCCCTTTCCTGACATCAGGGCGAGAGGGCATGTGATTTAAAAAGACGCGAATGCAATAGACAGGAATTTAAAAAAAATAGATTACAGTTGAGCTCCTTACCTACCACATACATACGAAGACATACAAACAGATGGTAAGTTTAAAAAGGATGCCAGCAACGCATGACAGCACTCTTGGAGAGGGTATTGTCAATGAATAATTAGGATGTTTGCGAGAGAAAAAGCCACAGATAAAAGTAGAGACTGAAATCCAATGACACCGTAACGACGATTTGCTCTCCAGCAGTGCCTATGCAAATCTGGAACACCTGCTAGATTCTACTTTGTGAGCACGAATGTAATGAAGGAAAATCGCTCAAACTTTCTGGATAGATGTTTTACACCAATAAGAACTTATCCACATAGAACAGAACATTGGTTAATTATTCCCCGGATACCTCCTATAAATTCATGTTTATTACTAACTGATCAGTACAGGGGCAATCGTGCTGAAGGCAAGTATGGCTGAAACTTTGTCAATGAATACATATACATGTATGTATACTAAAATAAGCTGTGCAAGAAAACTTAAGACTTACCGTAATCCTCAGAAAAGAGCATATCCCACCGGGCAGCTTCATTTATAATCAAATCCACAATGAACATTATAAAAGCCTTTCTTTTTTACGTTTAATTTTAAATGTCAATAACATTTTTTTTGGCTTTTGGTCTAAATTTTTACTACAATTGTGCTATAAATGCAACAGGACAAACCTGTTCTGACCATGAGGCGTGGGCGCAAGTCCGTAACACGTTCAATCTTGCATACAAACTACTTGTATGCGCCAAAAACTAAATCTTGAATTCTCGCCATTTTGGACGAGAGAGCGTGTGTTTTACAGAGACGCGAAAATAAAGTTCACGAAAATTAAAAAAAAAGTAATTATGCTTGATCTTTGTGCACTTTTAATAAAAAAGAAAATAAAGTACTGTATCGGCTCGAGACTTGAATGGAACAGAGGAAATGAATGCCAGCGAGCAAATCGTCTGCAATATTCTATTTTGCCAAATATTATTTTCTCTCTTTCTCTGTTTCTCTCTCTCTCTTTAAGTTTGCTCTAAAGAAAAAAGACAAAGAGTGAAAGGAGCGATGAATTTTGAAGATGCGAGAGCGAGAGATGAAAGAGGATATGAACGATAGTGATGGTATTAGAGAGGAGTGTCTGAGAGAGATTTGGAATGAGAGGGAATGAGAGAGAGTCATAGAGTATGTGAGAGAGTGAGAGTGAGATTAAGATAAAGAGATACATAGAGTGAGAGAGCGAGAGTGAGAGGGAGTGTGAAACGAAGTGAGCGCCAGTCCTTCTTTTGAGATCGCAAGGTGGGCAATCAGAAGTTGATCTGCTACGTTGAAGCCGTGGTTCCACAAAATCATTGTCGTGGCACAGACTCCTCTTCCTTTATCTCTCTTTCTCTCCCTTCTTAATTTACGGCTTCTTTCTCTGTTTCTTTTCATCTGTCTCTTTACTTTAATCTTTCTTTTTCTCATTCTCTCGCTCTCCTAATTTGTGCCTTTCTCTGCCTATCTCGCTCATCTGCGATGATCTCTCCGAACATCCGCATCACATAAATGCGTATATAAGCTAGCATGGTCAGACGAAGCGTATTCATATTCTGTTTCACGGCTCACAACGATTCCCTGTTATCTCAAGTTTATTCTTCGACTATTTAAGTATTATAATTTTTGCCAACCCTTTTCCCTCTCTCTCTCTCTCTCTCTCTCTCTCTCTCGCCTCGGTCTCGCACAGTTATCTCTATTGGTTTTTAAAAGTAGATCTTTATGAATTTAGAGCTTAAAAATTATAATTTAGCAAAAATTACACATTAAAAAATTATTTTACTTTAGGGGCAATGGCGGGCCAGTCCTCAAAGCTTAAGGTAACAAAAAATATGACTTGCTCATCGAGTCAGCGCTCTGCGACACGCAACGCGACCGCGTTGCTTCTCGCCGCTCTCGTCTTCGCAAATTGCGCGTACATCGCAGGTAAGATACAGCAAATGGTTGCCTTTTCTTTTGAAACTTAAATAATTCTGCACTTCTCATATTCCCATCTCGTTTCCCCGCTGTCACTCTTTCTCTTACACACACTCTCTCTCTCAATTATACTCTCAGTCGGTGTTTCTCTAAACACTTTCTGTTTCATTTTGTATTACACTCCTCATCTCTATCTCTCTCTCTCTCTCTCTCTCTCTCTCTCTGTTTCTCTCTTACACACCTTCTCTCTCTCTCTTTCTCTTACTCCCTCTATGTCTCTCTTTCTCTGCTTTTCGTACACTCTCTCTCTCAATTGTAGAAGCGCAGTGCGAGTGCAGTGGAATCAGCATGGCGGAGAATACACTTCCTCCCGGACCTGGCGCGGTGGTCAGTAGAAAGCGATCGGTCATCTTGTAAAATAGTCTTCTAAGCTACGCCCTGCTTCCATTATATAGCTGGCAACACGCCAAAATCTATTCCGTCCTTTACTTCTCTCTTATGCTACATCTCTCTCTCTCTCTCTCTCTCTCTCTCTCTCTCTCTCTCTCTTTCTTTCTTTCTCGACATCCTCTCTTTGAGTCTCTCACGCACCCCCTTCTCTCACACTCACTCGCTGTCTCTCACACGCTCTCTCTCTTTCTCTCTCTCTCACTGTCTCTCTCTCTGTCTCTCTCTCTGTATCTCTCTTGCTCTGTCTCCCTCTCGCTCAAATATTGCTCTCTCTCTCACAATCAGCTTCTCTTTGAGTCTCTCACAACCCTCTCTCTCCCCCTCACTTTTTGTCTCTCTCATCGTCTCGATCTTCTTTCTCCTCCTTTCCCTCTCTCTCTCTCTCTCTCTTTCTCTCTCTCTTTCTCTCTCTCCCTCTCTCTCTCCCATCTTCAGTACGCGGAGGTGTCCACGACCTACAACGCTGCCGATTGCAAAATGACAGTGACATGCTCAGGCGACAAACCATTAACCATGACTGTTCCGCTCACAGAACCACCAAACGACCAGTCTACTGTCAGCCAATGCAGTATTTTTATTTATTTATCTATTCATTTAATAATTCGTTTTTTTGCATTTTATTACTTCCCGTGCAGGCCTTTAGTTGAATTTTTTTAATTAAACACCAATCAATATTTCAATTGACTGCTAATCAATATTTCAATTTATCACCAATCAATATCCTCCCCACCATTTCTAGGTCACGAGTCTGGATGGCTCTGGAGCTGACACCCTTTCTTCCGACTTTGAGTGCGTCCCAGATGCAAACTCGGGCGTTTTCAACTGGGCTGCGTTTGGTCAGCGACTACAAAGAGAACCCTTGAATTTGAAAAGGAAAAAAGATGCCAGCAATATTAATTTTAAAAACACCGTACACATTTGGATAAGAGGCCTACGCGCGAAATTGTAGTTCAAAATAATAAAATTACATCTGTTTCGTCTAATACAAACGTGTTCTTTTGCAGGCTATGCTAACAGCGATCCAGACTTCCAGGTGGAGTACAATTCGGTGACATGTTCAGGTTAAACTTTTTTTGATTAAAATAAAAAAAATAACATAAAAAGAAGAAAGCATACAATTATAGATGAATACATTTTATTATTTTCATAAGAGGCGGGTTTGTGAAATAGCTTGCGAGAATGGGAGAGCGCTAGTCGCGACGTGAATGCGCGGCAATTTAAATCTGAATAAATTTCAGGCGCCCCACCGACCACCTCGACGTCATCCTCCACGACTACGTGTAAGTTTGCATTTCAAATTGATCTACAATTAATAATCTCAACTGCATGCAAAATAAAGTATATTTTTGTTGTGTTTCCTTTCAGGATCTTCTCCATTTATAGCAAAACGTTTAATTTTAATTTCTATTTTTCATAAATTAGTCTTTTTTAGTTTATTTTTTTTCGCATATTTTTGGTTGCTTTCATCTTCCTTGGTTTGCTGCTTATATTTGGTTCATTGATCTCACATTGAAACATTTTTGATGTAACGCAATATGATAAAAGCTCTTCTTCTTGAATCTATTGAGTCTTGTTGAAAATAAATGGAATATCATGTTTACAGCTCATTGTTTCTTCCAATTCTACAAAAAATTATAGAATCTCACTCTTACAATTAGCAATAAAATGCTGTCAGAAGCGCAATAAAAGAGAACTGAATCTTGAAGTCATTTTAGATTTGTTTCATCATTCACCTTGACAACTCTAATAATACTCGTCTACTGCGTCGGCAGTGGTTTTGTTCTTCAGCGCTATTATAAACAGATTTTCTCTGCCCGCTAATTGTTGGGTTTGGCTGGGTCTTCTCTAAAGTAATTTTATAGCAGTATCTTAAATAAACACATATTAAAACTTGCGTTATGTATCACGCTAACAGGTAATAAAGCAATAAAGTCAGTTGATATAATATTTAAAACAAAAAATGTCGAAAACCACTCACAGTGCAGTCCTCGGATCGGAGAAAGAGCATTTTTAACGACCAAAATGTCAGCGAATATTCGCTTGAGACGACGCCTTTGGTCTTCTGACGATGAAAACGTGAATGTGCTGAATGATCCTTCTAAGTTCTCTGTATCTGTCTCTCACTCTCTCCCTCTTCCTCTCTTGGTTCACTCTCCGTTCTCTCTCTCTTCCTCCCTCTCTTTTTCTCTCTTTCATTCTCTCTCTGTCCTCTCTCGCTCTTTCTCGCTCTCTCTCTCTCAGCCATTATCCATCCTCCTCGGAGGCCACTCCCCCAGCTCGGCACACAACAGTTGGCAAAGGTTTGCGCTTTTCCAGGAAGAAGCAGATGTGCAAACAATCCAGAAGCACCGGATCATTTCCATCTTCAAAAATTTTTTCCCCCATTCTCTGGATCTCTCTCTCTCTCTCTCGCAATGTCTCAATATTTCTCTATATCTGCTCTAGTTTCGATATTGTTATCCCTCTTTGACGGTATTTGGTCTCACCTAATGCACATCACGAAACGAGCAAATATGAATGTCTTCCTTTAAAGGCTGAACACCGAACGCAGAATGCACGAAGCGAAAGCATTCGCTCTAAATTAATTCATTGAGAATTTGTAAATTTTTAAGGTATGTCCATAAGACTCGAGCAGGGCTCTATAATGACCTGCACTAGGAATTGTTTGTTCATGAAAATTGGTTACAGTATTCAACTCGACGTGGCCAACCAAATAGGCTATATTTCAAATGTGAAAAAAAATTTTCCGCGCGGAACCAAAACAGCAATATTATAAATTTCACTTGTCATTACTCGCTTAAAACATATTATTAGACAACCAACAAAGTATCATTTGATAACTTTTTCAAGGGGCTTTAATTTTCATCTTGATGATGTTTTCATAAAATTTGATTTTGGCCCTAAAATACGGCCCTTAGTGTTTTTGAAGTTTTTTTTTTCGCGAAATTTAGTATTTTATACTCATTTCTGCAGAACGGCTCCTACATAGGCTAAAAGTTCGTGAAATTTGCTACAACATATTTCCCTTTCAGAAGAATTAAAGGTCCCACTCTAGGGTTCCCAAACGTTTGAGCATGATCCAGTGAAAACTGAAGGAACAAGTGGATTATCAATTTTAGGTTCTCATTTTAACCGCTTCAGAAAAAAAAACATTTTCAGTTGAGTGCTAGGCGAATGGGGATTGATTCTCATCTGTTAGCGTTTTCAGAAAATTCCAATTCAAACATAAAATACGGCCCCAGACGATGTCGAAGATTATTTTCGAAGGTATTCAGTCAAATTATAAATTTTCTTTTCATTTCTGCAGAACAGCTACATATTCTAAAAGTTGTCGAAATTTGCTATAACATATGTCGCTTTCAAAGGTATTGAAGGTCTCGCTCTTAGGTTACAAGGCAACTGAACATGAGCTAGCACTCTACTCGAGGGAATGACAAATGCGCAGTTGTCAGAAGCGCAGCGGACAAATTTCTATTCTAGTGTAGACGTCCCATCGAATTATAGTTGTCCCATGGCAATGAGACGCCTTTATTTTTCACTAATGGGACGCCTTTATTTTTCACTAATGGGACGCCTTTATTTTCCATGGGACGCCTATAATTCGATGGGACGCCTACACTAGAATAGTGTGCATATAACAGCAATTTTTTACGACTTTTCTGTTCAAACCATTTTGGACCTCTTGATAACAGAGCTATTACTTGTTTAGGCCATTTTACCACAACAATTAATTTGTTCATGACGTCTAACAGCGAAAATTGGTGAATTAAATCACAAATCAACCAACTTTAGAGATTCGTGATATGTAAAAAGACGAAGTGGACCTGTTATCAAGAGGCCCTAAATGGTTTGAACAGATAATGCTGTAAGAAGTCGTCGCAATCTACGCACGGGGCGCCTCTCTCGTCGAGTCAGCTCTTTTCGACACGCAACGCGACCGCGTTGCTTCTCGCCGTGCTCGCCTTCGCAAGTTGCGCTAACATTGCTGGAAAACTTGAGCAATTGGTTATCTTGTCCCGCTTCTCTCCACTCTCTCATTTTTTCTCTTACACTCTCTGTCTCTCTTTCTCTTACTACTCTCTGTCTCTCACTCATAACACTCTCTGTTTTGTTTTCTCTTACCCACTCTCTCTCTTTCTGCCTCATTTTCTCTTAACCTCCATGTTTCTTGGTCTAGTACACATACAAACACACATACTATCTCACACACTCCTTCTCTCTCTCTCTCTCTCTCTCTCTTTTTCTCTCACAACCGTCTATCCCTCAGACTTTCTCTATCACCCGCTCCCCTTCTTTCTTTCCCTGCCTCTTACACCCTCTCTTTCTCCCTCTTTCGCTAATTTTCGGTTGCTTTCATCTGCCTTGGTTTGCTGCTTATGTTTGGTTAACTGATCTCGTATTATAACACAGTTTTGATGTACCACAATAAATTACTAACGAAACTGATAAAATCTCTTCTCTTGACTTGTGAAAGCAAAGCAACATGAACGATGACCAGGACGAGGCAACAGTTCATTCTTTATATTTTTGATCTTTTAAAAACACAAAATAATATAACCAATTCATTGAAGGATCGGATAGAAACGCAATTGGAACTTTTTCGCAAAGCCTTGATTTTTTTTAGCCTTTGCATATGGCTTATGTTTTCTTTTTTATGTAGCTTGCTTTTCAATGTACTCGAATAATTAAAACTCTTAATAAGCCGCGGCATTAATCTTGCCGTTTGTCCAAGACATGTCAAGGACAATCGGTCATGACCGTTTCAAAATAAAACGGACACATGTCCTGGACACATCCACTGGATAAGGGCAGAGCGAGAGAAAGAGAGATGAAAAGACAGAGAGAGATAGAGAGAGAGAAAGAAAGAGAGAGAGAGATATAGAGACGGCGAAAGAGGGATGGCAGAGAGAGACTGAGAAAGGGAGTAAGAGAGAAAGAGAGAAAGAGAGAGATATGGCAAGAGAGGCAGAGGGAGAGAGAGAGAGAGAATGAGGCAGAGAGCGAGAGAGAGAGATGGAGATTGCGAATAGAAGAGTCTGACGTAGGAGGATCATTCTGCACCTTCCCGGCTTCAGAAGAGCGAACTGTTGTCTCAAGCGAACAAACCGCTGACAGTTTGGTCGTGAAAAATGCTCTTTCCCTTACCGAGGACGTTTTGAATTTTTTTGTTCACATTATATTGAATTATTTTGGTGTTTCTTTGACTGTCAACCTGATAATGCATGTTTAACAAGCATTAGCAGAGCTGCTAAAATTAATGATTTAAAAAAAATGAAATGTCTAAAAGTCTGACCCAAGAAAATTACTGATTGTGAGATCGCGATTGGCTGGGTTACCGAAAGAGGCTTCCCTTGTGAGTTTTTTTTTATCACGAGCAAGTTGTTGATTGATAAATTGATATTGTTTATCATTTGAAACTCATTTGATCTCGTAGACCTTGAATTTTGAACTTTTTCAATGTCAACTTCGTCTGCTTCTGATTGTCTTCAACATTTGTCATAATTACTCTAACGTAGACCGCTTTCATTAACCACATGTCGCAAACGGTCCTTATTTCGTCCTTAAATAAATATAGAATAACAGTAAAAAGAGCTGAAAATGTCAAAAAAGTATTTTAACGCGTGCAGGTGTCCATGACATGTCCTTGACGTGTCCTTGACATGGTTATGACCATGAACGGTCATGACCGATTGTCCTGGACATGTCTTGGACAAACGGCAAGATTAATGCCGCGGAAGGTCTTTTGTAAATATTTAGCTAGGCAGAAATATGTATTTACAAAGGACTTCATAAAGGAATAAAAATAAGGACCGTTTGCGACATGTGGTTAATGAAAGCGGTCTACGTTAGAGTAATTATGACAAATGTTGAAGACAATCAGAAGCAGACGAAGTTGACATTGAAAAAGTTCAAAATTCAAGGTCTACGAGATCAAAAACCCAGCCAATCGCGATCTCACAATCAGTAATTTTCTTGGGTCAGACTTTTAGACATTTCATTTTTTTTAAATCATTAATTTTAGCAGCTCTGCTAATGCTTGTTAAACATGCATTATCAGGTTGACAGTCAAAGAAACACCAAAATAATTCAATATAATGTGAACAAAAAAATTCAAAACGTCCTCGGTAAGGGAAAGAGCATTTTTCACGACCAAACTGTCAGCGGTTTGTTCGCTTGAGACAACAGTTCGCTCTTCTGAAGCCGGGAAGGTGCAGAATGATCCTCCTACGTCAGACTCTTCTATTCGCAATCTCCATCTCTCTCTCTCGCTCTCTGCCTCATTCTCTCTCTCTCTCTCCCTCTGCCTCTCTTGCCATATCTCTCTCTTTCTCTCTTTCTCTCTTACTCCCTTTCTCAGTCTCTCTCTGCCATCCCTCTTTCGCCGTCTCTATATCTCTCTCTCTCTTTCTTTCTCTCTCTCTATCTCTCTCTGTCTTTTCATCTCTCTTTCTCTCGCTCTGCCCTTATCCAGTGGATGTGTCCAGGACATGTGTCCGTTTTATTTTGAAACGGTCATGACCGATTGTCCTTGACATGTCTTGGACAAACGGCAAGATTAATGCCGCGGCTTATTAAGAGTTTTAATTATTCGAGTACATTGAAAAGCAAGCTACATAAAAAAGAAAACATAAGCCATATGCAAAGGCTAAAAAAAATCAAGGCTTTGCGAAAAAGTTCCAATTGCGTTTCTATCCGATCCTTCAATGAATTGGTTATATTATTTTGTGTTTTTAAAAGATCAAAAATATAAAGAATGAACTGTTGCCTCGTCCTGGTCATCGTTCATGTTGCTTTGCTTTCACAAGTCAAGAGAAGAGATTTTATCAGTTTCGTTAGTAATTTATTGTGGTACATCAAAACTGTGTTATAATACGAGATCAGTTAACCAAACATAAGCAGCAAACCAAGGCAGATGAAAGCAACCGAAAATTAGCGAAAGAGGGAGAAAGAGAGGGTGTAAGAGGCAGGGAAAGAAAGAAGGGGAGCGGGTGATAGAGAAAGTCTGAGGGATAGACGGTTGTGAGAGAAAAAGAGAGAGAGAGAGAGAGAGAGAGAAGGAGTGTGTGAGATAGTATGTGTGTTTGTATGTGTACTAGACCAAGAAACATGGAGGTTAAGAGAAAATGAGGCAGAAAGAGAGAGTGGGTAAGAGAAAACAAAACAGAGAGTGTTATGAGTGAGAGACAGAGAGTAGTAAGAGAAAGAGAGACAGAGAGTGTAAGAGAAAAAATGAGAGAGTGGAGAGAAGCGGGACAAGATAACCAATTGCTCAAGTTTTCCAGCAATGTTAGCGCAACTTGCGAAGGCGAGCACGGCGAGAAGCAACGCGGTCGCGTTGCGTGTCGAAAAGAGCTGACTCGACGAGAGAGGCGCCCCGTGCGTAGATTGCGACGACTTCTTACATCATTATCTGTTCAAACCATTTAGGGCCTCTTGATAACAGGTCCACTTCGTCTTTTTACATATCACGAATCTCTAAAGTTGGTTGATTTGTGATTTAATTCACCAATTTTCGCTGTTAGACGTCATGAACAAATTAATTGTTGTGGTAAAATGGCCTAAACAAGTAATAGCTCTGTTATCAAGAGGTCCAAAATGGTTTGAACAGAAAAGTCGTAAAAAATTGCTGTTATATGCACACTATTCTAGTGTAGGCGTCCCATCGAATTATAGGCGTCCCATGGAAAATAAAGGCGTCCCATTAGTGAAAAATAAAGGCGTCCCATTAGTGAAAAATAAAGGCGTCTCATTGCCATGGGACAACTATAATTCGATGGGACGTCTACACTAGAATAGAAATTTGTCCGCTGCGCTTCTGACAACTGCGCATTTGTCATTCCCTCGAGTAGAGTGCTAGCTCATGTTCAGTTGCCTTGTAACCTAAGAGCGAGACCTTCAATACCTTTGAAAGCGACATATGTTATAGCAAATTTCGACAACTTTTAGAATATGTAGCTGTTCTGCAGAAATGAAAAGAAAATTTATAATTTGACTGAATACCTTCGAAAATAATCTTCGACATCGTCTGGGGCCGTATTTTATGTTTGAATTGGAATTTTCTGAAAACGCTAACAGATGAGAATCAATCCCCATTCGCCTAGCACTCAACTGAAAATGTTTTTTTTTCTGAAGCGGTTAAAATGAGAACCTAAAATTGATAATCCACTTGTTCCTTCAGTTTTCACTGGATCATGCTCAAACGTTTGGGAACCCTAGAGTGGGACCTTTAATTCTTCTGAAAGGGAAATATGTTGTAGCAAATTTCACGAACTTTTAGCCTATGTAGGAGCCGTTCTGCAGAAATGAGTATAAAATACTAAATTTCGCGAAAAAAAAAACTTCAAAAACACTAAGGGCCGTATTTTAGGGCCAAAATCAAATTTTATGAAAACATCATCAAGATGAAAATTAAAGCCCCTTGAAAAAGTTATCAAATGATACTTTGTTGGTTGTCTAATAATATGTTTTAAGCGAGTAATGACAAGTGAAATTTATAATATTGCTGTTTTGGTTCCGCGCGGAAAATTTTTTTTCACATTTGAAATATAGCCTATTTGGTTGGCCACGTCGAGTTGAATACTGTAACCAATTTTCATGAACAAACAATTCCTAGTGCAGGTCATTATAGAGCCCTGCTCGAGTCTTATGGACATACCTTAAAAATTAACAAATTCTCAATGAATTAATTTAGAGCGAATGCTTTCGCTTCGTGCATTCTGCGTTCGCTGTTCAGCCTTTAAAGGAAGACATTCATATTTGCTCGTTTCGTGATATGCATTAGGTGAGACCAAATACCGTCAAAGAGGGATAACAATATCGAAACTAGAGCAGATAGAGAGAAATATTGAGACATTGCGAGAGAGAGAGAGAGATCCAGAGAATGGGGGAAAAAAATTTTTGAAGAAGGAAATGATCCGGTGCTTCTGGATTGTTTGCACGAGAGAGAACGGAGAGTGAACCAAGAGAGGAAGAGGGAGAGAGTGAGAGACAGATACAGAGAACTTAGAAGGATCATTCAGCACATTCACGTTTTCATCGTCAGAAGACCAAAGGCGTCGTCTCAAGCGAATATTCGCTGACATTTTGGTCGTTAAAAATGCTCTTTCTCCGATCCGAGGACTGCACTGTGAGTGGTTTTCGACATTTTTTGTTTTAAATATTATATCAACTGACTTTATTGCTTTATTACCTGTTAGCGTGATACATAACGCAAGTTTTAATATGTGTTTATTTAAGATACTGCTATAAAATTACTTTAGAGAAGACCCAGCCAAACCCAACAATTAGCGGCCAGAGAAAATCTGTTTATAATAGCGCTGAAGAACAAAACCACTGCCGACGCAGTAGACGAGTATTATTAGAGTTGCCAAGGTGAATGATGAAACAAATCTAAAATGACTTCAAGATTCAGTTCTCTTTTATTGCGCTTCTGACAGCATTTTATTGCTAATTGTAAGAGTGAGATTCTATAATTTTTTGTAGAATTGGAAGAAACAATGAGCTGTAAACATGATATTCCATTTATTTTCAACAAGACTCAATAGATTCAAGAAGAAGAGCTTTTATCATATTGCGTTACATCAAAAATGTTTCAATGTGAGATCAATGAACCAAATATAAGCAGCAAACCAAGGAAGATGAAAGCAACCAAAAATATGCGAAAAAAATAAACTAAAAAAGACTAATTTATGAAAAATAGAAATTAAAATTAAACGTTTTGCTATAAATGGAGAAGATCCTGAAAGGAAACACAACAAAAATATACTTTATTTTGCATGCAGTTGAGATTATTAATTGTAGATCAATTTGAAATGCAAACTTACACGTAGTCGTGGAGGATGACGTCGAGGTGGTCGGTGGGGCGCCTGAAATTTATTCAGATTTAAATTGCCGCGCATTCACGTCGCGACTAGCGCTCTCCCATTCTCGCAAGCTATTTCACAAACCCGCCTCTTATGAAAATAATAAAATGTATTCATCTATAATTGTATGCTTTCTTCTTTTTATGTTATTTTTTTTATCTTAATCAAAAAAGTTTAACCTGAACATGTCACCGAATTGTACTCCACCTGGAAGTCTGGATCGCTGTTAGCATAGCCTGCAAAAGAACACGTTTGTATTAGACGAAACAGATGTAATTTTATTATTTTGAACTACAATTTCGCGCGTAGGCCTCTTATCCAAATGTGTACGGTGTTTTTAAAATTAATATTGCTGGCATCTTTTTTCCTTTTCAAATTCAAGGGTTCTCTTTGTAGTCGCTGACCAAACGCAGCCCAGTTGAAAACGCCCGAGTTTGCATCTGGGACGCACTCAAAGTCGGAAGAAAGGGTGTCAGCTCCAGAGCCATCCAGACTCGTGACCTAGAAATGGTGGGGAGGATATTGATTGGCGATAAATTGAAATATTGATTAGCAGTCAATTGAAATATTTATTGGTGTTTAATTAAAAAAAATTGATTATCGGTAAAAATGGTCCAACTAAAGGCCTGCACGGGAAGTAATAAAATGCAAAAAAACGAATTATTAAATGAATAGATAAATAAATAAAAATACTGCATTGGCTGACAGTAGACTGGTCGTTTGGTGGTTCTGTGAGCGGAACAGTCATGGTTAATGGTTTGTCGCCTGAGCATGTCACTGTCATTTTGCAATCGGCAGCGTTGTAGGTCGTGGACACCTCCGCGTACTGAAGATGGGAGAGAGAGAGGGAGAGAGAGAAAGAGAGAGAGAAAGAGAGAGAGAGAGAGAGAGGGAAAGGAGGAGAAAGAAGATCGAGACGATGAGAGAGACAAAAAGTGAGGGGGAGAGAGAGGGTTGTGAGAGACTCAAAGAGAAGCTGATTGTGAGAGAGAGAGCAATATTTGAGCGAGAGGGAGACAGAGCAAGAGAGATACAGAGAGAGAGACAGAGAGAGAGACAGTGAGAGAGAGAGAAAGAGAGAGAGCGTGTGAGAGACAGCGAGTGAGTGTGAGAGAAGGGGGTGCGTGAGAGACTCAAAGAGAGGATGTCGAGAAAGAGAGAGAGAGAGAGAGAGAGAGAGAGAGAGATGTAGCATAAGAGAGAAGTAAAGGACGGAATAGATTTTGGCGTGTTGCCAGCTATATAATTTAAGCAGGGCGTAGCTTAGAAGACTATTTTACAAGATGACCGATCGCTTTCTACTGACCACCGACCGCGCCAGGTCCGGGAGGAAGTGTATTCTCCGCCATGCTGATTCCACTGCACTCGCACTGCGCTTCTACAATTGAGAGAGAGAGTGTACGAAAAGCAGAGAAAGAGAGACATAGAGGGAGTAAGAGAAAGAGAGAGAGAGAGAAGGTGTGTAAGAGAGAAACAGAGAGAGAGAGAGAGAGAAAGAGAGAGAGCGTGTGAGAGACAGCGAGTGAGTGTGAGAGAAGGGGGTGCGTGAGAGACTCAAAGAGAGGATGTCGAGAAAGAGAGAGAGAGAGAGAGAGAGAGAGAGAGAGAGATGTAGCATAAGAGAGAAGTAAAGGACGGAATAGATTTTGGCGTGTTGCCAGCTATATAATTTAAGCAGGGCGTAGCTTAGAAGACTATTTTACAAGATGACCGATCGCTTTCTACTGACCACCGACCGCGCCAGGTCCGGGAGGAAGTGTATTCTCCGCCATGCTGATTCCACTGCACTCGCACTGCGCTTCTACAATTGAGAGAGAGAGTGTACGAAAAGCAGAGAAAGAGAGACATAGAGGGAGTAAGAGAAAGAGAGAGAGAGAGAAGGTGTGTAAGAGAGAAACAGAGAGAGAGAGAGAGAGAGAGAGAGAGAGATAGAGATGAGGAGTGTAATACAAAATGAAACAGAAAGTGTTTAGAGAAACACCGACTGAGAGTATAATTGAGAGAGAGAGTGTGTGTAAGAGAAAGAGTGACAGCGGGGAAACGAGATGGGAATATGAGAAGTGCAGAATTATGTAAGTTTCAAAAGAAAAGGCAACCATTTGCTGTATCTTACCTGCGATGTACGCGCAATTTGCGAAGACGAGAGCGGCGAGAAGCAACGCGGTCGCGTTGCGTGTCGCCGAGCGCTGACTCGATGAGCAAGTCATATTTTTTGTTACCTTAAGCATTGAGGACTGGCCCGCCATTGTCCCTAAAGTAAAATAATTTTTTAATGTGTAATTTTTGCTAAATTATAATTTTTAAGCTCTAAATTCATAAAGATCTACTTTTAAGAACCAATAGAGATAACTGTGCGAGACCGAGGCGAGAGAGAGAGAGAGAGAGAGAGAGGGAAAAGGGTTGGCAAAAATTATAATACTTAAATAGTCGAAGAATAAACTTGAGATAACAGGGAATCGTTTTTTTTTTTCGCGTCTCTGTAAAACACACGCTCTCTCGTCCAAAATGGCGAGAATTCAAGATTTAGTTTTTGGCGCATACAAGTAGTTTGTATGCAAGATTGAACGTGTTACGGACTTGCGCCCACGCCTCATGGTCAGAACAGGTTTGTCCTGTTGCATTTATAGCACAATTGTAGTAAAAATTTAGACCAAAAGCCAAAAAAAAATGTTATAGACATTTAAAATTAAACGTAAAAAAGAAAGGCTTTTATAATGTTCATTGTGGATTTGATTATAAATGAAGCTGCCCGGTGGGATATGCTCTTTTCTGAGGATTACGGTAAGTCTTAAGTTTCCTTGCACAGCTTATTTTAGTATACATACATGTATATGTATTCATTGACAAAGTTTCAGCCATACTTGCCTTCAGCACGATTGCCCCTGTACTGATCAGTTAGTAATAAACATGAATTTATAGGAGGTATCCGGGGAATAATTAACCAATGTTCTGTTCTATGTGGATAAGTTCTTATTGGTGTAAAACATCTATCCAGAAAGTTTGAGCGATTTTCCTTCATTACATTCGTGCTCACAAAGTAGAATCTAGCAGGTGTTCCAGATTTGCATAGGCACTGCTGGAGAGCAAATCGTCGTTACGGTGTCATTGGATTTCAGTCTCTACTTTTATCTGTGGCTTTTTCTCTCGCAAACATCCTAATTATTCATTGACAATACCCTCTCCAAGAGTGCTGTCATGCGTTGCTGGCACTTCTGGCCTATCCTTTTTAAACTTACCATCTGTTTGTATGTCTTCGTATGTATGTGGTAGGTAAGGAGCTCAACTGTAATCTATTTTTTTTAAATTCCTGTCTATTGCATTCGCGTCTTTTTAAATCACATGCCCTCTCGCCCTGATGTCAGGAAAGGGGGCGTTTTAAAGATTGAATTTTGGCTCATTTATGAATGCAAACTCGGTATATATGAATGTACACTAGATATCACAATTGTCACAACTCTTGTCATTGACTTCTGCTCGTTGTCTTTAGCCTGACTATGCTCCAATGACTTCAGGCGGTTGTCGCGGTGGGCTGGCTGTATGAGCGCGAAAATAATGAGACATGTTAAATGAGAAAGTTTTCGTCTTCTACCATCTGTGCGCTTTCAGTGTCCTCAATGTTCGTCTTTCTTCTGCTCTCTCTCCACCTCTCTCTCTCTCTCGTACATGTCATTTCTGTCATTTTTTTCGTCAGTTCCGAGTCTGCCCTTTTTCATGAGTAACTCTATTGTTAATATAATAAGGCGAAAGTGAAAGATCACTCCTGCTTTAGCTATTTCCCCTGCAAAGTCGCGGTCCAAAGTCCAACCAACTTCTGCTGCTGCTATTCAATGTGCATTCGGATTCAACTCTTTCTCTTTGCCCAGCTGCCGCGGAGTCTTCCAAAGTGTGAGCTTTTCGCTTGCGTTGGCCAACGTTTGATCTATCAAGTTCCTTCCTTCCTCTTTCTCTCTCTCTTTCTCTCTCTCTCTCTTTTTCTCTCTCTCCCTCTCTCTCTCTCACTCCCTTTCTCTCTCTGTCTCTCTCTCTCTCGCCTCTTAATTCTCTCTCTCCTACTTCTCCTTTCATTATGCAGACAAGCGTTCGAAGTAGTCTTGTTAACGAACACGCCAACCGACGCTGCGGTTCGTCAGTGAAAAAAATACTTTATAATACTTCACTTAAAGGAGCCTTGAATTAACGGCTTTTTGCGTTACAATAGAGTGAAAGAGCATTTGATTTAGTGAGATGCGACAGTAGGCAGGAAGCAGATATTCGGCTTATTTTACACATTTTTTTGTTGTAATAGCCGTTTATTTGTATTTATTTTATTATATGTATATAATAAAATTTATTATTAAAAATATGTATGTATGTAGGTTAATAAAATCATCCTTTAGACTTCCCAACGCTCCACGCATTTGAGATTGCGGTTCTCATATGTATAAGGGAGGAACCAAAGAATTTTCACAATCTCTAAAGTTCAGTATCAGTTTATTAGTCGAAAAAACCCTTCGCGATTTTTGCAATCTTTTCCGGAAAGATTAATGAAATGTTTCTGTCTCGCAACCTAGGTGTTTTTCATGTCGCTGTGCATTAGAAAAAAAAAGTCCAATGCACTTGCGGCGATGGTTTCTGGACCTTTGCAACGTTGAATGAATTATTTAGTTACTCGACCGAATTTGAGAAAGAGAGTGTTGTTGCATTTATTAATTGCAAAAACAAGAGAAACTTCTTCACTTTGGTCTCATGATTGCAGATCATGTCTAGCAAACAGATCGAGACTGTCGCTCATTGTCAGGGCGCATCATCCACTTTTCGTTCTGCCACGCCGCTAGCTTTCGAACTATATATATGTACATACAGTACTCTCAGACTCACATAATTTACTTTCAAAATATATAAACTTAAAACAATATTGCTATTATTTAAATTTTGATTAGCGCTTGAATAAGAATCTTTTTTATTGTCTAAGGTACGCAGAGTTATCCGTATTTCTCACATCGTTTAATCATCGCTATAACTAACAATAAGAATGCGAAAACACGAAAAAAAAACTGCGCTATATGTTATTATTTTTTAAAAATAATAATACGAAATAGGATTAACATATGGCCATTCTGCTTGGAATTCTTGAGGAAAGTACCAAAGCATTTTATGTCATTAATTGTAAGGCTCAACTTATTCGTCGAAAACATTCTTCTCAATTAGAAAGCCAGAAAAAAATATATAAAACAGATCGGATAGTATTCAGTAAAACGAATTCAATACAAAGTTTCATTCATGGTGCTTTTCATGTTGCTAAGCACTAGAAGTAAAACTTCGAAAGTGACTAGGTGATTCTGTCAGGTGTTGCCTTACGATTAGAATTAATTATTTAGTCACTCGCTCCAATTAGAGAAAGAAGGACATATTGAAGGAGATGTAGAAAAAAATTGGAGAACGATACAAAAATCCGTGGAATGCGAAGTGAGAGTGAGGTACTGAAAAGAGATAGAGAGATACAGTACCGCCAAAAAGTCTATCAACTTTTGGTTTTTCGGGCATATTTTCCTTCATAGTGTACGAAAGTAAATGAAATTTTCAGGTTTGCTTCCTTATGCTGTCAGATCGTTAGTAAGAAAATATTGGTTTCATTGATCCACAATAAAGCCCGAAAAAAATCAATAACTCAAATCACCCGAGTTGCACATTTAGGCGTGCTGGATTAAATGGGTTATTGCTTCGATATTCGGGTAGCTTTTATTGGAGAAATGGTTTAGATGGATTCTAAGACTTATCTGCGATAAGTTTTTGGTCTAATCGATATTTAATCACATGCTTTTAAATGCTGCCTGCCTTCAGCTCGTGATCCATGCACTCGGCCTGAGATGCTGAAGGTTCAGGAGAATAAAATTAATCATGTACTGCCATGCTTATTGTAATAATGAGTTCCATATATTCGGAGGTGATAAGCGAACAAATTCAGATGGTTGCTTGGTTTGTGAAAATTAGATCCTAACTATTTATGCATACTTTGACTACCACTGTCAACTTTCGTCTGCAGCCAAGATGTACTTAAAGTGCTGCTGTGCAGGGGTCCGTGTTTCGAAAAGGGTTTCACTTGTCTATAATGATTCTTAATAGACTTTTCTGTATTCTGCAGCCTTTTTTCATCCATGGCTTCATGAGACCACAAGGGACAGACGATCATTTGAAATAAAGAAGCAACTCTGAAAATTTCATTCACTTTCGTACACTATGAAGGAAAATATGCCCGAAAAACCAAAAGTTGATAGACTTTTTGGCGGTACTGTAAGTGACAAAACAAGTAGAGATACTTCCTTACGTTGGTGCATAATGCTGATAATGCCATGCAAACATGGCCATTTGCTCTTGTGGCCGAGCCACCACTGGCATTTCTGCCACGGCATCATCTTGCGAGCTATTCAGCATTCTCAGACTCGTATTATTTTACTTTTTACAATTTATTTCATATTATTGTTAGACAAAATATTAGTATTATTTTATGAATAAGAATATTTTACAGTTTTATCCGTTCACCGTTTAATAAGAGAACTATCCAAGAACTGCGATCACGCACAAAAAGTTATTTCCGATGCGTTAATTTGCGACATCATAATGTGAGAAAGAAGTGGTTGGAGCCTTCCATTGTCTATGGCAATGAGCCAAGAAGCCCTAGATGGCCGATTACTCTCTGGAGCCATTCGCTGATCCATTGCGAATCCCCAGTCACATTAGAAGGGGCTTTTGATTGGTGGTGTACAGAGAAACATGCTATTCATATGATTTATATAATAAAGCCTAACCCAACTGAAGCTCGTTCCCCGAATGAGAATACGATTTGGATAAATTTTTTCTTTAAATAGGAACTTCTTTTATAGAGAATTATGGTATGCGTTTAGGAAAAGGCGATCGCCGTAAAGCTTTTATGCATGTGAGATTTCAAATTTCTGCGTTCCTTCGCACTCGTATTTTTTCACGCAGTGGGTTTGTTTGACTTGCGAAATAGCGCACCAGAATGAGAGAGTGTGCCTCAGAGCGAAAGCGCGGCAATCCAAACGTGCGTTCATTATTTTATTGTAGATTGTCCTCTTTTAATGGGAGTACGCGAATCAAAGGAACTCAACAAAAAAACCTGTGCGATGAGCGCCCTAGTTAATAGCCTGTTGTACTCTCTGGCGCGCTCGGAAAGCTGGCCCGGCAGCGCAGTTCGAATGGTGTAGAAGATGTGCCAGCACAAAAAGATGATTAAGGGAAACACGAAAGTGATGGCGAAGACGAGTTCTCCTTAAAAAAAATATTTAAGGAGATTAACAAAGAAGAGTACAGTTAATTGAAATAATCATCTCCAAACCACCGTCCAAATTCATGCGTGACTTTGGATATGGAAGATTGTGTTCTAACAATAAGATGAAAACGATGGAAGGAAGTCCCAAGACGGGCACAAAAAAAAATTCCGTTGATACCTGCGAACAGATAGAGCGCGCCGTCGTACATGCAAGCAGTCCTTGAAATTGTCGACCTAGACGTCGACAGATTGAAGGGGAAGGAAGCATTCGCGAGGGCATCGATGCGCTTGAAATAACTTACATAGGTAAATACTTTTTGTCTATTTTGCAGTCTTCGCAAAAAAAAAACATTTCTTTAAAGAATTTTCTTTAGAACCCTATAGCAGTAAGGACAAAAAGAGGATAAAATGAATTATTCTCTAGTAGTTTGAGAACTCCATTGTTTGGAGCATTTGTTCGTGGCGTTTATTAATATTTTAAGAATAAAGAGACATTTATGAATTTATCAGCACCATGGTGTTTACATACTTACATACATAGTGATTGCTATGTTTGTGCTATATTGAAAGCGTTCAATGACATATGCGCGTACTTTATGAAGGAAGGAAATAAGCGCTGTACGGGGCATGAAACCCGGCACGATCGGAAGTACGAGAACGAAGGGAACGGCGAAGAACGCGATGCGTATTGCCGGATGCCGCCAATGACGCCAAATGGAATTGGAATCCGTCACAGCCTGAGGCTAGGCCATTAAAGTGTGCGCATGTAATAGTTACGCTTGTGAATACTTTTCAAAGTTTCAAATCTATTGCTCAAAAATGAGGCAAATTTCTAAAGGCGAATATTGATTTATTAATAAACACACCTAACATCTCGCATTTTGATTGCCTACCTCGACATTTGTCGTGTTTAATCCAGAACATAACCTGATGGCGATAGGTTAGAGAGACCATGAACGATGGCGTAAAGAGACCAATGCTCATAATGGTGATCATCATTTCTTTATTTCTTTCAACTTTGAGCATTTGCATTATAAGTATAAATACTGACATTTGATGTAATTTACAATTAGCCGAGAACAAATAGGGTAAAATACGAAATGCAATAATCAGAGCAAAAATCATGGTTGGCTAACCGAGCACACCTCAGGCGGAAAGTGGAAAGGCCATGAAGTGAGCAGGCCGGAGCTGATGATGCAAGGGAGAGGCGGCAGGGTGCGCGGCATCGTCAGCCAGTTGATCGTGACGTCCATAAAGAGGAAGCAAACCTGGACGAATAAATCACATTTGAATTCGCGCCCTTCAATGCCTTTCTATATGTATAAACTTGCTTAAAATTTTTATCTAACAATAAGAAGACTAACTGCGAGTAATGTTAGACAGTTTTTGTAGCCCGTAGAGATTCGGGCACTGTGGCATCTAATAAAGTAGAGAGCAGCAAGATGAAGGAGCACCGAGAAAGTGCCGAAGGTGCTGTAGACCCACACTGAAATCGATCGCAGCGAAGGGCTCGGCAGAGAGGCGCGGGTGCCAACTGAAAATTCGACCGAGAGGTAAGTGTATTTAATTGAAAAAAGTATTCATACAAAAGTATTTTGGTTTGTAAAATGTTTTAAAATATTTTTTGTTCTGACCATTCGCAGTATTGAAGTAAGATGAAGGAAGATGGAGCGCGAGCCAGTCAATGAAAGCATTCCACTTCAAGGCAACTTCTTATCCTTAGAAACTCTCCAGGGACCTTAAAATTATCGCAATTCTTAAAGAAAGAAAAAGATGAAACACAAACAGTAAAGTATGTATGTTACACGGACGGCTTCTTTAATGTAAATTTGATGCTACTGGCCGTGAACATAATTGTTCTTAAGATAAAGAACATGGTTAAAACTACATGTACAGGTGAGGCAGAAAAGGTAAACGGGCTCTAAATGATCTCTATGAAAGGGTGAAAGCGAACAAGCTGGGCAAAAAGCACCTGCCGCACGCAATAATTGTCGCCTTGCTCGGACGATATGTTTCCTCGCGAAAAAGGACACTTCTCGGGGTACATGCCAATTAAATATGTACTCACATTCTAAAGAACAGCAGCTGAGGCAACATTTGAAAAGTTTGAAAAGCTGTAATCATTAGCACCTGTTAAAAATGTGTACTTCCGAAGTCGCAACGGCCTCTGGAATCTCTACAGGGTAGTGTTCAGAGAGAAATTGTCACTTTTGAGCGACTCGTTCGATGGTTGCGCTCGAAAGTGCTGCCTTAGATCCTCACAAAGATGTGATGTCCGTGCGAAGACTCAGCAAACAGGGAAAACTAGCACACATGGCACTCTAATGTTAATGAAAGTATTCTTTAAAAGGAGTATAATAAAATGTTTCTTTCTTCAATCTAATTGCTATGAAAATTTATTATAGAAACCTCAAAACTAGTATGATAATTCAAAGCTCGTTGTAGGAAAATCCGTATTAGTCCCAATACTAAATACTACAATGCTTCATTCTTTTGTACTCATAACAAAACTGCATATCCGATTAAAATTGTGCTCTATACTATTTTACAAGAAAAAGAAGACAAAACATTTTGCGCATTGTTTTATTCGCTTCAGTTAATATTTAAGATGTTCTCATATTCAACTTCTTTCACCAATGATCGCTAACATAAGACTTTACAGATCTTCCACATAATTCATTTTTTGTAATATTTATTTACTTATCATGCTTATCATTTGTTTTCTGTCACTTTTGTTAGATATTTCGCTTAATCGTTCAATGTAAACTATTTATCAATCATCTAGACGAAAAAATAGCTTTATCGTTTTCGTTGTTGGTTCAAATTTGCAAATGTTAGATATTTCGCTTAATCGTTCAATGTAAACTATTTATCAATCATCTAGACGAAAAAATAGCTTTATCGTTTTCGTTGTTGGTTCAAATTTGCAAATCGATAACAACAACATGACGAGATCAATGAACTAAAGTTAAGCAGCAAACCGAAAGATTTCGAAGCAACCCAATATGCAAACAGATCTGAATTATAGATGCAACGTAGACAACTAATAATTAACAACAAAAAAGATAAATTATAAATTAACTAAATTTTCTGAATAACGTCAAATTATTAGTTTTGTATAGATAATCAAGTGAAGTAAACTTACAAGTTGTTGTAGTTGAAGTGGTCGTTGTCGTGGTTGGTGGAATTGCGCCTGGAAAATATTTTTGTTTTAAATGTATTTTAATGTACATTTAAAATGTCAATGAAATAATGATAATCCTTTTCATGCCTTTCTGCATTACCTTAATAGGTAGATTTAAGTTGCACAAGATGGGTTAGTACATAGAAAACCACTATCATTTTGCTAAGAAGGCATTTAATTATCCATGATGACAATCTTACCTGAGCATGTCACGAATTGTAGACAATTTTGCTTTCCCCGGTGTTGTTGTAGTCTGCAATGAGAACATGTTATTAAGTTTATATTTGTCGAATATTATTAAATTTATATTTAGTTTATTCTTTAATAATTTGATGCAGCACTGTGCAATCCAGAAACAAGTTTAAAAAAAAACTATTTTCTTTTCCTTTAATTTCTACTCCACTACTTTTTAAACTTTACTCTTTCTCCCTCAACGGTTTCTTCCTCAACGCGTTCTCCCTCAACGGTTTCTTCCTCTTCAGATCTCTCTCTCTCTCTCTCTCTCTCTCTCTCTCTCTCGCTTTGCTTACTGTACGGCGACCAGTTGAACGAGCCGGTTGAATTATCGAAGACGCAGTCAAAGTCAAAGGACAGCGTGTCAGTGCTAAAGGAGCCAGGTGCCTCTCTGATCTGGGCACGTAGGATTTACAGTATTTTTGGGTTCTGATCGACCTCGTGGTTTCTGATTCAGAAAACAGATAATTTTTTCTAACAACTTTAGAAATAATATATTTAAAAATAATAAATACTCAAACTGAATACATATACATATTTACATTATAAATAAATCAAATAAAAACAATTAATCATAATGAACGGTAATGAGAATAGCCTTACTGCAGTATCGCCACTCGGGAGGGACGGTCATGGTCAAAGGCAGGAAGCCGGAGCATGCAGCATTCATTGTGCATGAAGCAGCGTCCAGGGTCGTCGTCACGGGTTCGTGCTGGAAGGAAGAGAGAGAGAGAGAGGCAGTTAGAAAAAGAGAGATATAAGAGAGGGGCAATTAGAGAAAGAGAGAGAGAGATGAGAGAGGGGCAGTTAGAGTAAGAGAGAGAGATAAGAGAGTGGCAGTTAGAGAAAGAGAGAGAAAGAGAGAGAGTGATATTGAAAGAGTGAGAGAGAAATAGAAGGAGAGTGAGAGAGTTAAAATATGTAGAAGGAGAAAGAGGAAGATAGTGGAATATGTATGGCATGGAAGGGCGTGGTGCGTGAAAGGCTATTAATATGAGGATATAATTCTAGGAAGGGAAATCGGGGTGGGTGTGAGCAGAAACCAGAGAGTGAGCGCAAATGAGAGACATAGAGAGAGAGAGAGAGAAAGAGGGAAAGCCCGGAGTCGTTCAGCTGTCTTAACGAGGAAACCAATCATGCCATTCTTCACTGACCTGCGCATCTTCTCCTGGTGGAAGTGTGTTCGTTGCCATGGATTTACCAGCGCAACCACATTGCGCATCTGGAAACGAGGGGAGTTAGAAAAATAGTGAAAAGAAGAGAGAGAAAGAGAAAGAGAGAGAGAGAGAGAGAGAAAGAGAGAGAGAGAGAGAGGAATAGTAACAGATTCCGCGAAATACTATATACAACTTGTCGCCTACCCGCAACCGTAGCGAGGGAAACGAGAGTGAACGCGGCGAGAAGCAACGCGGTCGCGTTGCGTGCAAATGGGAACGCCGTTAGAGAATTTAAGAGAAATATATTATAAGTGGTGGTAGAGAGAGGGAAAGAGAGAGAGAAACTGGAGAGAGATGAAAAAATTAAATTTTCATTCAAAATCAGCTTTATCTGCACAGCTGACTCTGGGAACGCAGCAGCGTCTTGTAGTGATTTCGTTCCTTCATCATTATTGCTCATTCCGTTTTGCAGGTGTGCACTCCTTTCCGTTGCGGTCGATTCCGTCGGGGCCACAAAAAACTCGCACAAACCTTCGCGTCTCTACTACAATTCATGGACCCAGAATCTACTTAAGGCACACCCAAGGCGCCCTACTTTCGCGCCAGAGCATATATGTACGGTATACTTTTAATTGTTGCTCATTATACTAGAACTAGAATTTGAGATTGACAAAAAAAAAATTTATTTATCAATTTTGCAAAAACTGCGAAGAAAACTGGAAACTTTGTATGCCAAACTTTTTTTTCTCAATTGAACTTGTGGTTTTGCGAGAGGTTACCTTATTTTCTCTATTGATTCCCCCGAGGGTACTATTTTCAATACCCTCGCAGAGGAGGGGCATTATTAGAAGGAAGAGTTGTACTTGAGGGATGAGTACTATGTAGTATTCAATCTGTTACTCTAAACGTTTGATAATAGCATTTATTAAAAAATAATCATCACGCTCGACATGAATGGAGTCATCATTGGAGTAACCGTTTTACAGCATATTTGGAATCAATTTTAAACATTAATTAAAATAAATTTATTGATAAGTATTAGCTCCTTTCCAGCACGAGCCGATGTCGCAAACGTATGCCGCCTGCTCAATCAGTGTCACAGGCTTCGGCGGCTGCCCGTCCGTCTTCTTCGTCACTACTTTGATCCCACACCCGGCGGAACTGTGTTCAGCAAGGAATAATTTCACGAAAGCACGGAATAATTGGGTGCTCGCACTAAATAGTATCTTTTGACACGATTTTGTTTGTTCTGAACAAAAGGAAAATATTGTCACCAGATATTGCGAGATTGGCTTAAATCCTGTCTCGCGGGCAGAGGAGGGTAATTGGCTGGCCCTGCGAAGGCTGGTTGATCCACTTCCCAAGGCTACTTTGAATAAATTTCTACTGTAAAAAAATTAATGCTGGCTCGTAGCGGCTTGGGCCGCTCGAGCCGAATCCATAGCTCGTGGGCGGTACTGTTAGGTATGTATGTACATATGTATCTAGTTTTTGTATGTATGTATGTATGTGTATAACACAAGCTCCAAACAATAATTGAAAAAATCGATATATCCATCCGAGGCTGCGATAAAATTGATCATCGATACAGGCGCTTTTAATATGGACATTATTGAATATATGTAGAACAATATCATGGATACCGATTGAAGTCTGCGAAAGATATGCCACCATCTAAATAAACAATTTTTTTTATCATATAAATAGATATATATATAATATATATATATATATATATATATATATATATATATATTCATATGTATATAAAGAGATGTGTTAATTAGCACCGTTATCATTTATCGACCTAAATATGCACCGAAAAGAATGGTAAAAATCATTCATTTGCGAGTTGACCGAACAGCGTAACTCCGGAACAGCCAGTATATGCTTGGTTAGGCCAAAAAAACCTTTTCCAATCTTCAGCAAATTCCTTGACAGAAATAAAAAATACCACAGAATGTCATCAAATATTCATGAAATTAAACGCAGTTATTGTGAGAGAATTCGTCAATGAAGACGCGTATTTCGTAAAGCCTTTGGGAATAAGCTATAATAAAATTGCATGGAGAATTTTTTGTTTAGGAAAAACTTAAAACAAATTACATTAATTGATGTCAGACGCTTCGCTTCATTCTTTTGTACATCAAAACGAAAGAGTAGATATGAATGAATGAAATGGGCTGACCCATTCTAGAACCCTTTCGTCCATTCATTCCATCCTGTATTGTCCCTTGTTGTTTAGTGTTTGTTTGTATATTATACATCGTAACTTTCTATTTTTTTCTTCATTATTTCACGTAGCAATTGACATCATTGCTTGTACTGACCATGAGCTTTTCCTAGTCGGTGTCAGCTGTCTCCCAAGTAGCGAGCGGTGGAGTTCCTATTTCACCTGCCTACCAAGCAGTTGAGCGTGCTTACTAGTGATTGTTGGGCGCGTTGCTGCGGTTCCAGAAGATAAACCCTTGATATCCCTATCCCTCCCCTCGTCTTCTACATCGTGTCGCTGAGAAGTGGACAACAATGACAACGTCTAGTCATTACAAATATCATCTAAATTGGACTCTATAAGGTTTGAGAAAGTAAAAAAGAGAAACATTTTGAATGTTGTTCTATGCGGCACATTCGCTTCATTTAATATTTAAGACATTCTCTATAAAAAATTCAACTTCTTTCATCAAATCGATGGCTACGACTTTACAGATCTTGAACACCATTCTTACTTTTTCATTTTGTTTATTTATCATTCTTATCATATTTTTCTATAACTTTTGCCTGATATTGCGCTTAGTCGTTTAAGTATGCGTTTTACGCACTGCAAAAGGTTGACGAATTTCGAGAGGGAACAAAGCATCTTTATCGTTTCTGTAGTTAGATTCAAATGTACAAATCGATAACAACAACATGACGAGATCAATGAACATAGGCCAAGCATCGAACTGAAATATTTCAAATATGAAAATCAGATCAAAATTATAGATACAACGAACATAACTAATGAAAATCAACAAAAAAGGCTAAATTATAATCGAAAATCGGAGAGAGAGAAAGAGTACGAGAGAAATGGTAAGAGAGAGATATCAAGCGATGGTAAGATATGAGATTGTAGTGAGTGAGTGATGACACGAAAGATAAATAAATTCCCGCCTACCCGCGACCGTAGCGAGGGAAGCGAGAGTGAACGCGGCGAGAAGCAACGCGGTCGCGTTGCGTGTCATCGCAGAGTGCTGATTCGATGTACGAGTCATTTTGTGAGTTACCGTCCGTGATGAGGAGGGCTGCGCCATTGCCAGATAAGCCATGGAAATATTTTATTTAAAAAAAAATTCCTGGTAGCAAGACAAGAAACGAAAGAAGAAGAGGCAGGAATGAGAGCTGATGGAAAACACTTGCGAGGTGCTCCTTATATTGTGACAATCATCTACTACGAATGGGCTGCCACCAATGTGGAATTGAGAAGAGAGTTGGAGAAAGCAGAGAGAGAGAGAGAGAGAGAGAGAGAGATAGAGAGAGAGAGGACAGCGAGAGAGAGAGAGAGAGTTTGAAAAAGCAGAGCGACAGATGGAGAGAAAGTGTGAGAGAGAAAGCGAGATAGAGAGTGTTGGAGAAAACAGAGTGCGAGCGAGACACTGTCAGAAACAGAAAAAGAAAAAGAGAGAAAAATAAAGTAGGAGGACAATCTTTCGTCACAATGCCATGAAAGAGTGCACAAGCGGTATGCAATGAGTTCATGGTAGAAACTTTTGAAGAATAGAGAGAATTAGAACGAACGCAGGTGTTCACACCGCTGAAGTTCTATATCTATTTTGCTCTTCTCCACGGCCAAATGTCGCTGAGTATGAATTGAAAAAGCTAGCAAATAGGATAAAATAAGAGAAATTATCAAAATTATTCTGTAAGTGATGTTTAGAGTGAGCGAGAGACAAAGAGAGAGACAGAGACAGAGAAAAGTGGAAAAAGAGAAAAATTCTATTTAGACTAAAAATCAACTCATCTGCACACCTGGGAATGGAGCACAGTCTCCAAAATGGAATGTGATTTCGTTCCTTCATCACATTCCATTTTGCAGAGGTATGCACAACTTTCCGTTGCGGTCGATTCTGTTGCTGCCAAAGAACTCGTCGCAAACCTTCTCATCTCCCATCCATTGAGCAAGAAGCTTCTTTCGCATCAACGAGCGAACGCATACCGAAGTCGCACTCATTTCACGCCAGTGCATACGGTACACTTTTAATTATTGCCTATTCTTCTCGAACTCAAACTCGAGATTGATAAATATTTTATATTTATTTATCAATCTTGGAAAAACTGCGGACAAAACTGGAAAATTTATATGCCAACCTTTTTTTTTTCAATCGAACGGGTAGTTTTCCGAAAGCCAAGGGCCGTTTTCGCGAAAGCCTTCTTGCTTATTGTCTGTCCAATAAAATAAATCCGTGATGTAGGTGATCCTGTTCCAGCAGCCTGGTCCACCAGAATTGCAGTAGATTGGCCGATGCCAGAAGTAGCTCACCCGAGACGACTCTCTTTTCAATTCCACGCTGAGCTCAGACAAAATTCTTGCGGCTACCGTTTGTGGCATCATCCTGGAGAGTGCTATGCAGAGCGCCACTTGCGGCTGGAAGGATGTCGTGTCACCGAAGAAACAATGCCACCTACAACTGGAACAATGCCATTTGTCACGCCACTAACAATACCACCAGCATTGTGTACAACATAACTGTGCTTGGAATCCAAGGGATAACTGGGAGAAGTTCAGCGATTATTTGATCAAGCAGAACCCAACAACGCCGTTATCAACGCTGACAGCACCCAGACTGCATGAGGAAGAGGCAGATCCGACCAGACCAACAGCTCCTTGAACCGTGTTCATTACTGTGCTAGTTGCAATGGCATGTCCGATGGGTGGGATGGCTTGGCACATATTGTGCAGACCGAAAGAAGAAGAGGTCGCAAGAAGAATTGTGAAATGTGTCTAACTATTACGATTTGAAGGTTAAATTGAAGAGTTTTAACTGATTGTAAACGAGATAACGTGTTATCTTTCCTAACATTTCTAAACACAACATACTTTATTCTAAAGATGACTACCGAGTGCAAAACTCCTCATAGAACATCTTAAATAATCACCTTTCCAAATACATTGCTTCTTCGATTTCCGTTTAATATCATTTTGAAATATATGTATCTACATATGTTATGTGTGAGATGATTTCCAGACATCGTTCGGTTATCAGTGAGCAGATGAAATGAGGAGGCGGGAGGGAAAAGACTCATTTGAAGGGAGCAGAATCGACAGTTGGCTGCCGGCATCACAATCCTAAATCGGACAAGAAGCCTTCTATCTCCTTCGTTCGCTCAAGGGCTTACACTTTCTCTGTAATGATCGAAAACGGCAAGGACACGTATGAGAAGACTGCTGGCGGGCTTCCGTTGACGGCTGACTGAGAGCGAGAGACATTGAGAGAGAGAGATAAAGAGAAATGAAGACAAGTGAAATGAGAATGAGAGAAATAGAGTAAGGTAAAAGAGGGAGTGAGAATTTATTGTAGTAGAAATGGAGAGATTACTGTGGAATGGGAAAAGAGCAGAGAAAGAGAGGAGAGAAGCAAGGAGGGGAAGAAATGCGAAAATGAGATGTAAGGAGAAAGATGCTTTAAGAGTTATAAACAGAGAATGCAAGAGGAAGGGTGCGAGATACAGAGAGTGGGAGGGAAATAAAATAGACACGTTTTTAGTACTTTTCATGTAAGACAAACATCTTAATGACAACTATAAAAGCAACTCTTGTTGCTCTCCGAATATTGAGATTCATCTTCCTTCGACCGATCACTGGTGGAATAACGATGCTGATTCGATCTCAACTTGCCCTCGTCATGCTTGTTATTCTTGTTGACTGTGCGACTGGACTCAAGTGCACTGTTGGCAATGTTATACAGGGCCCAAAGTTTGTTTTCTATTCTTTCTATTTTTTTTTAAATAAAAGAACCATGTAAATAAATATTGATTAAAATTAATTTTTAAATAGTGGGCCTCCCCTAGGACGAGATGGAAAACCTAAATCTCCTTTCGACCAGTGCCCGTGTTGAGAGAGTGCGCGGAAAACGAAAAATGCTGTTTTCACTCCGCCAAGTTTGTCAATTAATTTAATTTTCAAATGTTTTACAACTACATATGAATAGAGTTACACAAATTCATTTGATCTAAAAAAAATTACATTTTTTAAAGCTTCCTCTCCGGCCACTACTGGAATTGCAGCAGTGACTGCAGCAATCTAGGATGTCGTCAGTTTGAAATGGCCCAATTTTTACCTCCTTTTTTTTAAACTTTCATTTTAATGGTTACATCTGCTTGCTTCCACGAGAGTATTAGAGGAGAGGAAAAACAGCAACAGACGAAATTGCAGCAGAAAAAACGGTAGAAAAAAACAAACAGATTACGAAATGCGTTTCAAATGCTCGAATAAAAGAACACGGTATCCGCCTGCTCGTCCATTTGCACTCGTACATATAAAAACATTTATTTATATTTAAATGCAGAACCTAACACCGAGGGCTTCAAGTGCAACTGTGTTGACGGGAGTGGGAATTGTTCAGTGCCAGAGCACATACAAAAACAAATCAAGGAATTGAGCACACCACTGAAATGCAATGTTGGCCGTGTTACATGGGGCAGGTCTGTTTTCAATTCTTTCCTTTTTTGCGAATAAAAGAACTATGTACTTAAATATAATTTGAAAATAACGATAATTTTTTATATTATAGACGCAATCCAAGAGATGCCGATAAACTGCTTTTCGATCCAGTGCCCGCATTGACAGAGTGCGCGGCAAACCCAAAAAAAAAGAATAATTTATAAATGAACAATTCAGAGCATAACACCGATGGCTTCGTGTGCAAGTGTGATGAAGCGACTGGAACGTGTTCTGTGCCGGAGCACATTCACAACGAAACCAGAGAGTTGAGTAGCCCATTGAAATGCAATGTTGTCCTTGTTACATGGGGAAGGTTTGTTTTTTCTTCTTTCCTTTTTTAAGAATAAAAGAACTATGTGCATAAATATTGTTTGAAAATAGCAATAATTGTTTTATTAATAGACTCAATCCAGAAAAATACGGTAAAATGATTTTCGATCCAGTGCCCACATTGACAGAGTGCGCCGGAAATGCAAAATGCTGTCTATATGGAATCAAGTTTGTTGGTTTATATCGTTTAAAATACTTTGACAAATTTGAATAGATTTAATCAAACTCATTTAATCCAAAGTATAATGACATTTTGTTGAAGCTTCGAAGCTCAAATCAAGTACTGGAACTGCAGCAATGACTGCAGCAATCTAGACTGTGGTTAGTGTGAAATGACTCACTTTTTGTTTACTTTAAAAAAAATATATAAGAAAAACGACAGAAAAAGCAACAGAAAAAACAAACAAAACACAGGCTGACTTGCAAGCGTGGCTATTAGCGATGTAGCTGATGGTGAATACAAATTTCATAACGGAATTCGGCACCCCTGGTGCTGTCGCAAAAATAAAAGATTGAAAATTGGACACAATTCATAGGATAATTCGATGTTACGCGGATTTTATATACTTTTCTGCCAAAATTGTTGATAACAACCAAAAACGCATTAATTTATAGTTAAATAATTCAGTTCCTAACAGCGATGGCGGCGAGTGCAAGTGCGCTAACGCGAGTGGCAAATGTGCTGTGCCAGAGGACATTCAAAAAGCAATCAACGAGACGCGATTGAGCAAACCACTCAAATGCAATGTTAGCCGTATTCCACTGCACAGGTCCCTTTTCTATTTTTTCTTTCTTTTTTTAAAGAATAAACTAACTATATGTAAATAAATAGACTCCCGCCAACGGCGCGAGATAGAGAACTGTGCTCTTTCAGATCGTCATTCGATCCTCCTGTGCTACCCGTGTTGACAGAGTGCCCGGGAAACGCAAAATGCTGTCTATACGGGGAGAAGTTTGTCAAGTTATTTTATAACAATTTTGAACAGAGTTAATAAAACTTATTTAATCTTAAATAAAAGAGATCTTATTGAAGTGTCTTCTCCGGCAAATACTGGGCGTGCGACAGTAAGTGCAGCAACATAGGAGAATGTGGTCAGTGTCATAAACTATTGAAAGGAGGACACAGCCCGATGGATAATTTAGTGTTGAGAGGATTTCATACCTGTTTCTGCCAAAAAACATTAATTTTTCATTCATTAAATAATTCAGAGTCGAAAGACGATGGCTTCCAGTGCAAGTGTGCTGACGCGGGTGGCAAATGTGCAGTCAACCAGACGCCATTGAGCAACCCACTTAAATGCAATGTTGGCAGTATTCCACCGCACAGGTCTCCCTTCTATTCTTTCTTTTTTTTTAAGAATACACAAATTAATATATACACAAATACGACACGAGATAGAGAACTGCACTTTCAGAACGCCTTTCGGTCCTGCGCCTGTGCTACCCGTGCTGACAGAGTGCCCGAGAAACGCAAAATGTTGTCTATACGGGGAGAAGTTTGTCAATTTATTTTGTTTGTAATATTATTTTTAGCAATTTCGAACAGAATTAATCAAACTTATTTATTCTTAAAAAAAGAAATTTTATTGAAGTGTCTTCTCCGGCAAATACTGGGGATGCGACAGGAAGTGCAGCAACATAGGAGAATGTGGTCAGTGTCATAAACGATTGAAAGGAGGACACAGTTCGCTGGATAATTTAGTGTTGAGAGGAGAGGATTTCATACCGGTTTCTGCCAAAAAAAACATTAATTTATATTTAAACAATGCAGAACCTAACATCGATGGCTTCTCGTGCAAGTGTGCTAACGCGAGTGGCAAATGTGCAGTGCCAGAGGACATTCAAAAACAAATCAACGAGACGCAATTGAGCAAACCACTCAAATGCAATGTTGGCAGTATTCCACCGGGCAGGTCTGTTTTTTAGAATAAAAAAATTATGTGCATATATAGACTCTCCTTCCTACAACAGGAGGTGGAGAACTGTTTTCAGTCCACCACTTCATCCTGCGCCTGTGCTACCCGTGTTGACAGAGTGCCCGGAAGACGCAAAATGCTGCCTCTACGGGGACAAGTTTGTGAATTTATGTTTTTTTTTACAAATTTGAATAGATTCAATCAAACTGATTTTAATGTAAAATATATATATATAAATTTGAAGCGTCTTCGTCGGCCGCTACTGGGCGTGCAGCAGCCGTCACTGCAGCAATCTAGGACGTCGTCAGTGTGAAATTGCTCAATTTTTGTTACTTTTTTTTTACATTTTCATTTTAATGTTTTCAACTGCTTCCTTCCACGAGAGTATTAGAGACGAAGTGGAAAAAAGAGAGCAGCAGACGAAATAATTTAATGATAATTTAATGTTGTGAGGGTTTTATAAAATTTTCTGCAAAAGTTGATGATAACTATCAAAAAGAAAACATTAATTAGTAATCAAACAATTCAGATCGTAACAGCGACGGCTTCGAGTACACGTGTGCGAACGCGAGTGGCACTGATTGTGCAGTGCCAGAGTACACTCTGATTGCTAAATGAATTGAGCAGCCCATGGAATGTCCGCGCAATCAATTGCATTGGTCCTGGCCATAAATTGTTGAAATATTCCCAATAAGCTTTCTTCATTATGCTGAAAACACTTGTAAACAAAACAAATTTCAAAGTTATACAAACAGTCCTCAAGACAGAATATCTTGAGTAACTCATTTTTGACTGCCGTCTTGCGCAGCCGACTTATGGGCTGTGGCAAATAGCAACATTCACCCATTCAACCACCGTTCACCCCTATGGTAATATTGCAATGGACTTAAAGGAAGTATCCGACGAAAAAATTACTTCTTCTTTTATATTCCCATATGATCAAGTCTGGCCTAAAAGATCGAATAGAGGTGTTCCCGCTTTACGAAAGTGAGTATTTAGCCAGAAATTTGCATTTGTCTTTTGGAATACGGTAGAAAACGTCTCTGTCGATGCACCCGGTGTATGCTCAACACCAAGCAAGGAGTGCCAACGGGTAGGAAAAAGAGGCAGTCTCTGCCCGTCTTGCCCACTTAGCACCCTATTTTCACCAAGGGATGAGAGATACAGACGTTAGAGAAAAGCGAGACAATGAAAGAAGTAGAGAGAGGTTAGATACACATACGTTTCAAATTTGAAATTTTGTAGCGGCCGCTAAAAAAGGCTCATCCAGTTGAGAGTTTTGCACAGTTTGAAACGTAATTCTATCAGATACGGTTTTCTTTCGTCGAATACTTCCTTTAAAAATTTGGGTGAATGTTGGGCGGTGAATGTTCCTGTTTGCCATGAGCGGTGGCACAGTGACGAGGGCAGAGTCTATAGGGGAGGGGAGAGTATGAAATGCGACTGCAGAGCCTGAAGGCCGAGGGCAGATGGGACGCCTTTATTTTTCATTGATAGGACGCCTTTATTTTTCATGGGAGACGCCTACACTAGAAAACAGCCGGGGAACGCGGGGGCCAGGCTAATAGGGAGAGATTTTTCAACTTCTTTCACAAACGATCGCTACGACTTTTAACATTTTTATTTTATATATTTTAATCTGTACATGTTCATCATTTGTTTACTGTAACATATGTTTGATACTTATTTGTTTAAGCATGCGTTTTACACACCGCTAAAATTGACAAAATTCGAGTGAAAGAAGTACATAGCTTTATCGTTTTCGTAGTTAGGCCCAAATGTACATACAAATCGAAGACAAGAACATGACGAGATCAATGAACTTTAAGTAAGCAGCGAACCGAAGGATTTCTCTGAAAAGGGTAAGGTTCACATTTTTGAATAGATAGCCAGGTGAAGTACACTAACAAGTAGTTTACGTTGAAGTGGTCGTTGTCGTGCTTGGTGGAATCGCGCCTGGAAAACCATTACGTGCTTTAAATTTATCTTTTATATACATCGTATAATCTGGTAATCTGAAAGTTGTACTTGAATGCTTTTCTGAATAACTTTCATAGGTAGATTAAAGTTACATATGAACATATATTTATGAAAAATCATCGTCTTTTTGCTAATCGCACATTCAAGTATCAATAATGGCAATCTTACTTGAACATGTCACCGAATTGTAGACAATTTGGGTTTCTCCGCCGTCATTGACGTGGCCTGAAATGAGAACAAATCGGTATTATATTATTAAGTTTGTATTTCGACGAATATTGTTAAGTTTTTATTTAGTCTTATTTTAATTTGATATGCCATTGTACAATCCGGTAGAAGGATTAAAATAAAAATTTCTTATCTTATTTTTTTAGCGCTATGCTTTCCCCATGCACTCTTATCATTTTAATCTTTATCCTTCCTCCCTCTACACTTTCTCCATCAATAGAACTCCCTCGCTTCGCTTACCGAACGGCGACCAGTTAAACGAGCCGATTGCTGGATCGTAGATGCATTCAAAGTCAAAGGAGAGTGAGCCAGAGCCGGTGTCAGCTGTGTTAGATGCGACCTGCGCACGAAGGACTTGCAGTCATTTTGGGCTCTGACTGACCTCGTGGTTTCTTATTTAAAAAAAGAAGATAATTTTCTCATACAACAATGAAATTGTATATATATTTAAGAATAAATTAATAAAAATAAATACTCAAAGTAATTTATACATATAATTTTTTTATAAATATAAATAGTCAATAAACTAATCTAAAAATTAATATAATTAACGGTAGTGAAAGCTGCCTTACCGTAGTATCGCCACTCGGATCGAGCGGGACTGTCATAGTCAACGGCAGGAAGCCGGAGCAGGCAGCATTCATTTTGCACGAGGCAGTGTCCAGAGTCGTCGTCACGGGTTCGTGCTGGAAGGAAGAGAGTGAGAGAGGGAGAGAGTGAGATGGAGACAGACAGAGAGAGATAGAGAGAGTGCGTAATTGAAATATAGGGAGAGGGAGGAAGGCAGTGGAACATGGATGGGGGGGGGCGAAAGGTTATTGATATAAGCAGAGTAATATAGATGCAAAAAAAAGCGAAAGTGAAAGATAGTGATTCCAAAGTCCGTACAAAAGACATTCTTTTATTCTTTACTTACCTGCGCATCACTTCTTGGTGGAAGTGTGTTCGTCGTCATGGCTTGACCAGCACAGCTACATTGAGAATCTGAGATATAGGAGAGCTGGAATTACAAGGAAGGAGAGAGAGAGAATTGCAAATCGACAAAACAACATGACGTGATCAATGGAGTTTTGACAAGAAGCGAACCTAAAGTTTTTTTTCTGAAAGGGGGTAGATTCTTGTTTTTGAATAGATGAAGTAAACTTACAATCAGTTGTAGTTAAAGTGGTCGTTGTCGTGCTAGGTTGAATTGCGCCTTGAAAATATTAAATTATATACATGAAGTATTAAAAACGTCTTATAATCTGGTGATCTAAATATTATTCTTCACATATTTTTCCAAATTACCTTCGCAGGTATGTAGATTAAAGTAGCCCCAAATAGGTATGTTAATGGAAAAATCATCTTTTTGCTAATCGTATATTCAAGTATCAGTTCTAATAATCTTACTTGAACATGTCGCTGAATTGTAGACAATTTGTGTTTCTCCGCCGTCATTGACGTGGCCTGCAATGAGAACAATAGGATACTATTAAGTTTGTATTTCGACAAATATTATTAAGTTTTTATTTAGTTTATATTTTAACTTGTTATACGCTTTCTCCCTCTTCAGAGCTCTCGCTTCTCATACCGAACGGAGACCAGTTGAACGAGCCGATTGCTGGATCGTAGATGCATTCAAAGTCAAAGGAGAGTGAGCCAGAGCCTGTGTCCGCTGTGTCAGATGCGACCTGCGCACGAAGGCTTGCAGTAATTTAGGGATCAGATCGACCTCGTGGTTTCTTTTTTTTTAATCAAGAAGACAGTTTCCTCTCATAATTATGAAATAATATATTTAAGAATGAATTAATACCAAATAAATCCTCAAAGTAATTTACACATATATTTTTTTATAATGATAAATAGTCAATTAAGTAATTTAAAAAATAAATATATGAACGGTTATGAAAATTGCCTTACCGTAGTATCACCACTCGGATCGAGCGGGACGGTCATCGTAAGTGGCAAGTAGCCCGAGCAGGCTGCGTTCATTTTGCAGGCGGTTGAGTTCAGAGTCGTCGTCACGGGTTCGTGCTGGGAGAAAGAGAGAGAGAGAGAGAGAGAGAGAGAGAGAGAGAGTGACAGAGAGAGAGAGAGAGGGAGGAAGGCAGTGGGGCATGGACAGAGGGGGCAAAAGACTTTTGATATAAGGAGAGTAATATACATACATAAAAGCAAAAAGGAGTGTGAAAGTGAAAGATAGAGATTCCAAAGCCCGTACAGAAGACTGTCGTTTATTCTTTATTTACCTGCGCATCACTTCTTGGTGGAAGTGGTTTCGTTGTCATGGATTGCCCGGCGCAATTACATTGCGCATCTATAAATTAGAAGTGTTGGCATTACATGGAATGTGAGAGAGAGCGAGACTTGCAAATCGACAACAACAACATGACGAGATATCTAAATGGACTTCAGATAAGCAGCGAACCGAAAGTTTTTTTTCTGAATGTAGTTAGATTCTTGTTGTTAAATTGATACCCAGGTGATGTAAACTTACACGTAGTTGTAATGGAAGTGGTCGTTGTCGTGCTTGGTTGAATTGCGCCTGGAAAAAATTTTTTTTTTTATATTTTAAAATGCATGAGATATAAAAAATGTCATATAATCTGGTGATCTAAAAATTATACTTTTCATGCTTTTCTAAATTACCTTCGCAGGTAGACTATAGTTCTAAATAGGCAAGTTAAAAGAATCGTTTTGCAAATCGCATTTTCAAGTATCCGTTATGACAATCTTACTTGAACATGTCACCGAATTGTAGACAATTTGGGTTTCCCCGCCGTCATTGACGTGGCCTGAAATGAGAACAATCTGTAGGAGAATATTAAGTTTATATTTCGATAAATATTTTTAAGTTTTTATCTAGTAAATTTTTTTAATTTGATTTGCCATTGTACAATCTTGAAGAAGGATTAAACACAAAAAAGTTATCATTTTTTTAACTCTATGCTTTCTCCGTGCACTCTTATCCTTTTATCTCATTACTCATACCGAACGGCGACCAGTTGAACGAGCCGATCGCTGGATCGAAAATGCATTCAAAGTCCAAGGAGAGTGAGCCAGAGCCGGTGTCCGCTGTATCAGATGCGACCTGCGCACGAAGGAGTTGCCGTCATTTTGGGCTCTGATCGACCTCGTGGTTTCTTATTTAAAAAAAAAGATAATTTTCTCTTACAACTATGAGATAATATGTTTGAGATTAAATTTCAAACAATTAATACTCAAAGTAAACTTATTTAAAAATGAATATAATGAACGGTAATGAAAATTGACTTACCGTAGTATCGCCACTCGGATCGAGCGGGACGGTCATCGTCAATGGCAAGTTGCCCGAGCAGGCAGCGTTCATTTTGCAAACGGTAGAGTTCAGAGTCGTCGTGACGGGTTCGTGCTGGAAGGAAGAGAGAGAGAGGGACAGACAGAGAGAGAAATAATGAAGGAGTGAGAGCATGCGTAGTAGAAATAGAGGGAGAGGGAGGAAGGCAGTGGAACATGGATGGGGGGGGGGGGCGAAAGGTTATTGATATAAGCAGAGAAATATAGAAGCAAAAAAAGAGAGCAAAAGTGAAAGATAGAGATTCCAAAGTCCGTACAAAAGACGTTCTTTTATTCTTTACTTACCTGCGCATCACTTCTTGGTGGAAGTGGTTTCGTTGTCATGGATTGCCCGGCGCAATTACATTGCGCATCTTAAAATGAGGAAGTTGGAAATACAAGAGAGGAGAGAGAGAGATATTTGCATTTAGGCAACAACAACATCAAATCAATGAACTTTAGGTAAGCAGCGAACCGAAAGTTTTTTTTCTGAATGGGGTTAGATTCTTGTTTTTAAATAGATACCCAGGTGAACTATACTTACAAGTAGTTGTAGTTGAAGTGCTCGATGTCGTGCTTGGTTTAATTGCGCCTGGAAATATGTCACATAATCTTGTGATCTAAAAATGATACTTTACATGCTTTTGTAAATTACCTTCATAAGTAAATAAAAGTTGCCCTAAATAGGTAAGTTTATGAAAAATCACAATCAAGTATCCGCTATGACAATCTTACTTGAACATGTCACCGAATTGTAGACAATGTTGGTTTCCCCTACGTCATTGACGTGGCCTGCAATGAGAACGATCAAATCCGTAGGATATTATAAGTTTAAAATATTTATTAAGTTTTTTTAGTTAATATTTTATATGATCTATGCATTCTCCTTCTGTCTCGCTTCGCTTACCGAACGGCGACCAGTTGAACGAGCCGATTGACGGATCAAAGATGCATTCAAAGTCAAAGGACAACGACCCCGGACCGGTGCCTTCAGCCGAAGCGATCTGGGCACGAAGGAGTTACAGTCGTTTTGGATTCTGATCCACCTCTTATTTTCTTATAACAAAAAAATTTTCTCTTACAACTATGAAACAAAGTTGAAAAAAAATTAATAAAAAAATAAATACGCAAAGAAATTTTATACAGACATACATTTTAAAATTATAAATAGGAATCTAATAAATTAAAAAAAATTAAAATTATGATGATCGGTAATTATAATAGCCTCACCGTAGAGTCGCCACTCGGATTGAGCGGAACGGCCATCGACATCGGATGGTAGTCGGAGCACGCAGCGTTCATTGTGCACGCGGCAGTGTTCAGCGTCGTCGTCACGGGTACGTGCTGGAAGAAAGAGAAATGTTGCTAAGAGAGATAGAGAGATTGAGAGATATGTTAGAGATAGACAGAGAGAGAGAGAGAGAGAGAGAAATAGTGAAAATAGAGGGCGGCGTGAAATGAGAGACGATGAGTTGAAGCTGGAAAGAGAGAGTGAGCGATTACAGAGCCCGTCCAGAAGACGGCTGCCTTGGCAAGGGAACCAATCGTTTAGTCTTCACTGACCTGCGCACCACCTCCTGGAGAAAGTGTGTTCGTTGACATGGATTTCGCAGCGCAATTGCATTGTGCATCTGAATATTTAGAGAGTTGTAAATATAGTGAAAAACAGAGAGAGAGAGAGAGAGAGAGAGAGAGTAAGAGAGAACGAGATTGATAACGATCTATATTGAGTAAAGATATTGTAGAGCCTGAGGCGATGGCACGAAAGCTATAGAGCTTCTCGCATACCCGAAACGGTAGCGACGGTAGTGAAGGCGAACGCGGTCGCGTTGCGTGTCACCGCAGGGTGCTGTCTCGATGTACGAGACATCTTGTGTGTTACCGTCCGCGTAGAGAAGGGGCCCACCTTTGCTCGAGAAGCCTTGGAAATATTTTCTTCTAACAAATAAGAGAGGAAAATGATCATTAGAAGAAGAGGCAGAAATGGCAGCTGATGGTGACGTTGTCCATATACTGAGGCAAGAAATTACTGCGAATGCGCTGACTCCAGGGTGGCATTAAAAAGAGAGTTGGAGAAAGAAGAATGAGAAAGAGAGGTAGAGTGAGGGAGTGAGCGAGGAGAGAGAGCGAGAGAGAGGAAGAGAGATCAGGAAGAGAAAAAGATATAGTTAGAGTGCGATCTTTGAACTGTTAATGAAGAGAGAACCAGAAGGAAACGCATGTGTTCACTCTTCTCAACTCCTCGAACTGTGTGCACTGCAGGTGCGACGATGCTACCGACACCGTTGGCGGCTCCGGAGATTACTCCTCCGACATTGCTCGCGACCGGAGCAATGACATTTCCAATGGATGGGATGGCTTGGCGCTTATGGCGAAGACCGAATGAAGAAGTGGCAAGAAGGCAGAGGATGAAGGCGGAGCTAACGGAGTACATTCTGAAACTGTAATGTTAAAAGCTACTTCATATTGGGAGGAAGTTGAGATGAGGAAAATGCAAGTGATTTCTAAACCGTTCTTCATCGCCTTATATATCAATTTCTGCTCCACAATCTGTTCAATTCAATCCGATTGGTCCTCATACATACATATGTCGAGTACAAACGTCTGATTGTACGAATTTTTTTAATCCGTAAACACTGGCAGTAGCCTGGCACTGACTGGACAGTTCATTTGCATAGTTTATGTAGTACACTTTTCGGCAAGCGATAGTCCTTTTCGTTCTACGAAGAAGAAATATATTAGAGATTGTTATTGAAGCAACTTTCTCACTTCTCTTATTAGGGCGATTTGATATACAGATATTTCTCTTCAGTGATTGATGTTGGAAAACTGAATGCACTAGTCAATTACAATATACTCATACCATTTAAATGTTGAATTGAGGAATCTTTTAACTGCTTGCAAACGAGGTCTTTCTTTCCCTAAACATTATCTTTCCTAAAAGAAACTTTACATACTGCATTTTAAATTGTGACTTCTGGCTTGTTATCGATTACAAATTGTAAAGTATTTATAGACCATGTTTAATATTCACCTTTCCAAATACCCTCCTTCTTCGAAAACATTGTAATAATGTTATTATAAGCTTGGAATGATGAGAGAGATCCTTTCTTCTACATACATACATATATGCACATATGTATACACACAGAAAAAAATGTTATGCACAAAAAATGTTATGGAAAAATGTTCCGTGGAGATGTTACGCTGAGAAAAACATGTGATGTTTTCGCCCGGGTGAGCGTCGCCTCCTCTTATGAAAAAGAAACGTAACATTTTTGTTTATACCTGGATGTTACGTGGTGCACTACATTTGGGCATGCACAAAAATGTTATGTTTGGCTGGAAAGGCGACGAGCATAGGGAGAGCGAGCATCCAAAGAGCGAAGTAGCGATCACGTCCGATCTGGCGAGTTAAGCAACGTCGAGCGGCGACACTTAGGGGTTTAGCGGTTCAAACCCACATGTGGTCAACGTTTTCCCAACATGTTTTGCGCGTTTTATTTTACATAAAAATCTACAGAATCCCGTTCAATTGTGTCATCTGAGGTTAGCTGAGTCAACATGCTCCAAATGTTACTTTTATTTTATTTTTATGAGTCAATAGCGCAAGTGTCTTTCCGAACTTTTTAGCAGAATGAATTAATTGCTCAGTTCCAACGAGACAGTGATATTGACATACAGCTTAAAAAGTTTATCGATCGGCAGAAACTGCTAAATCAACGGCGAAAGAGTCTTGGACACAGTGACATTTCAATCTCTCTCTCCATTTTCTTGTTTGCTCCCCTTCTCTCGCAGTTAGTCAATATCTCTCTCTCTATCTCTCTTTCTTTCTCTCGCGCTTTCTCTCCTCTCTCTCTCTCTCTATCTCTGTCTCTCTCTTGCTCAACCTTCCATGTCTATCCGCTTCACTGAACCAATACAGCTCTGACACATGTGGGTCTGGGTGGTCGGGTTCGGTTAACCTTGGGTGAAAATATCTCTAATTCTGATTCCAGGATATACGACGACGGCGCAGCGACTCCGGAAAATGAAAGGTCAGTTCCTATGCACTTTTGCGGTTTTTGTATTACTTGTAGGATAACGATATGTATGCTTTAAGCTGATTTTCGGACTTTTCGTAGCCATTTGAATGTTTTTCAGGCATTTTTCATATTTTATGCCCTTGCGGATGGCTTCTGCTACACTCACGTTCTTATGCATAACTTGTTTAGTGTAATAAAGGGTTTTGTATAATAAATACGCTTAAAAGTATAATAAATATGCCTAAAAACCAGTGTTTCCAGCCGCATTTTATCAGTTAGCGGGCATAAAGATGTGAAGGGGGCGTGGCTTAAGAGCAAATGCACTCGGCCTTGAGCGGCCACCGCGGGCAAACGTAACATTTTTGTTAAACCCTGCATGTTACGCCGCGCATAACATTTCGGGTTGAGCATTAAATGTAATGTCCAGAGCTACATCAGATGTTCCGGCGCATTTCAACTACATTATTGTTATGTTCCAATGTTACGCTCCACGTAACATCCTTCTTTGTGTGTATATGTACATACATATATGTTTTTTGCCCTTCTCTGAGAGATGACTAGTAGACATAATTCCGTTATCAGTGAAAAAAATGAGAAACCGGGAGGGAAAAGATTCAGCTGAACGGTGCAAATTCGGTCCAGCCGACTGCCGGCATCACAATCCTAAACAAGTAGCCCACCAACTTCTTCATTTGCCCTATTAAAGGAAGTATCCGACGAAAAAATAACTTCTTCTTTTATATTCCCATATGATCAAGTCTGGCCTAAAAGATCGATTAGAGGTGGAACGCTTTACGAAAGTCAGCATTTAGATAGAAATTTGGATTTGTTTTTTTGGAATACGGTAGATAACGTCTCTGTCGATGCACCCGGTGTATGCTCAAATCCAAGCAAGGAGTGCCAACAGGTGGGAAGAAGAGGCAGTCTCTGCCCGTCTTGCCCACTTAGCACCCCATTTTATCCAAGGGATGAGAGATTCAGACGTTAGAGAAAAGCGAGACAATGAAAGAAGTCGAGAGAGGTTAGATACACATACGTTTCAAATTTGAAATTTTGTAGCGGGCGCTTAAAAAAGGCTCATCCAGTTAGGATTTTAGCGCAGTTTGAAACGTATTTTTATCAGATACGGTTTTCTTTCGTCGGATACTTCCTGGGCTTACACTTTCCCCGTATTGTTCGAAGGCGGCAAGGACTCATCTGAGAAGGCTCGTAAAAAAAGGCAGACAGGCATCCGTTGACGTCTGGAATACAGAGAGCGAAGAAGAGAGCGAGAAATAGAGAGAAAGTATATGACACGATTTGCGAGAGTATGAAAATGGCAGGGGACCCGGCAAAATAAGATTTAGCTCAAAAGCGCTATATACGTACTTTTAAACACGGCGAAACGATTGGAATTAGTCCGGGAGTCTGAAAACGTCATTTTGGTGAGTTGTGCGAGATTTAAAAGTTTTCCCCGTTAATGAAAATCTTTCTTTTGCATTTAAATATCATTTATAGCCTTAAAAGTGAATTCCCTCAGCTGCCTTTCGACAGATTATCGTTTGAGTTGCACTTTAGGCGTGGGCATCGCCCATACAAAGTGCGCGTCGCTCCGCAGGCGCTGAACCCCGCGCATTTCAACAGCTTAACTGCTGGGAAACATTAAAGAGCTCGTCAATATCTGACATACGATATCTCATTCGAAAGAGAATTTTCAGCTCTACGAAATGAGATATAAACCCCATGATAAAATGTCATATAAGATAACGACGCTTCTCCAAAGACTAGATTCTACAGCGGCTCTAAAACTGAATATTTTAAACTTCTACTTGAACAAAGTTCTAAAGCAATATCTTCTCTATTTGTAGTAAAATTCTTATGAATATTGCTTAATTGTGCGCGAATCTGCGAGCGCGAATGTGCGGACATCTCGGCATGTCTCTCCGAGCTCTCGAATTTCAAATGTCGCCCAACACGCCAAAATGGCGATTTCAGACTCCCGGAACCATTCCAATCGTTTCGACGTGTTGAAAAGTACCTATAAAGAGCTTTTGAGCGAAATCTAATTTTGCCGGTTCCCCTGTGATTTTGACACTCTAGCAAATCGCGTCATATGTATGCATGTAAGAAAGAAGCGACAACAGTGGTCAGGGAAAATTTTCTTTAAAGACTTTTTTTTACACTTGTGGAATATAATTATAAGCATTAAAGGCGCCGGCTATTCAACATTTGAATAAGTTTAGCCGACATTACTATCGGTTTTAACATACAAGTTTATTTCACAATCAGCGACCGGGCCCGGTGGGCGAAGACAAGGTCAAAGGCATCGGCATTCATGTCTGCAGTTCGCTTCCATGTTGGGGATAGATTTCGGTCGAATTCATCGCGCCATCGTTCTCGGGGATGTCCTGCATGCCTTTTCCACTTCTCGACTCCACAGCTCTTCGTGTCCAACGTCCTCCTTCCATCTTCGCAATCAGACTTGTCCATTTCCACTTTCTCAGGTCAGCTCCGACTATTTATGTGGACAGTTTTTCATCCTCTAAAAATTAGATTTTTTATACTTGATGAATATGATTTTAATCATTACAGGCGTTTTCTAATCGAAATTTGAGTTAGGTTACCCCACAATACTGCTTTCGTCGGTTTGACAGCTTGATGTCAAAAGGAATTGAAGGAAGTCTAGAAAACGACAAAGCCACATCTGAGAAGACTCGTAAAAAAGACATTCGGGTTTCCGTCTGGAATACAGAGAGAGAGAGGAGACATTGAAAGAGAGAGACAGAGAAATCATGGTAAGATAAATAATGAGAAAAATAAAGAAACAGAGCAGGAGAAAGAGAATAGAGTGAGAGAGAAGTTATCGTCAAAGAAATGGAGAGATTACTGTGGAATGGGATCGAAGAGGAGTCAGAGGGAAGAGCAGCAACGAGAGGAAGAAATGCGAGAATACAAGAGGAAGGAGAGAGAAGCTTTAGAAGTTATAAACAGAGTATGCAGAGGAAGATATAGAGGGGAAAATAAAATAGACACGTTTTACTACTTCTCGTCTGACCATGAGACAAATACTATAATAACTACTATAAAAGTAACTTTTGATGCTGTCTCAATGTTGAGATTCATCTTCTTTCGACCGCGTTTCCTGCTTGCCATTCTTCAGTGGAATAATGAAGGTGATTCACTCTCAACTTGTCCTTGCCATGCTCGTTCTTCTTGTTGACTCTGCGACTAGACTCAAGTGCACTGTCGGCCATTATACAATGCCAAATAGGTGTGTTTTTTCTATTGCTTCTTTTCTATTAATAAAAGAACTATGTATGTATGCACATAACTATTGATTGAAAATAATGATAAATAGACGAACTCACGACTTCATCGTTGGCGAACCTGAAAAGCCTTTGGATCCAGCGCCCATCGTGAAAGATTGTGCGGAAAATGCAAAATGCTGTGTCTACGACCACAAGTTTGTATCAATTTATTTCGTTTGAAGTTGTTTTTACAACTTTAAATAGAGTTAATCTAACTCATTTAGTCTAAAATATGATGAAATGTATGTTTGCCGGCAACAACTGGGAGTGCAGCAGTGACTGCAGCAAGCTAGGATGTCGTCAGTGTGAAATGGCTCCATTTTTTTCCTTTTTTTTTAAATTTCATTTTAATGGTTACATCTTCTTAATTCCACGAGAGTACGGAGAGACGTAGATGAAAGAGAGAGAGAGAGAGAGAGAGAGAGCAGCAGACGAAGCTGCAGTAAAAGAAAAAAAAGAGGATGAACCACAGGCTAACAAATGCGTGAATAAAAAGGAAAATGGCTCCACGTACATATGTACGTATGCAAAAAAAAAAGATAAAAAGGAGGGCGAAATTCGCAGGAGAATTTAAAGTTGAGAGGATTTCACACACAATTTTCTGTACAAAAGTTTTTGATAACAACCAAAAAAAGCAACATTAATTTCTATTTTAACAATTCAGATCGTTACATCGATGGCATCACGTGCACGTGTGCTGACGCGAGCAGCGAAGAGTGTGGAGTGCCAGAGTACATTCAGAAAGCCATCCGAAAGGAGCAATTGAGCAGCCCATGAACTTATCTTTCCAATGAGTTATAGTAAGCCAGAACCTGACGAGGTCTTTAATGTTTCCCAGTCATGAAACTGTTGAAACACGCACGTTTCACTGCATGTGCATCGGCAAGCACTTTGATTGGGCGTTACCCACGCCGAAAAAGCAACACAAGCGATATACTGCATGAAGATAGTCTAGGGAATTTTTTTAGGGTTTTATGTTACTGCTTAAATAAAATCTAAACGCAAAACAAATTTATTAATTGCCGTGCAAAACAGTTCGATAGCCAAGGGAATCGAATCCCGGACCTTTGGACTCCGCCTTCAGATCGTTCGCACTACACTAAAGCATCCTGCAAAGGCTGAGAAAATGCATTCTTCTTACATTGCACGGTGGATAGGTCAAAGAAACGCTGAACAGTGCGGATTTCAACAGTTTTATGACTGGAAAACATAAAAGAGTTTGAACGACGCCACACACTGATATGTATACATTCACACGTTGAATAACCTTTGCATTCAACGCGAAGTAAAAAGGTGTTTGTTCCTCACTCTCTCTCTCTCTCTCTCTCTCTCTTTCTCTTTCTCTCTCTCTCTCTCTCTCTTTCTCTTTCTCTCTCTCTCTCTCTTTCTCTCTCTCTCTCTCTCTCTCTCTCTCTCTCTCTTTTTCTCTCTCCCTCTATTCTGTCATGACGTGAAAAAATTAAGAAAAAATTATTTAAAAAAGGTTCATTTGTTTAAAAACCAAGCTTATGGTTAGAGACAAATGTGCACAGCGTGAGAGATAGAGAGAGAGAGAGAGAGAGAGAGAGAGAGAAAGAGAGTTGCAGATTTATGGCATAAAGTGAACAATATACAGTCGCGCTCATAAAAACTCGGAATTCATGTTTTTTGACTATAACTTTTTTATAGATGGGAGGATTTCAATGAAATTTTCAGGGTTGCTTTGCTATGCTGTCAGGAATTAATAAGACGTTTATTGATTTCATTGCTTCACTATTGATCGAGAAAAAATCAATAACTTAGAATCTCCCGATTTGCACATTTAGGCGTGCTGGACAAAATAATTTATTTCTGCGATCGTCGGCTAGTTTTTATCGGATTGATGGTTTAGCTGTATTCCAGAACATCTCTGCGATAACTTTTTGATCTAATCGATATTTAATATCATGCGGTTACATGCTGCCTACTTCCGCTTCGCGAGTCATGCAGTCGGCCTGAGATGAAGAAGGTTCAGCAGGACAAAATCAATCATTTCCTACTATAGATATAGTAATTATGATTTTGATATGTTCACAGAGAATCACTGAACCTATTTAGATGGCTACTTGAGCTGTGAAAATTGTATGCTCACTATTACAGCACTCTATTAACACTTCGGTTAACTTTGGCTCGCAGCATAGATGTGCTTTAAGGGATGCTGTGCAGGGGTTTGTTTTTCAAAAACGGTTTTGCTATTCTGAAACGATTGTTAATAGGTATTTACGTATTTGGCACCCTAATCTCATCCCTGTGAGGCATCAAGAAACCAATGAACGATTGAAGACACCTGAGAAGCGACAAAATGACATATTTGACAGCAGGGATTTCTTGATCGATCACAACTTCAACTGATCCATTTTGGATATTGATTGCAGAACACAATTCTGTGTAGATTAAAGTGATTTTTGGCTCGATATAAATTTATTCGGATTTACTTTCTTGCCTTTTAGGATACCCTAATATTTTACACCGGGGGAACATTCAAACGTCCTTCTGTTCCTGGTGGCTTCATGAAACCAGGGATGCAAGGAGGCTGTCGAACATGTGAAAACCTAACTACTATTATTTAACATCGGCAAACCCGTATTTGAAATTCGTACCCTTACACAGCACCAGCTTAAGCACATCTGGGCTGCGGGCCAAAGTTAACCGAGGTGTTAATAGAGTGCTGTAATAGTGAGCATACAATTTTCACAGCTCAAGTAGCCTTCTAAATAGGTTCAGTGATTCTCTGTGAACATATTAAAATCATAAATACTATATCTATAGTAGGAAATGATCAATTTGTCCTGCTGAACCTTCTTCATCTCAGGCCGACTGCATGACTCGCGAAGCGGAGGTAGGCAGCATGCAACCGTATGATATTAAATATCGATTAGATCAAAAATTTATCGCAGAGATGTTCTGGAATACAGCTAAACCATCAATCCGATAAAAACTAGCCGACGATCGCAGAAATAAATTATTTTGTCCAGCACGCCTATATGTGTAATTCGGGAGATTCTAAGTTATTGATTTTTTCTCCATCAATAGGGTAGCAATGAAATCAATAAACGTCTTATTAATTCCTGACAGCATAGCAAAGCAACCCTGAAAATTTCATTAAAATCCTCAAATCTATAAAAAAGTTATAGTCAAAAAACATGAATTCCGAGTTTTTATGAGCGCGACTGTAAATGGAGCGAAGAAGATAGAAGGAAGGCGGGATTGGGAATATAAACATGCCATTCAAAGATCGTGCTAACATCTCACAGTCATCTTTCTTATATGTTCTTTCGAGATTGCATAACTTGAGGTGCATTGCACAATCTGATAAGTGGGAGGAGTCACCTCCATTCAGAAGTGGGAAAGAAAAGAGAAGCGTTCTTTGGTGCAATCAGAGCACATGCTATTGAAGAGCTCTCTGTTCTTTATCACTCTCTTTCTTCCTCTCTTCCTATCTTTCTCTTGCTTTGCCTTTTTTCACTCCTGTTCCCTTTAGTCTTCTCTTCTTATAATCGACTTGTAATCGACTCTCTCTCTCTCTCTCTCTCTCTCTCTCTCCGTCTACCAGTATGCTCTCTCCTTCCTCACACTTACTCATCAGCACTTTCGCGCTTTTTCTCCCTCTTTTTTTCCTCTGTTTCCACAGTCACGTTTTATGCTGGCAAAGGGAGGGAGGGAGCTGTTGAATGAAACGGGAAGGATTGATTACACTATCCGAGTGTGAATGGGACGAGAGTAAAGAGAGAAAGAGAGTGAGTGAAAGAGACAGAGAGGAGAGAGAGAGAGAGACAGAGAGGAGAGAGAGAGAGACAGATTGACACAGTGAGATTGAGAGAGATGACGAGAGTATATAGAAAGACAAAAAGGAGTTGGAAAAGAAAAGGCAAACTATGCGAAAGACAGTAAAGTAGAGAAGAAAAAAACGAGGGTCAAATGATAGAGAACGAGAGAGCTCATTTAAAAAAAAGTGCTCTGAAGAACGTTTAACGGAAGAGAAAGAAAAGAGTTCTTTCACACTTCTGATAAGATATCCCTCTTACTTATCAGATTGTGCAATTCAGCTCAAGTTATGCAATCTCGAAGGAACAAATAAAAGAGACGACAATGAGACGTTAGAAGGAGCACGATTTTTGCCAACTAAAAAAATATCATGTTTGTTTTATCAAACCCGCCTTCGTCCTCCATCCCATTTAACTTGTTCTTTAATTGATGACGGTGGACCCAAGATTTGAGTGATCACGATGATTCTTTGCCGTTCAACCTCTCGTTGTCCTCCCATGTCTGTCTTCTTTCTGTCACTAACAATAAGCCTCTCCCTAATCTAGCTAAGACGAGCTCTTATATACTTTTAAAAATTTCCCTCATTTTTATTCAACTTTTTCCTCCTCTCCTAAAGTTAATTCTGTCATTTCTCGTGTAAACTTATTTTTAATTCAATTTATTTAAAGATATACTTAACGCTATGTTCTGCTGTACTTTATAGATATCATCAAATACGTTTAACAAGGGAAACGTGATCATCGGCATCGTCGTCGGTGCTCTCTTCGTTCCGGGAGCCGACGGTGGATTCCTTTTCGCCTCTGTTGCCAGTATAGCTTGCGGTGCAGTTTGTGGCGCAGCAGCTGTCGCTTGCGCCGGAGCTGCCGGAGGCGTTTCGGTGGCCTTGGCGGCGAATCCACTTACCGCACCATTCGTCACTCTCTTGGCTCCAATGTTCATCAACGGCTGTGGAGCAGGCTAAGCTGGCTGTATGGCGGCTTGCGTTGGTGGCGCCTTGGTGGCTCCCTCGCCCTGATCACAAGCGATAATCTCAAATTAGTACCATTACCTCTACTTATGTCTAGATTTATGACTCCATATGATTTCTCATTATTTTAAACAGGAAGTGTATCTCTAAAATTTGAATTGCGACATAAAAGTGCACTCTTCTCCAAGGATAGCATCTACCAAATATTCTATATAATTGTAAGCAGGAATAATAAAGAATGTGAGATAAAATGCAAATATATCATTCTCTCTTGATGTCTTCTCGAACTCCCCGGCCATCAACTTGAATACAAAATTCTCTCATTGTCAGTAAAAAATTCGCTCAAATTCGCTCAAAAGCTAACTCAAAAACGGAAAAAATATTCAAACGGGACGCAGCATGTTTCACCAAAAGAGAAAGTGACCAAAAGTTTGAGTGGAAAAGTGTATAGGAAACTTTTACTTACTTTTGCTCTCTCAAATTCTTAAACTGCGAGCACAATTTCAGATGTGATGCACGTATTGCGCGCAAACAATAACACAAAAATGGTTCCAGAGCGGTTGAGCGGTCAGTGTGAGATTGGCTTGTGTCAAGATCTGGTTGGGGACGTTTACAAGGCAAGATGCATAGTATGTATGTATGTTGCCGCCGTGTATCAGCATGATGACTCTCCAAGGATCAATTCCAGATTGGTGCAAATCTCATGACTTGTCCCTTCAGTTAGTAAACGTGCGCCATGTTTGGCTTAAAACTGGACTTATTTTAAAATGGAGAAAAAACATCATCGGCACCTTTTTTACGAAACTGGTGGTACTTGAGAGAGCATGCACATCTAGAAGAGCTAACTGTCTTCAACACTCAATTCTCTCGCTTGGAGAGACATACAAAAAAATCAATCAATGGATTGTAATCAATAAATTCGTCCGAGCTCGATTTCCGTGTATCACTCACCCGTTCACGTTGCAAATTACACCGAAATAATACTAATTCGCATTTGAGAAAAATATGAAGTTTAGAAAATAAATAATGAATAAATTCATAAATGTTCATATGTATGTATTTAGAACATGAAAAGCTGCTTATAGTGGCGCAAGTTCCAAACACAAATTGAACCTGAACGCAAGAAAATTCGCATGGGAGGGGACTTCTCAAAATTGTACATGCCAAATCTCTCCCCTTGTTTTCACCGACGCCTGCAGAACGCCTCACGCGCATTTAAAGATCAAATTTCAAACATTTTCGTTCTGTGAGTGGAACAAAAATAAATAAATAAATAAATAACTAAATAGCCACTACTCATAAGATGTAGTCGCAGTGGTTGTGATAAACATAAAGAGAGAAAGAGAGCAAGAAATATGATGAGATGGCGTTGAGATAAACATAAAGAGAGAAAGAGAGCAAGAAATATGATGAGAGAGAGAGAAGAGTTGGTGGAATATGTCTGCCGAGATTCTTTCTGCTGAAAAAAAAGAGAAAACGGGTGGCTGGAAAAATTAAAATATGAAGTAATTACTGCTAATAATTGAGAGAGAAGGCGAGAAGGATTTCTGCAGTTTTTCTGCAGAGATTCTTTCTGCTGAAACAAGTCTGACACATGACAGCGTAGTAACTTCCCAGCATAATTAGGCTCTAAATGAGTTCTAAGCACGAGAACTCCCAGCTTAAAGATGATTTTGTTGAGCCTAATTAGTGACCGAAACGTTCAAAGTTAATAAGGCTCATTCTGAAAAACCAGAGCATTCATTGGTTTATTTTCTTTTCTTGTGTTCGGCGGAGGATATCACTGAAATGAACGTCGAAATTACTTTAACTGAACTTTTTCCTAATTACTTAGGAGCTAAATCATGTCATTGGCCAAACCGATCGACGAGAATACTGCGCCGCTCAACGAGAAACAGGCAACAGCGACTGCGAAACGTTCAGGTTTGGTGTCCCTTTCCCTTACTTGCAGCGTTTAATATCTATCTTCTATTTTAAAGACCCACACCCGTTTTGGGCCCTCTCCCCTTAGCCGTACCTCTTCCAGATTTCATTTTTCTCGAACTCTTCTCCCAGCTTTGCTTTCCGGGCCCCAAACCCTCTAACCAACCCTGTTTTGTTTTCTCAGGCTGTCAATAGTGGCATTTATGGCCTGTTTCCTTGGTTTAATTTCATTGTATGTTTCTCTTTTGTTTTCTAGATAAATATAAATATCATTAAAATGTCAACGATTATTATCAATCACCCAGTTTAAGCAGATAGAAAATGAAAGGAAAAAGAGAGGGTTTCCTGGTTATTTGTCGGAGTCCTTAGAATGGTGTTTCAGATTAATTAAAAGAAATTATTTGTTTGTTGTTTAGCTGCCCGCAAACGACCAGCATCAGGAGATGACAAGAAGAAGGAGGTTGAAGTGACTTCGAGTAAGAGAGAGCGAAGCACTTCTGCCACGACTTCTTCCGCCATGTCTGTTATATTTTTCACCTTTTTAGTATCTTTTAGTAAACAAAAAGATTCAATACACCCCATATTTAAAAAAAGCATATCCAAAGAAGTTGTTATTCCAAACATACATATATTACATTACATATATATATATATATTTATTTATTCATGTAGCAATATTTGAAATTCGAAACAGATATTCATAAGCACGCGGATATTTTCTTTGCTTTCTTTGCATTTGTAAGCTCTATTTCTATCTCCTTCAGCAATGTCGACAAGCAGTGCGGGCCGGCCGAGCTGCCCGCCGAGATGCTGGCAGACATCTTCAAATGGCTGCCACCCGCCACGCTGGCCAAGGCGCGACAAGTCTGCCGAAGGTGGACGATTGTCGAGAGAGCATTGCGGTCCGTTCTAATTCACATTTCTATTGACTTCGCAGTTGCTCCTTCTTGTTCCTTTCTAATAATCAGTTCATTATCTTTCATCTTTTCATATATATTGACTTATATATGTTATCATTCGAAGAGATCTATTTTTGCATCTCCTCTTTTCCTGCCTTCTTCTCTTTTCTCTCTCTTCTCTCCCTTCAATCGCCCCTTTGCAGTCGACGCATGCAGCGTAAGCATCTCCCCTCTGCTCGAGCCCAGTTCTTCAACACCGAGTGGAGGGTGTCCTCGCCCGATCGGTGGGCATTCCTTTTTTCGCTATTTCTTCCCCCCTCCGTATGTCTCGCTCTCTCTCTTTCCCTCTCCCTCTTCCTTTTCGACTCTCTCCCGCTCTCCCCTCTCTCTCTATTTCTCTTTTCTCTCTCTTCTCTCGCTATCCCTCTCTCTTACTCTCTCTCCCTCTCTCACTCTCCTAGCTCTCTCTTTCCCTCTCCCTCTCAATTCTCCTCTCTCTCTTCTCCCTCGCTCTCTCACTCTCCATTTCCCTCTCCCTCTCCCTTTCTTCCCTCTCTCCCCCTCTCACTCCTTCTTTCTTTCATTCTCTAGGCGTCCAATGACTTCTGCCCTTGCAGAGGTCCTGCTCCCTCAATGGACACTTTCATCACATCGTTTCATCTCAACCAACTCATCATAATGGTGAATGCCCAGAGCACTGCAGAGTCGCTTTTTTCCATCGCCTGGGCCGATCTCCAATGCCACGAAGTGGTTGTCTGCGTCCACGTCCCTCCCTCGCACTCTGTCCTCTCCGTCTTCCTCGCTGATTTCGCCTCCAATCGGAGCGTCACTCGTCTATCCATCTGTCTGAACTCGCGGTGCGGCAGCGCAGCTTATGCCGCCGCTCTCATTCCATGTGTCCGCCATCGCCTGGAGATGTGGGAACTGACCGCGGAGGGTCTGCCTATCGACGTGCTCCTCGACCTGCTTCTCGTGGACGGGGAGAATCAGACGCGTCCCTCGGTCGTACGCTTTTGCATATGCGTCGTAGGACAAGACAAGGTCGCCCAGGTCATTGCGGTCAGTCAGCTACTTTTTATTCCCATTCTTAAAAAAAATAAAAATAAATTTGGCATTAATTTTTCCATTACAATAGTTTTGTAACGAAATAACGAAATCACATATCTTCAGGTCTGGAGAAGCATCGAAACTCCGCCTTCTCTCCACATCGTCTTCTTGGCCTGTCCCGGGGCGTCCCTGCCGGGAGGCAGCAAGGAGTTCGAGTCACAAAAGGGCTCCGCTACTTTCAAGATTGAAGTGCTCTAGTATAAAGTGTAGTGTTTACAATTGTGGTTCAGACATTATTTGCGAAATAAAGTTCTACGCTAACACTAATGACATCAATAAATGTATTGGAAAACTTACAAACTAGAATTGGGAAAATACGGAAAGATTTTTATTTTTTACTTAAAAAAAATAATAAAATAGATAAAATGAATCTTCTGTATGAGCTTCTCGGACTGGCGAGTTGTCGCCGCAAGAGCAGTGCCTCGTTTTCTCTTTATCTTCTCCTTCTTCTCTTCCTCTTCCTTTCTTCGCTTCTCTCTCTTCTCTTGTTCGCTCTTCTCTTTCTTTTCTCTGAAAAAGGGATTTAGGTAAATAACTTATTTATATTTAGCCTAGCAACGCACACTGCTTTATATCATTGCCAATTTACCCAAATCATCAAAATATTAAAAGAAGGAAAAATTTACGTATTGCCTCTCGATGGAAACATCGCCATGTTGTTATAACATGCCACAGTTATGTTAAATTCACTGCCTTTCGATGCAGAAGACGGGTTTTCAGAGGCTTTATTACGGGAACCGGCCGCTCACGAAAAGCCAAGGAGGGGAGGCTGACTAGAATAGGCTGGGAAACGCAATGGGAATGAAATAGCAATTATGTTAGCTATTCAAATGAGGGAAAGGGCCATAGGGAAGGAAGCGTGAGGAATGGTACATTCCGTTACAATGTATCGTCGAAAGCTAGCCGCTGCCTTCGCCGACGAGACCCAGATGTCGTCGAAAGCTACGATGCTTCGAATTGTTTCAGGAATCAAGTCTCTTTGATCGAGGCACCGTGGATGTGTCCCTCGTCAGTGGCTATCTCATAATCAGAGGAAACTTTCGTCATTTTTCCATTGACTTTCTTGATGCACACTCAGCTCTCGTTCTCTCTCTCTATTTCTCTCTCTCTCTCTCTCTCTCTCTATATATATATATATATATATATATATATATCCTCCCCTCTTGCTCTCCCCATTCGCACCTCTCTTTTACTATGCAGAAGTTTCACCATAGTTCATTTTCCCGCTCGCCCTCTCCCTAACACGTGTGAACCACAGAACATCGGTCCATTTCACGTATTCCCTATCACTATTCGTTTCTTTCTCTCCCATTCTCTCTCTCTCTCTCTCTCTCTCTCTCTTTCGCTCTCTCTCTCTCTCTCTCTCTTTTTGCCACACTATTTCTCTATCTGTATCTCTCTCTCTATGATACACTTTCTCTGTCTATCTCTCTCTATGTATCTCTCTCTATGCCACACTCTTCCTCTATCTCTCTCTCTCTCTCTCTCTCTCTCTCTATCTCTTCCTCTCTCTCACTCTCTCTCTTTCACTCTCTCTCTCTCACTCTCTCTCTCTCTCACACTCTAACTTCTCTCCCTCCCGCTCTTGATCTCCATTTGCCCATCAACACATCATCAGCACACTCGTCTTGTTGCCTAGTCGGCCCATACAATCCTGATGTATTTTTTCTCATCTCCTTTCCATATCTGGTTGTGCTGTAATCATTGATATAATTCGAACATGCTTGCGGCCATATTGCAGAATAGTTTTCATTCAACTTATAAAGAAAAACGTTGATTAAAAAAAACGATTTAAATGTTCATTATTATTAAATCCATACGTTTGCTCTGATCTACTTCACGAAATGGTGCTACAGTATCTATCGAAGGTGCGTTAATATATGTCGCCACACTAAAAATTCAGCAGCGCGGGCGCTCACTAAATCCACGCGCAACTTTTCTTCTCAGCTTCCCATTTCTCTCTTTGGTATGTTGAAGTGCTGCTTTTCTATGTTTCTTTATATTTTACTTCATCATATTTGTCCATGATGCTATGCCACCATTTTCGACATAAGAAGAGTTGTTGATCAGCAGCGGATTCTGAGATGTTTTTTTTTTGCTGAAAGTCATCATTTTTCTTGTCTTTTATGTTATTCGAGTTCTAGAACTATCTTTATGGTTAATTGTTGCTTCTAATGTTTCAAATTTCTTCTTTACAAAAGAAAAAACGCGCTGTTGCAATCTTTCGCCCTCAATCGATCTTGTTGCTCAACTACTCTTGCGATTGGTTTTGGCTGTTTTATGATTGATTTGGCCAAGTATGATATTTGTATATAATCTCGAAATGTCTTTTTGGTGCAATGTTATAAGAAAAAGTCGCATTATCCATTTGCTTCTCATCTATGCCGGCCTATTCTTGTTCGCGTTTATTTGACACCGATTGTCTTTGAAATAACCTTATTTTCTTTTTAGTCTGTTTCTTTTTCGGTCGCCCTCATTCTACCTCCTGGCTCCAGCAACCTAGAATCGGCGTGTCGGAGTCATCACGATGTCCGCCTCTTCTTCATCTCCTTCCGGTCCTGGTGTCCTCGCGCCCTCCGGCAATGCCCGACCTTCCTCATCTCCGCTCGCTGCTACTGCCGCATCGGCTGCCTCCTCAGAAGGATGCGCAGATGCCGTGAAGGAACGACTTGTCTCCGTCCTCTACACTGTGCGTGATTTAAATGAAAGCTGGTGGATTTGGAGTCGAAAACACCACGTGTGGTGGTGTTGTTTGTTGTTTTTTGTCCAACCATCACCCCGCCCATCTATTGATGTGGTTATTGAATGAAGAATAACTCTATTAACAGCATGTCGAAACTGCGGATACTTATCTTCTTTTTTTTTAAATTAATGCGGGATGAATTATATTATAGCTTTCCTTTTGCTGAGAGTTAAAATAAAATTAGCGATTTTGGGAAAATATATAATTTTGTGAGTAAATTGTTTTAAATTAAGCGAATTCAAGTTGTTTTATTTTATTTTTTTTAGTCACGTGATCCGCTCTCCCTCAGTCAACTCTACTCGCGGTGCATCGAGGATAAGGTGCTTGCTGGCGTTCAATTTGCTGCCAGGGATCAAAGAGTGCCTCCAATTTGACGTACCCACAATGGCTTTTGGGTCTTTTCGTCGTAGCCATAACTCTCCCGGATTTCCATGAAAAAAAATGTTGTTTTTTTCTCTTTGCCACTTTGCATTCCGTTCCACAAATCCCCTATTGTTAGTACATCCAGTTTTCTCAAGCACTAGAGAATGTCACTTTTCACTGCTCACCACTTCTTCTTCTTTTATTTGGCAAGCACTTTCAAGGATGCCAATCAAGATAGAATTAAGTCGAATGTTGTTCGGCTTTGATCAGTGTTCATATATAATAGTCAAAAATAAGCTCCAAATTCCGCTAGTTTTCGCTCCTTTTTCCAAAGAAAAAAAAAACAATATTTTCTGGGGAAGCCTGGTAGTTGATGAGCAAACCATGGCAATCGATTATTTATATTTTTTATATATCGAAAACTAGGATGAATGTCAAGATTATTTGATATATATATATTTTGTTTGAAGAGCTCAACATCGCTGGCCGACTTCCGCTCCATCGTAGAGATGTACTGTAACGATGAACTCTTCGTCGTGCCACACGGCAGCTGCAGTAATGAGAATCAGGAGCCGAGGTTGGCAACGGGGAAAAAAAAGGATGGTCCGAGGTTACTCCAAGCCTAACTGGGTGGGTAGGGGTCTTTTGGGCGCCGAAAGGAAGGTAGGGTATATAGAATATAATTTTTTAAATCAAAAACTGTATGGGGTCACGCCTGATTAAGGTTCAAGAACAGGGTGGGTGCTCCGTTTCGGACCGGCCTTTTCTACCTTGGTTGGAAAGTAGAAAAAAAAGACAAGGAAATACCAACTGCAACTCCCACATGGTATCCTCCTTGGGAGTGGATTCACTCTATTGATGGATCTGACAAGGAGTTTACCGTATTCGTCATTTCACAAGTGAATGTTTGTCAACTTGTGGGTACTGTATTGGTGATTCACGGCAGTGGCGGCAATGAGAATCAGGAGCCGAGGTTGGGAAGTAAAAAATACAAGGAAATACCAGGTGATTTGAGAGTAGGTTCTCTCTATTGATGAATCTGACCAAACAGGAGTTTACAATATTTGTCATTTGATCAATGAATCGTGGTCAGCTTGTGGGTACTGTAATGGTGATTCGAGAAATGTTCAGTTGTACTGACTCCAAACTGTTGTTCGTTGATCAAAGGGACTATCGATAGGGATATTGATTCCGACGGAAAATCCTTCCAAAATCATTTTGTGACAGACTTCCTCTTAAATCTGTTAAGCTTTAACTTAAATTATCTCTTGCCCATATACACTTCTTCTTCCTTTGTGTTTTCCGCTTTACTTTTCATGTCAAAAATGCGACATTCACTTTTTACACAACGAGTTTAGTCTCGATTTCTTCTCGTTTTTCTTCCATTTTATTAACCAAGCTGTGGCAAATTCATTTAGGAATCTGATTATATAAGTGTACCAACGCTTTCAAGGAATTTTTTTTAAAAGATTTCTTCCGATGAAAGAAACTTTTCGTATAGTGAATCTCATTCCTTTCTTTTTTTCAATTGCAAAATGATGTGCTCGCGACTGGTTTAGTAGTCATTAGCATAAGCCAGCACTAGACCATTTCTATCTGTCTGTTTTCTCCCCGCTTGCAAACTTGTGGAATCTATTTTCGCTCCCTCTCTCTCTCTCTCTCTCTCTCTCTCTCTTTCTCTCTCTCTCTCTCCCTCTCTCTCTCTCTTTCTCTCTCTCTCTCTTCTCTCTCTCGCCTTGGCTTGGAGTCAGAACAATGGTGTACACATTGCTTACATTGCAAAGATAAACTCCACACGATCAAAAATCGGGAATTCTACTTTTGCCTGGTTCGACCATGAGTTGGTTTTTGTTGTACGAACGGCTTAAAAATAGAATATATTTATAAATACATTTTTATTCAAATATTTATTCTGACTATTATAGTGTGATCAATGAAAATCAAAACGAAAAAAAAACGGTGGAAGTCTTACTTTGTCTATATTTTTATATAAAAAAATTACTAATATAGTACCATAAATAAAATATAGTTAATGAAAAATAAAAATATTTGCAGCTTCACTCTCCGTAGCCCGGCCGTGCGGTGGATGGGCAAGAAGGCACAAAGTGGCACGAAAGGAGGAGTTAGTTGATTAGATCAATATACATTCAGAGAGAGAGAGAGAGAAAGAGTGGAAGCAGCGAGAGAGAGGGAGAGAGTGGAAGCAGAGAGAGATCAATTCAGTTCATGAATAACAAGTAATTTACACATAAATTTTATTTTTAATATTATTATCAATATGATCCATTCAATTACACAAGTAGAATTGAATTTTGTCTTGCCATATAAAATATATTTGAAGAAGAAAAAGCTATTTGACACTTGCAAACGTTTAATTATAAATAAATCGAATGTAGTATTTTGAAGAACAAAGAGTTGCTATAGTTGATTTGAAAAAAAAAAACTTCTTTCAGGCAACTTCCGAGCCAAGTGCTTCACTCCACGGCGGACATGTGGGTTTATTATTGTTTTTTTTATTAATAAATAAAATAATGCATGTTTACAATGGTGGTGGTAAGTTGACCAGATCAATAGTTCGTGTTTAAAAGTAATTAATTATAAACATAAAATTTATTTTTTAGTATTATTACCAATATAATCCATTCAATTACACAAGTAGAATTGAATTTTGTCTTGCCATAAGAAAAAATATGTTTGAAGAACAAAAAGCGACTTATCATTTACAAACGTCTCTCTCTCTCTCTCTCTCTCTCGCTCTCCCTCTTTCTCTCACTCTCCCTCTCTCTCTCCTCTCTCAGATGGACATTTGCGCCTTCCACGAATTCCTCCTTCGCCTATCGATGTCCTCTCGATCTGGCGCATGCAAGGAGACTCTTGAATGGACCGACATCAAGTTCCAGTACAGAAAGGTCAATTTTATAGTCATAACATTAAATTATGAAATAAATATTAAAAACAAAATTATATTTTCATTATAAATGTTCGGCATAAACAATATCTGTAATTAAGCTGATATAATTTATGGAATGGACTGACTTTTTGATATTTTTTCTGAATATTTATTTAAAAAAGAATCAAATGACAATTCATACGATTTCAACATTCTTGAAGTGGTGGGTTTAATAGTTTGCTTCGGGATAATAATTATAAAAATGGAAAATAATATAATTATCAGAACATTACGATGAAATTCTTTATATTAAATTCTAATATTATGACTACAGGCCACGGACCGTCAGCTGAGCAATGAGGAGCTCAACGCCATTTGCGGCACTGTCAACTTGACCAGGTTGGAGAGGGGAAGCAGAGAGAGAGAGAGAGAGAGAGAGTGGAAGAAGAGAGAGAGAGAGAGTGAGTGGAAGCAGAGAGAGAGAGAGAGAGAGAGGGAGTGGAAGCAGAGAGAGAGAGTGAGGAGAGAGAGAGAGGAGAGAGAGAGGAGAGAGAGAGAGAGGAGAGAGAGAGAGGAGAGAGAGAGAAAGTGAGAGAGAAGAGTGGAAGCAGATAGAAGAGACACGAGAGGGGAAATAGAGGGAGAGAGAGAGAGCAAGAGAGAGAGTGAGAGAGAAGAGTGGAAGCAGATAGAAGAGACACGAGAGGGGAAATAGAGGGAGAGAGAGAGAGTGGAAGCAGAGAGAAGAGAATATGGCAGTGGAGAGAGAGTGGCAGTAGAGAGGCGAGGGAGAGTAAGAGAGCTTCTCCTGGAGAATGGATAGGGAAAATGGATCGGAAGGAAAAGAGAGAGTGCTGGAGAGTAGGGAAATGGGAGAGACGAGAGAGAAAGAGAGAGAGATAAAGGTTCATGAGCATGAGGAGAGAAGTCTTCGTACAGAGAGGAAGGCATGATGAAAGGGAGAGAGAGAGAGAGAGGAATTGGAATAATTCGTAGATGGGAGAAAGAAGATTTAGGCTACCTAGAAATAGAGAGAGAGAGAGAGAGTTAAAGTGAGAACCAGAGATGCAAAGAAAGATCAATTCTCTGATGATTCAGGAAGGAGCTCCTCCAAGAGGTCCTCGCTGGTATCCTCGAGGCTGTCGACCCCGACTGCTACTCCCTCCGTCCACGCCTCGACTACACCAAGGGAGCACAGCATGTCTTTAGTGGTACGGTATTAGTGACACTAAAAATGTCACTGTATTAATTATACTAAAATGTAATGTATTATTGGTAGAAAAATGGTACGTTACTTGCGGCACACTAAAATGGTAATGTATTAGTTATTCGCATACTTAAAATGAGTTAAACTTGATGTCAGGGAGCAGAGAGTTTTTCGGGTTGGTTTAATTGCCCAAATTGGACTGGGAACATCTAGCGACAGATATTTGCTGTGAGGAACCAGCGAAAATTGAGTAACTTAAAGCAGGTAAACACAGTGTATTTTAGATTTATTTTAGGTATAAAAAAACATCAAAAACTTTGTAATAAGTACGGGTAATTTAATTCAAAATTTGTTCTTAAGGAGGTGCAGAAGTATTTGGGAGTAAATTTCAACATACCATTTGAAGGAGGAGGGAGGAGGGATTGTGAAATTTTGAGCGGCAAATTTTTTTTTTCTAACATGAAATGCCAATTTCAGCTCTGAACTCCGATGTGGCGGCGAAGAAGACGCGAAAGAAGAAGCGAGAGCAGCGGCAGAGTCAGCAGGTGTGTTTGCTGGCAAAGAGTCATCAAGGGGGACTTGAGAGTGGCACAGGCACCCTACTCTCTCTCTCTCTCTCTCTCTCTCTCTCTCTCTTTATCTCTCTATTTCTCTGTATTTCTCTCTCTCTCCGTCTTGCTCTCCCTCCTTCTCTCCCTCCTTGTCTTCCCCTCCCATTCTCTCTCTCCATTCCTCCCGTGTTATCATACGCCCGGTGGTTCCGCTTCCGGCCGAGAGCCACACCACACTGCAATGGAAGTAGACAGCGGGGCAAAGACGAGGGACTGCGTGCTTACGAAAAGGGGATTAAACCGCTGCACGACTGAAATCTCTAGCATCTCTCTCTGTCTCTGTCTCTCTCTCGCTCCCCCCTTCTCTCTCTCTCTCGCTCCCTCGCTCTCTCTCTCTCTCTCTCTCTAGCTCTCTCTCTCTCCTCTTAACCCCCCCCCATCTCTGTCTCTATCTCCCTCTCTCCATACCTCTCTTTTACTATCTCCCTCTCTCTCTCTTTCTGTGTCTCTCTTTCTCTTCCACTTTCTCTCCCATACTGAAACAGACAGAGAGTCTTTTCTCAAGTTTGTTTAATCAGATGGCGTGTCCCCTTCTCTCCTTCCTTAAGACTCTTCCCTCCTCCCAAACACTCCAAAAATATGTCGCCTCGTGAGCTTTCCAGTGAGTGCCGCATTTATATACCGCCAAATCTAGTTCTTTATTTTTGTTTTAATGCCTGTATTTCATCATCCACATTCTTTTCTCCTTCTTTCTCTCTCTCCCTACCGTTTCTCTCTCTCTCGTTCGCTCTTTCTCCCTCTCTCTCTCTTTCTCTCTCTCTCTCTCTCTCTCTCTCTCTCTCTCTCTTTCAGACATCCGCCACCCCCTCGCCGGCTTCGTCTTCCTCCGCGACGTCCCCAGCCGACTCCTCTTCTTCGTCTCCCTCCACCACCACCACTGCCACGCATTCTCCAGCCTCCTCCTCTGACGCGACCTCCTACCAGACGGCGCCCTCTGCCAAGGTCACACCACTCTCGGGTGAATCCGGCGAATCTCGGGTGCAGAACGACAAGTTCTTCTCGGCAACGACATCACCAAGCGCAGGAGATAAGGTAATTAACAAATAATGTCTCGATCAAAGCAGTAACAGTAATTAAGCGAGTGCAGTAAGAGTAGGGAACACTCAGACAAAGCGGTTATATCACCACTTTTTTGCCTATTATGTTTTAACTGACAAGGGAAGTCTTTCGGCGGGAGGTTGCAAACCACAACATATTATACATCATTCGAAAGCTCTCAACGAGCTGGTAACGTTTTTGATGTTTATAGCTGCAGAAGAGAGCGCTTGATCGTGACCAACTTTTATTTGGACCTAAAAATTAACATTTTCACGATTTTTCTAGCTTTTTCGGCTCTGAAACTGATGAATACGTCATAGTTTGCCGTAAGAAACTTAATAACGTAATTTCCGATCATTTTTGGAGAAAAAATTTTTTTTCCCTTTGGTGAAAAATTACCAGTTTTGTATGGAGAAAAAGCAATTTTTTCTAAAAAGATTTTTGAGTTTCACGCCACTAATTCCTGTTTCTCAAGTGATTTTTAACATGAAAATAATAATTGGCATATTATAACACGCCGTAAGATTTTCATTTTCTCAAAAAGTCCATATGTCTCAAAAACTTTCATGTTTTTGCCCTAAAACAACTGCGGATGCATTATTTCTACCAGAATCTTGTTTCTCTGCAAGAGCAACTCGCTTACATTCCGTATAAAAAAATCCCGTTCGATTTCTTATCTTTTGCGGCTGCAGGTGCCAGGTCTGGAAATGGCCTCCACCAAGCCAGGCCCCTTCCAGACCCAGGTACGCCTGTGCTTCGGTTTTTCTAGCGCTCTCTTCTGCAGCTATAAACATCAAAAACGTTACCAGCTCGTTGAGAGCTTTCGAATGATGTATAATATGTTGTGGTTTGCCACATCCCGCCGAATGACTTCCCTTGTGAGCATAAACTTTAAGCAACAATATGATTTATATCCAGGAAATAAATCCCACTGTCGACTGATTTGTAAAAAAAAAAGGGTGGTGGACTAGTTGGCTTTGGGAGCCGGAAAGCAAGGCGAGGAAAGTAAGAGCAAAATTGGTATGCCAACATCTATGTGTGGTATGCCTCCGTGAAGGCCGGAAATCATGTTGGCCACTTAAAGTAGATTATACCATTTTAATTCTTCAATAATTAATTTAATAGTAATTTAAGTGGTTTATTAATGCTTAAATAATAAATAAATAATTCGCAGGAGCTCCCCGACGAGTTCGTTATGATGACACCGACAATGCAGTCGTTTGAGAAGAAGGATGAGACAGCGGACTTGGAGCAGCACCATAGGAGTCAGTGAGAGAGAGAGAGGGGGGGGGAAGTGTGAGAGAGAGAGAAGGAGAGAGAGAAAGAGAGAGAGACTATGAGAGAGAACGAGAGAGAGAGAGACTAAGAGAGAGAGAAAAAAAAGAGAGGGAGAGAGAGACTAAGAGATAGAAAGAGAGAGAGACTATGTGAGAGAGACTAAGAGAGAGAAAGAGAGAGAGAGAGAGACTTAGAGAGAGAGAACGAGAGAGAGAGAGAGACTAAGAGAGAGAGAAAGAAAGAGAAAGAGAGAGAGAGAGAGACTAAGAGAGAGAGAAAGTGAGAGAGAAAGTAAGAGAGAGAGAGAGTGAAAGTGAGAGAGAGAAAGAGAGAGAGAGAGAGAGACTAAGAGAGAGAGAGAGAAAGAACGAGAGAGAGACTAAGAGAGAGAGAGAGTAAGAGAGAGAGAGAGAGAGAGAGAGTAAGAGAGAGAAGGTAGTCAGAGAATGGAGAGAGAGAGAGAGTAAGAGAGAGAAGGTAGTCAGAGAATGGAGAGAGAAAGGAGGACAGAAAAGGGAGAAATTAGAAGTATTTATCGAGGAAAAACGAGCGGGGAAAACTTAAGAAGGGATGAGAAAAGCGAACGCTTTAACAAGTCAAATTAATGAAAGAATTGAAGTAAAAGCAGCAGTCGAGTTCATCTCATATTTTTTTTCTTACTTAATTTTATTTACAGCACCAACATCTTGTCCTCTTTATTTACAGCACCAACATCTTGTCCTCCCCCTCAAGAGCAGAGTGGGGCGCATCCTGATGAGCAGAAGGTAAATTGGTTTTTATTAATAAATAAGTTTATTAATATACTTATATATATATATAACATAATATGGATAACATTAAAAATTTCGCTTATCTGTCGACTTGTTAAGATTATTGTGTAGACGTGGGTTTCCTGGAAATTGTAGTATAGAAGAAGTTATTGTGAAGCGGTCGGGCGATCCTCTTGGCTTTCTTCGGATATTTCAAAGTGGAAAAAATGATTTGCAGTAAGTATTGTTGATAGAATCAGAAATAGTTGTAATTTATTTTAAATGGGAAACGAAGAAAAAAATGCATATTAATTATTTTTAGTGATCTTTTCTATTGTAACTAAAGATAATAATTATAGTAGTAGTTATCTTAAATCCAATCAAGAAGAAAAGCACTAACATAAATAATACATGGTTATAATTTCTATTGCTATGACTTGTGCAGGATGATTATTATGGGTACACGTGGTTTACCAACAAATGGTAGCATACAAGTGGTTATTGTGAGTTTTACTCTCGATTCTGAACGGACATGGGTTCGTGATTAATGAATAAATTAGAAGTTGAAAGCTGCTTTGCAGTAGATGTAGTAAGCACAACTAGTAATAGTTGTAATAAATTTTCACCAGTGGGAGAAAAAGAAAAAAAAGCTGTTAATTATTTAGAGTGATTCTTTCTAATCTGTGTAATAAGTATATTAATTATAGTAATAATGCATAGATTCAATCAAGAAAAAAACTGTAAATAAATAATATATAGTTATATTTTCTATTGTTCGTAATAATGATAATAAAATTAATAATAGCAGATAACTTGAGTAAGGTTGAATAGTATAGGTACATGTGGTTTACCGGAAAGTGGTAGTATACAAGTAGTTTATGCGAAGCAATTTTGGTGATTGATCTGGTGTATGAAACTGCTGAATTTGGCTTTGTCACCCCCCCTCCCATCCCTCCCCCAGCCTGGAGTTGTTCAGGGACCGTGTAGTGAAGCCGATAGTGATAAATAAATTAATTTTAAAGATGAGAAAACTCTGCTGGAAATGTAGCAAATAGAACTATTAATAGCTATAATGTTTTTTTTTTACAAATGAGTGAATAATAGTTGCAATAATATCGTAAATAGTTGTAATGTAATAACGAGAGAGAATTAAAAAGGATATTGTGATAATTTGTATTCTGCATAATTGTGATGACAATAGTTACTGAAATATTGTATTGAATAATGTCCAATCGATTAGCTTCTTCCTTTCCAGCCAGACGACGAGAGCAAAGAAGGAGAAGGAGAAGACGCAGAGGAGATGATGTACTCGGAGTACGCTGCGCAAGGAGACACCACGTCTCTTCCTCCTTCGCAACTGCCGCAAGTCATTCTGACGAGTGGAGACAGCGAGGTGACCAAAGTTCAAAGATCATTGATCAAGGTATAACGACCAGTTAAAAGACAATTTGTGACACGGCGAAGCCCGTGAAAAATGATTAACGGCGAGTAATTAACTATCGAAAATGTTACGTATCGGAAAGAAATAAGTATTATAAGAAAGCGGATAGAAGTAGTAACGTGAAGAAAACGTCGAGATAATTACTTGCTCATTTTGTCTTGCTGTCCAAAATGAAAAAGAAAAAAACGAAAAAAAAATTTCTTCAAATAATGCTGAATGGTTTCACTTTTTTATATAATTGAATTCATTTTTAATATTATACCTTTTTGTAAATTACGAAATACTAATCATGAACACGAGAACCGTTTAGACATGCGATTCGACACCGAAGTTTGCGCGTCAACAGACGATTCGAGTTGGCCGAGGGGAAGAAGCAGAAAGCGATGTACAAAAGGAAGAAGAAGAAGAAGAGAAAGAGGTCGGATGGGAAGAGGAGAGCCAGATGGATCTGCAGGTATACACATAGACACATAGATATATATTATATATCTTTTATTTTTATTATTATTTTAAGAAGGAAGAAGGACGATCAACTGAAGATAATTAATAATTAGAACGCTTTAAAAAGATCTATAACATGAGGAATAATCCACATCAAAATTTATGAGCAAAAATTCCAAATTTTCGCAGAGAAGAGTCATACCAATCTGCAGGAGCATGCATATAACTGTCGTCTATTTATTTATATTTTAAAGGATTGTTCTTTCATAAAAAAAATAATTCTAAAAATCCACCTTTGAATTGCCGCGCGCATTCGCTCTGAGGGTAGGCTATTGCGAACCCACCTCTAAAGAGAACGAATACGTATTTGTTGCAATCAATGATTTTGGAACGCTTAAAAGCACCTATTATATTAGGAGAGATAGAAATTCATATCAAAAACGAGAATTCCAAATGCAGCTCTTGATTTGTGAAGGGCTCAGTCTATTTTTTTCCTCGATTACATTTAAAGATCCTTTCTAGTTGAAGGAGTTGGAGAAGTAATTCTGCTTCTTCCCTTCCCTTTTCCCTTCTTCACACCCATTAAGCATTTCAAGCAAGGCTTTGAAAAGCTTCGGAGGCTCCTCTCTCTCTCCCTCTCTCTCTCTCTCTCTCTCTCTCTATAGCTCTATCTCTCTCTCTCTAGCTCTATCTCTCTCTCTCTGTCTTTCGCTGTCTCTGTCTGTCTCGTACTTTTGCTTACTTTCTTTCTCTCCATCTGCTGTTGTGCAGGGCTCGGTATTTCGAAAACAGTTTTGCCTATCTCAAATGAAAGCTAATTGGTTTTTACACTTTCGGCAGCCGTCTTTCATCCCTGACTTCATGAAGCAATAAGGAGCAGAAGAACGTTTGAATGTACCCAAAGTATGGAATTGTAGTGCATTTTAGAAAACAGAATAGTAAACCCGAAATTTTTTATATCGAGTCAAAGACCACTTTAGTCAATATAAATCTTTCTACAAGCTGCAAGACTTATTACACCTATAACTACGTATTTATTATTCTATTTGGCAGTGACTTCTAGACCGGCAAGGACGCCTCCCCCTTTTTCCAATTCGGCAAGAACGACTCCCCCCTTTTGCAATTCGGCAAGAACGCCTCCCCCCGAAATTTGACCTTCATATTTTTTTGCGGCAAGAACGACTCGCAGCCCTGCATCATCCCTTACTGTGATTCACCCATAGAAATGCAGCGTACCCTTTGTCATTCACGATCTGCTTCTGTCTATTTCTCTCACTCTTCATCTCTCTCTCTCACTCCCTCTCTCTCTCTCTCTCTCTCTATCTCCTCTCTTTGTCTCTCTCTCTTTCTCTCTCCCTCTCCCCCTTCTCTCTGTCTCTCTCTCTCTCTCGCTCGCTCGCTCTCTCGCTCTCTCTCGCTCGCTCTCTCTCTCTCGCTCGCTCTCTCTCTCTCTCGCTCGCTCTCTCTCGCTCTCTTTTTTCTCTCCCTCTCTCTCTCACACACACTCCCCTATCTCTGTCTCTATCTCCCTGTCGCCGTACCTCTCGCTCAACCTGACCAAATAAGTAGAAAAAAAACAAGACAAAAAACACAGTTTCTTGAAATTTGTTGTCTCATGGTTTTAATCCGTTATTTGTCGCTTGAATGAAAATCAAGCCTATTTTTCTTTTTAATACCTTGATTTACTCTGTTTTTTAATATATAAAAAGTTAACCAGGTTTATGGATTTTTAAAATTAAGCTGCTACTCTTGGTCATCTTATTCGGATGGACCCTTATCAGATATCATTTATTCAGGCTTCTGGAGTCACGGACACGGATTCTCAGGCGGACCCCTCTGCTTCCTTTGGCGACATCTTCGTGGACGCCGAGAATGATGGTGACGTCAGCGATGAGCTTTATCGAAGGTCGGTCTGGAAGAAGAGGAGAAGTGGTCAAAAAGAAACGCCGCTTTTCCTGAGATTCGAGTACGGGGATCTCAGTGCTATCAGATGATAGAGATTTAAAAAAATTGTACCACTTGCACCAGGATAATTTGGAATATATTTTTTGGTATATAGGGGAAAAAACATATCGATTTATTTATATTCTGAACTACCGGCTCTTCTACAGTTCTTGTGCGTTAATGGACAGTCGTATTTCACATCTTATATCAACCTTAGTCGTTATCATGGTTTAGCTAACTAAATTTATAAAATTAGATTGAAGGAAAAGTGTCTGTTTTAGACTTTTTTTCTCATTCGCATATACTCTCTAGTTATGTCCCAACATCTAGGCCAGGCTGAGTTCACCCATTGCCTTGCACAAAGTTTCAAAAGAACGTGTAAAGGCTTCTGAAGGTTCTTGTTAAAAAAAAAAAGCCGCTGTTTTCTTTATGATCTTAGCCGTGAAATAACTCCATTCCTGATGGATGTATTGAATGAATGTTATTATTATTTAACGTGCAGCGGCAGCGGGAGCACCACCTCAACAACAACCACGACCACGACGATCACTTCCTCATCGAGCAACAGCAGCATCTCTTCAGCTTTCTCCGGAATGACAAACGTCGACTTTGTCGGTGCCGGGATTACGGTAGCACCGGAAATTGGCGGATCGGATGGAAGTGGAGGCAGAATGAAGAGGAAAGTGAGAGTAGGCAAGGTCGACGAGAAAGGGGAAGGAGAAGGAGGAAGTGCTGAGAAGGTACTGTTTTGACACCATAATTATGCATTTATTTGGTCAATATAAGAATTGACTGGGGAAAAAGCAAACCGAATATTTTATTGATTTATTATCCACAACAGGCTGCTAAATGACGATGTGGAATACTGTATTTTCTTCCACGGTATTACCAGACCCGACGGAATTTTATTCGTAGAAGGTATACTGTATCTTACAGAAGTATACAAATTGGTGTCTTGCTACGGTGTCAAATTGTCATGGTTATGTAAAAAAAGAGGCTCCTTTTTAAAGCGTAGTTGGCGGTACTTGAATGTCGCTAATTATCGAAATCAATGATACGGTCAATGGTGCCAATGCCTTCCGGATTCCTGACGGAAGCATGAAGTGAAGCAGTAAAGAGTGTTCTCTTTCTTGATTCTTCTTCCTTCCTTTTCTTGTACAAAAATTCTCTGCAGACCGTGTTCAAAAGTCCTATCATGCGAGCTGGAAATTGTTCACAATATTAGTTGTGTTTTTATTCAATAGATATACAAGTTAATATGAGTTAATTTGAGAATAACCTAATGAAAAGTGAAATAAATCGATACTTTAAGGTCGGCCGACTACAGTCGAGCTGTTCCAACAACAGCACGAACTCGAATCGTCTCGCCTTTCGTTCGTTCCCGCTGCGCAATTCGACTACTCTGAATCGGTTCGAGTCTGAATTGTTTTGTGTTCGCGGCAGCCACACTTCAAGAATTTCACCCTATGGGAGCTTTACGGTAATTCAGCTAGCAAAAAGACAAAGATTGCTGATCTTTTCTTCATTTTTTAGCTTGCTTTCCAGCTTCAGGAAACCAAAAAAAATTTCATTCGTCTATTTTTCCAAGAAGTGCTCATATTCAGGAAATAAAAGATGCGTAATAGTCCATTTCAAGTTATATTTGTATAATTTAATGACCTTGTAAGAAGAATAAGACGAACAGGAAAAAGGAGGTAAGAGGCCCAAAAAGCAGGATGGGTTCGATGTTTCTTCATAAATGCCCCTCAAAAACATGATCGGGTAGCTCTTTGGGGAAGCCATCAATCTGGATGGGTCTGTCAAAACGACAGTACTTTTTCCCTGAGAGTACGGTATCTCGCATTTTTGTTTGGATTGCTTTATTTGCATTAACAAATATCAGAATGCGAAAAATAACGTTAATAGAAGATGGATTTCTCGTCGATTAAATTATTTTTGTAACCCTATTTCTAATTGCAGAATTCCACCATCTCTGGAGAGTAAGAAGCACTCTCAAGATGTGCAAGCCATGTTCAAGCCACCTCCGCAGCAACACTTCTTGACATCGACCAGATATCAGGTACAGGGGAAACAAGGATGGTCCCGAGGGTACCCCAAAAGTGGGTGGGTAGGGGTCTTTTGGGCGCCGAAAGGAAGGTAGGGTTATGTAGAATTTAATTTTTTTCAAATCAAAAACAGTATGGGGTTGTGCCTGATTAAAGCTCAAAAACAGGGTGGGTGCTCCGTTTCGGACCGGCCTTTTTTACCTTGATCAGTTAAATGTTTTTCTTCTTCTCTTCTATTCTGTAAGCAGAAATTACTATTCGCAAAAGCGCCAGCAAATGGGAGAAGAAGAAAAAGAGGAGAAACATTTTTCATCGTGGTAATGCATTTCTTTTTATTCTGTATTATCCGTCACTATTGTTTACTTGTATTTTTATTAAATTATTATTATTATTATTCATGAACGATTAATTATTTTAATTTCCCATAAAGAAACATTAATAGCTACACTAGCAAGGAAACCATTGTACTCTGTAGTCCGCCTGCGTAACAAATGCTGTTAAAGGAAGTATCCGGCGAATAATTCTACAGTAGCGCCAGAGAACCACTTTGAATGCGCGCGCTCATAAAGTTGCCTGTCGCTCGGTCGAGAGAGCATGTGAAATAGGAGGGCGGCTCTGTCCTACCATAGCTAATTCTCTACCCGCCAGTTTTCGCGTTACTATTGCTCACAATATAATGGGAGAAAATCGCTCAACCTTTCTCTATATATGTTTTACGCCAAGATGAGCTTATCCATACAGACAAAAAGACATGTTAATTATTCCCCGGATACCTCCTTTTATTAACTAAGTTGAAAAAGTTTATGATACTATCAAAGTACTAATTCAGGAATTGTTTACTATCACTGTATTATTATTATAAAATCGAGGTAAAAAAAATTTTCTTTTGTTGTTGCTGATTATGTGCTGACAATAAACTTCACAATTTCACTTTAGCGACTCACACCATCGACCTTCGCGAATCTGGACAGCTGTGACAGCGAGAGATCGGAGAAGGACGAGCAGAGCAGCAGAGAGGGCGACTCCCAGGAGAAGGTGGACTTTCTCTCTCTCCCTCTCTCTCTCTCTCTCTCTCTCTCTCTCTCTCGTTCTCTCTGTGTTTCTTCATCCCATTTCATTCATTTTTCACTCTCCCTCCCCTTTTCGTCTCTGTCTTCGCACTCACTCTCCCTCTCTTTCTCTCTCTGTCATACCTCTCTCTCTCTTTCTCTCTCTCTCTCTCCTCTCTCTCTCCCTACTACGCTTACTCATAATCAGCTTTACCCTTTATCTCTATCTCTCTCCTCTTTCTCACTCACACACACACTCACTCCCTTTCGCTAACTCTCTCCTCTTTTTTCCTCTGCCCCTTTTCTCCTTCTCTCTCATTCCCTCTTTCTGGTTCCCAGATTCTCTCTTTAACTCTCTCGCTCTTTCGTTCTCGCTCGTTCTCCGTCTCTCTAAGCTTGTCTGAACATTTCCATGCTCTTATATTTTTCCCCACTTCTATCCTATATCTCATATGATTTCTGCATCTCTCTTACTCTTATTTTGAAAACCTTTTCTCATAAGGCATCATTACTTTTCCTTCTTCAAGGTGCCCACCAAAGAAGCACTCGAGCCAACGCGACTGTTTCTAGGCAAGGATGACTTTAGTCAGTTAATTCTTTTTGTCTTCTCTCTCTCTCTCTCTCTTTTCTCTCTTTCTTTCTCTCTCACTCTCTCTCTGTCTCTCCAAACTCTTACAAATTTTCTACATAATAAATTGCTAGAAATATCTTTACTATTATTACAATTATTATTTTATTTTTTTAAAGTTATTGTAAATATTTTTTTAAATTATTTATAATAATGATTATATAAAAATTTAAAGGCACTCGCCCAATCACGCGGCAGAGCAACTCTTTCTATGAGAAGAGAGTGACCGCGCCACCACGACAGCAACGGAAGCGACCGTCGGTTGAGGAAGACACTAGAGAAAGTGAGGCAGGAAATTTAAAGATTCAAAAATAAAAGTCAGGAGGGAAATTTCAATTTTCAAAATTATGTAATTACAAAGGAGGAAGTTTTCTTTATGTCTGATTCAGGATCATAGTTTAATTAATAATTTTTTGTAGGTAGAAAAAGGCATTTACATGAATATGTGCTTTTCACAGCTGTCTTTTAATTTATTTACTTTCGGACTCCAGAGTGTTTTGCTATTGCCACAATAACATTTGCACCCTCTGCCTCTCTGTTCATGTTATATCCTTCTCTCTCCCTTTCTCGCTCGCCCTCTTTCGGTCTCTCTCTCTCTTTCTCTGTTTCTCTATCTCACTTTCTCTGTTTCTCTATCTCTCTCTTTTGCTCTGTTTCTCTCTCTGTCTCTCTCTCTCTCTCTCTTTTCAGCTGGCAATCGTGCTGAACGGAAGCGAAGCGGTGCTGTGCGCCTCAACGAGTCGATTGCAGTTGTCAGTTAATGCGTGAATTTATGCATAGCTTCTTCTTCACTAAACTCGACGTAGCTACAGTATCCCCTTGAACACTGACAATCCATTAATTACTGTAAGCTACAGTATCCCCATTAATTGTGAACAGAGGTATCTATCTATTTATTAATTGGTATTATTTTAGTTTACTTTGAAATGATGTCTTATTTACAAAACTATGCGAATTTTCACGTTTCTATTTTTTCACAAATAAATTTGGATTGAAAGTTCTTATTCTGCGTCAACTTTCAGCAATTACCCGAACTCCCCTGTTCATGGTGGCTTTTTTTTATTTCTTCATATCCTTCAGAAGAAGCAAAGACATTTTTATATTTGCTTTTATAAAATCAATTCATGGTCTATTTTTATTTTTCTCCATTAAAGAAGTGAGCATCTCGAAATTCTGATGTGAGTTTTGTATGACAGGAGCCTCTTGACGATGAAGTCTTCACGTCTTTCGTTGGCGACAACAATTCTACCGTGGTCAAGGACAGGGAGACAGCTGCAGCAGAAGAGGAGAAGACAAAAGCTCGATCTCTCCGCTCTCCCTCCTTCTTCCTCTCCCCGTCTCTGTGCTCTCCTCCTTCGTCGTCATCTTTCGCCGGCAAGCCTCCCTGTGTCATGGCGCAGAAGTTGCTGAGTAAGTTTTCCCAGGTGTAAATTGATTAGTATTACGGCACAAAAGCATCAGTGATTGTTAAGACGAAAACAAAATGCGACTAGGGAGGGGAAAATATCTGTCATACCAGATTAAAAATGAAGTTGTGCAAAAGTACTATGGCTAGTAAATAAACAGTAAATAATAGTAATAATGTCTAAAACAGGACCTCCCTTTGTGCGCGCCCACTCCTCGGGAGCTCTCGAGATGGGCGGGTCAGCGAGAGCGAGAGAAGAGGAAGATCTGCCGTCGTTCTATGAGCAGGTTAGAGGGGGGAGGGGTGGGAGGGAGGCCCTCTTTAAATTTATTAATTTTTCTATATCTTTAATAAATCAGTTCTTCCCAATCACTATCATGACGGGTTTCATTTAAATTTATAATGTTTTTTTTAGATAAGGTTTCTTTTGAACTTCAGTTTGTGAAATGTAGATTTACACTTTTAAAAATTTTATATAAACGAAAGACGCCGTTTAATAGTTGACAGACTGTTAGGGAAATAATTGTTTAAGAAAGTACTACAACGAACTTTGACGGGCTTCAAATGTGTGGTGGATATTAGATTGTAAAAAATAAAGTTTTTGTTAATCTTAGATTTTGACAAAATATTGATTGATGGTTTACTGTTTTAAGCATACACTTCAGTTAAAAAAATTTAAATAAATGAAAGACGCCGTTTAATAGTAGGCAGACTATTAGGGAAATAATTGTTTAAGATGGGTACTGTAACGAACCTTGATAGGCTTCAAATGTGTGATAGAGATGAGATTGTTAAAAAAGGCTTTTTTTTTAAATTTTAGATGTTGACAAAATATTGATTGAGGGTTCCCTGTTTTTAAGCATTCTCTTTCATTGCAGACCTACGGCTTGTCCGTGCTTGAGGACGTCGACTGCAAGAAGTTCAGCAAGGCCTACGGGAGCATTTCGGCAGAGACGCTCGCGCATGAGATCGAACGACTTGGAGATGCATTCACGTAAGGGAGAGAGAGAGGTAGAGAGAGAGAGAGAAACGAGAGAGAGAGAGAGAAACGAGAGAGAGAGAGAGAGAGATAGAAGGGAATAGAAATGGAGAGGGAGAAAGATGGAGAAACAGTTAGGGAAAGGGAGAGACAAAGCACGAGAGAGAGAGAGAGTGAGTACTAATCGTAAGTATCTGTATTAGAGAGATGTTCTTGCTTGCAGAGATCACTTCATTCTCATCGACTGCCGCTTTCCCTACGAATACAGTGGAGGGCATATTAAGGGGGGTTAATGTAGGTGTAAATAGACAGAATCAACAATAAAATGGGAGTTTGACAAAATTAAAACATATGTACAGAAGAATAACTTCTAATTACTTATGTATATATCAGAGGATTCTCTTGTTGTTTTCGTTGGGCCATGACGTATTTGAACGAACAGACCGATTCGTTATTGAGAATGATTTTAAATTTTTTGTGGCAGTAAAAAACAGTTTAGTTGCGGCATGAAGAAAGCAGATACTGCTAAAGGATTACATTGCATAATGTTGGGGCTGCATTATAAAATTTTATCTTATTGTTAGTTAAAGTGTAGATATACTTTCTTGTTCAAGAATTTTTTCTTGCAGTATGCTATCAACATTCCCGCGGATGAAGAGATTGAACCGCACTTTTGGAACCGAGAGATGCGAGAGGGAAAGGAGAAAAAGGAGAAGAAGGAAAGCAGATTCCCCATCTTCTACTGCGAGTATTCGCAAAGCAGAGGACCTTCTAGGTTAGGAGAGAGAGCAAGAGGGAGAGAGAATTACAGGAAGAGGGAGTGTGAGATTTAAAGAGAGAGAGAGAGAGAGAGAGAGAGAGAGATAGAATTAGAGGGAACGAGAATTCTTAATGACTGTGCAAAAAGAAAACAAGCAGATGGCAGATTATATAATATAAATCAAGAAATTATGTGAACATTTTTATACTTATCAATGTTACTTACAGTAGGCTTTGTGCGGTTTGAAATTTAATACTTTGGTTGTTATTTTGGAATAAAAAAATTGATTAATTTCATAATATATTGATTCAATACTCTGATTGCTATATGATGTAGAAATTAATTAATTTAAGATTTTCACATTGAAGATTTCTTGTTTAATTAATTGTAAGTAAATTTTGCATTGGACATCTTAGTAATTGAACATTTAGATAATTTATTCAAATGTTTTTTTTTATTTATTTTAATAATTTTATAATTTTTTAGTGCCGATGCCCTGCGATCGATAGACAGGAAGATACACACATTTCCGGAGCTGGACTATCCGGAGATATATCTCCTCGACAAAGGATATCGAAACTTCTTTCGGCAATTGAAGGATAAGGTATGTTTTGTTGAGCTTTGGTCTATACCAGACTTCCATAGACACGTTATGTTTTGAGCTTTGTTCTTGACCGGATTTTCATAGATGCGATATATTTAGAGTTTGCTCTTGGCTGGATTTCCTTAGATACTGTGTCTTTTAAATTTTGTTCTTGATCAAATTTCCTTGGATACGGTATGTTTTGACCTTTGGTCTTAACGGGTATTCCATTGCTGTACGTTTCCACTGATAGCTTTATCTTCCAGAAGAAGCATGTCCTCTGCGATAAGCGCTCCTACGTGGTGATGCACAAATCGGACGAGTTGCTCCTGTACAAGGCACAGCGCGACAGGAAGCAGCAAACGAGCAAGGTTGGATTTTTAACGACTTGAGGATAGGGTTTCTTTTTAACAAAGTGCCAAAACCTTATTTGAAACAGGTATTGCTTGAGATGTTAACTGGTATGTAGTGCCCCTGAGAAGAGGACAGTTCGACATTTTTTTAAATAATAATTTAGAGCATATAAAACTATTTGGTATATTAGTTTCAAAATCAATATATGGTATATCAATAAGAAATACCAGATGATCTATCGGTCATGTGGAAAGGATTTTAAAAAAATGGCTCTTTTTTCTAATAGAAAATTGTAACGACGCTTGTAGTTTTCTCTTAATACTATAGTGCATTAGAAAGCTGATGGAGCAGCATTTGGCAAAAAAAGGTGTCGTCTCTTTATTTTAGAACCAAAAGCGGCGCTCTCTGCGTGATCTGGAGCGAGATCGTGAGTTGTTACTCTTTTAATATGTCTAATTAATGTCCCTAGACAAGTTTCTCTTTCCCTTTCTTTAGTATCTCTAGACAAGTTTCTCTTAACCTTTCTTTAGTATATCTTGACAAGTTTCTCTTTCCCTTTCTCTCTCTCTCTCTCTCTCTCTCTCCTTTCTCTATCTCCCTTTCTCTATCTCCCTCTATCTCTCTCTCTCCCCTTCTCTTTCAAACCTCTCCCTCTTTCTCAGTTTCGGGTGAAATTTACACGAATCCCGGCGTGAAGACGCGCAGCTTCACCGCGGCGCCGGACACTAGCGAGAGAAGGGCCGTGCGACGGCAACGGAGGAATCTGGCTCTCGAGCAGAAGGAGAAGGTACGGTAATGAACTGGTTACTGTAAGAGGGAGTGGGTGGGGAGGGGGGGTGTTATAGGCCTAAGGTTGAGGGGGGGGGGGGTTGCTCGACAGCCACCTCTCACTTTAACATTCTTAACTCTAGAGAGAGAGAGAGAGAGAGAGAGAGAAAGAGAGAGAGAGAGAGAGAGAGAAAGAAAGATAGAGAGAGAAAGATAGAGAGAGAGAAAGAGAGAGAGAGAAAGATAGAGAGAGAGAGAGATCTCGTTGCAGTGATTCGTTTAGAACAACTGTCGACACATGCAATAGGCGGTTTTAATGTTGGCGTAAGAAAGATACAATTTTGGCGATGACGTTTCCTTGGTCTCTCCATATCCTTTTAATCTAGACCAAACATTCGTAAAAGCTAACTAGAAAACTCTCTGGCTGTTGAATAACAATTTGGTAAAAAGATGTAGTTTCTCACAAATATCCTTAAATCTCTTAAAGGCTATAATTTATTACGGGAATGGACTGGGTTCTCTCTTTTATCGAAAAAAAAAACGATTTGTATTTAGGCACTAAAATAATTTCTACGAAGTTTTAGGATATTTATTTCGCCTGACATTCCAGGAAGTCTCGCCACGGTCGAAGAGCGGAGACGACGGCACGGAAAAGGAAGGATGCAAGAGTGGTGCCGAGGAGGTCGACAAAGGCCCCCGCCTCCCTCCGATGTCCTCGTCGGACAGTGAGGAGAACAACAAGGAAGAGCCCGAGAAGCGGAGGGACCATCCTGAGACCACCCCTCCCTTTCGCTCGCGCCCCCAACTCGGAGTCCCGCACCGCAGCCTGAGACTTCGTCTAAATCTCTCCAGTGAAGAGAGTGCACCATAGATGGAGAGACAGCTGGAGTAGAGAGAGAGAGAGAAAGAGAGAAGCAGTGCTGCTAATGGTATATGGGTAGGGTAGTGTTGCACTGGGTAGTTTAAGGCGTGGGTATGTTATGGATGATTAGGGTACTTTAGGTTTGATTAGAGTACTTGGATATTTTAAGGACTTGACTAAGGGTGTAGCGTAAGAGATACTAGCATTTTGTAGTGACCAAAATTGCCGTTTTTAAGCGGTAAATTTTCTTCTTATAATTAATTAGCCACAGCACTCTGCTTCTCGCTTTCTCGTCTCTCTTTTTGAGTTGGCATAAGCTCTGCTCTCCTCCCCCCCCCCCTCCTGTTTCCTCATCAGTTCTCCATCCATTGGTCCTAAGATCCCCAAGCTAGATTGAGAGATCTTAACTCGAAAGTTCTCCAAGCCTCTCCCAGCTCCCCTGTCGCAATTTCTTGTATCATCCACCCACTCATTTTGTTGCTACTCTAACGCACTCGGTACTCGTGTTTATGTGTGCTTTTTTCGGTACTTGGCGCTTTTTTGACCTTTACGGCTTTTCTTCCTTGAGAACTTTTTTTCCGTTTCCGGTCCTGTGCAATTTGACATGAATGACCACCCTCGCTTTCTTTTTTTTCTATACGTCCTAATAGTATTTCTTATCATCTTGACATAACGGAGAAACCAGGCTTCATCTCATTATTAATGAACTTTTTTTCTTATTACTTCGAAATCGAAACTCTTAAATGTGCTTTTCTTCAGCATCGTCTACTCACTATTGCGATTGTGTGCAAACATCGGTTTATACTTCTTCCGATGCCTCTCTCCTCCTCTTTCTTTCCCACTTTCCGTTCCTTGTCTATCTCCAAGACATTCGTTTTATTTCTAACACACTAATAATTAACATTTCTAACTGACTAATATTTTTAGATATTTTTTAAAAGTTATTTGAAGTTGTTATAATAATTATACTTATTATTACTGAATTTATCTAGGCTTGCCCAGATTTGGAGAGATTTATAATTATACTCGTCCCCCATCTCTCAGTGCTTGTATCTCATGACCCCCACTTGGAATCTCGATTGTTCGACTGGCATTTACATATATATTTATGGTCCCGTTCACTGCCTGTATGCGATATACATTTGCTTTTTTTCATTTATGTTGTTTCTTTCCTTTATACTAGCTTTAGTAACTCGGAAATTTAACCATGTATCATGCGTTCTTTTCCTCTCTCTGTCTATCTGTCTCTCTCTCTCTCATCCTGTCTCCGTCTCTCACTCTCTCTCTCTCAGTGTTCTTTTAACTAAAATGAGAATCATCTGTCTAAGTAGGCTTGATTACCAGCCTACAGTTTGAAGCCTTCGCGTTTTTCTTGGCGATATAAAACATAATTCGAGAATGATTGGAAATGAAAAAAAAAGTTTTCGAACCCGAATGCACATTAAAGATTCAAGCACAATGTCAACTCATCCTTTGGCATGAAGAACATCAGCAAGTGGTAAATGTAACATGCGAGGAAATCTTGGTCTGATTTCGAATCCGTTTAAGTCAAAAGTTATTGACAATTTCTATCAATAAATTAACAGTCTATGCTAATCTGAATACGAAGCAGATTTCTTTTGGAACCGTACATTCCCCCATAAAAGAAGTCTTTGATGACGGCATGAAACGAATTCTTTTAAGAAAACGACTGCTTGACACCGCCGAATTTAACTCCGACGAACTTAATGCTACTAGCAAAAATTATCGGATTAATTAAAGAGCCAAAAAGTCGCACTTGAATACGCTCATTTTTGCCTGACACAGTACATGTGAGCATGTAATTTAGAGAGACAATGGCATAGGAAAGTGAAATAGATTACAGTTGATATTCGTGCTCCTTTATAGTAAGGAGGCCAAAAGAGATTTTCGAAGTCGATAATATAATATTGCTAGTTGATAAAATTAGACAGCTGAAATATCCACGCTGGTTTTCGGTATCATGCTATGGATATATTGAGCATCACAACTCCGTCGATTTTTCGAAAATTGTGTTCACTAAATTATTTTTTAATCATAAATTCATGGAGAAGCATTATTTCCCTGCTTACAGGTAAATCCGTTATTAACACAATTAAAAAAACTTTACTTTTGGATCTCTACTCGGGATTATAAGACGAGATACTCGTGTCATAAAATCTGGGCCAAGATCCACGGCCTCCTTCGACAAAAGAAGTCGAACTAAAATATGGAAAGGTCTTTCCATTTTGTCTATTACAGTATCCCTCTCTTTCCTCATTTCTCATGCTCTCGCTATGATCCTGTTTAAATCTCACCTTCTCTCTCTCTCTCTTTCTCTATATCTCTGTCTCCCTCTTTACTTATCTCTCTGTTTTCTCTGGCTCTCTCTCATTGTCTCTCTGTCTCTCTCTCTCTCATTCGTCCTTCCTCAGCATTGCGGCGGTAGAAAAGCGGGGCGCTTTCGAACCGAATTTTTTTTCTTCAGGAAAACTTTTATGAAAAGGAATACTAGAAAGAGAGACTTTGAACATCGAATGAAAATAAATAGACTGAAGACCTTTTGCACACGTTCTACAGATTTAATAAGAGTTACTTTGTAAGGAGACCAAATACAGCAAGCAAATTCAAAGATAGGTAAAACAAAGCATTTAATACATCTTATATAATGAGAAGAGGAAGCATCTCGCACCAAACATCTCGCATGGTTTCCATGGCACGTCAGGTCATATCTTTCTCTCTGTCTACTGTGCATGAGAATCCGTTTCAAAGCTCACTCTCTCTCCCTTCCTTCTCTCGTACTCGCTCTCTCTCACTCTCTCTCTTTCTCGACCTCTCTCTGAATTCTCGACCTCTCTCTGATTTCTCTCTCACTCTCTCTTTCTATCACTCTCTTTCTCGGAAGACGGATAAGAAGACTGGCTAGAGGAGGCGGCTTCACAGCAGCAGTTAGAGCTTCTCGTCAGTGAGAGAGAGAGAGAGAGAGAGAGCGCGAGAGTAGGGGAGAGGTATATGGATGGAAAAAGAGAGATAGATGGAGCGACGAGGTAGAAAGAGTGAGATAGTGAGAGAGACTGAGACATTCAGAGATAAGTAGAAGGGAGAGAGAAGAGACATTGAGCGACAAAAAGAAAAAGATAGATATCGAGAATGAGAAGGAGATATTTTGGGGCAGTTTTATACATATATATACAATTCAACAACAATAGATGAAGTGACAAGGTTAAATATGTATATCCCTGTATCTCTTGGCTGAAAGTGTGTGTGTGTGTGTGTGTGTGTGTGTGTGTGTGTGTGTGTGTGTGTGTGTGTGTGTGTGTGTGTGTGTGTGTGTGTGTGTGTGTGTGTGTGTGTGTGTGTGTGTGTGTGTGTGTGTGTGTGCGTGTGTGTGGGTGTGAGAGAGAGAGAGTGTTGGAGAAGGAGAATGAACATATGGCTATTTCATGCAATATTTTCGAAACAGGTGAACAATTCATCATCCTTTTATCTACCTCATTTTTAACCATTCGATGGAGCAAGGTTTCAGAGAAAGTATGCCATTTTCACTTAAAAAAATCATAACTTTGCTGCTGAGGTTACCTAATTTACGTGTTTGAAATGTAGGAGTGAGTCAGAAATCAATTGATTTTTCGGCATAAAAAATTAATAATCACACAAATATTCATGTTAACCCTTAAAATGGATATATCCGCTATTGGGGATAAATATTCGGAAATATCGTCACCATCTGCCGCATGTTCTCGCGCATTGCTGACCATGAGTCATAAGCTGGCTGAAAGTGATATTTTGTCAGAGATTCTCATTGCGAGTCCAGTCAGAACCGGCAACGTCCATGCAGACTGCAGAATGGAGCAGGATTAAAGGAGCTAAAAACATACTCTTAAAGTCGAGCCTTTTTACTAACACAAGGGCGAAGGAGGGTGTGTTTTAGAGAGACGCTGTCGTCATATTTAAGGAGTAAGCGGAAGGGAATGGCCGGGAAGTGTATATGCTAATCTACAAAGAGAAGGAGATATTTTTTCCTATTCATATTGGAGAAAAAGAATGAGAGTAGCTCTGTATGTAGTTGCTAGTGATGGTCGAATGTGTGTTGTCGGTATTCGTGAAAGTTAGAAAACTGTTTTCCTTGCAGCCAAGTCGCGCTACTCGATGAATCATGTGTTTATTGTTGATTATTGTTGATTTTCGTTAACGGGGAGATGATGGTTACGATGTACTATACACATAAATAAATTATTTATTAAATAAATTAATGCTCTGTCAATATTATCAAACCCGCCAAAAAACCCGCGATGCTGACCCGGATGAACCGGCCGGTCGACCGAATAGTCATTCCCTCCCAGGAGATCTTCAATAGGGTCGTGTCTGATGTAAATCGACTTCCTAATCATTTTCGTTGTTGTTTTTAGAATTAGTGTATTGTTTATGATTTTTTTAAACATTGGGCACATTGTGTCATAAATTAGAAAAAATGCTCGAGGTTGCGTTTCCACTTCGTTCTGACCTTAATATCAAATTTGATGTTTTCTTCTTAATGTGATTTTCAGATGGAACTTTTTCAGTATCTGGTCTACCTATCTCTCATTCTAGCTCTCTCCTTTTCTTTTGCACTCTCTCGCTCTATTTCTCTCTTTTAGTCTCTCTCTCTCTCTCTCTGTCCATCCCTCTCCAAAAAAGAATGCTGCTACAAGCGCTCTCAGGTCTACCCACCGCATTCATTTTCACCCGAGAGTGCCTTCCACGTTGGCTTAGCGATCAGTGGAGAATATGGCCGTGTTCCAATCCTAGGGGATGCCAATCTCTAATACCGAGAAGAGATGCTTCGACGGCTATTTTTCATACTCAAAAGAACCTCAAATATCTACTTCAGTAGTTGATGTAATTCGATTAGCAAACAATTAGTTTCCATTCAGTATAAAACAAATGTGGTTTGATATCGTAATTAAAAGGATTTTTCTGCATTATACCAATAAACAATATGCGAATTGAATAAATAGGATGCATAAGACAAGGGTATTTCAACACCACCGAGTAGAGTAATACAGCGATATGTGTATATATCGATGGCTGAGTAAAAAAACATTTTTTTTTTAAAGCTTAGAGATACAACGACATTATCAAATTCATCCTCATAAATACTACACTTTATTCTATAGCACTTCAATCTTGAGAGTAGCGGAGCCATTTTCTGACTCGAACTCCTCGCTGCCTCTCGGCAGGGACGCCCCGGGACAGTCCAGAAAAACGATGTGGAGAGAAGGCGGAGATTCGAGGCTTCTCCAGGCCTGAAGATATATTTCGTCATCTCGTTTCAAAACTATTGTAATGGAAAAATTAATGCCAGATCTTCCTTTTTTCATAATGGGAATAATAGCTGACTGACCTCAATGACCTGGGCAACCTTGTCTTGTCCGACGACGCACTCGTCAAAGCGTACGACCGAGGGACGCGCCTGGTCCTCGCCGTCCACGAGCAGCTCGTCAAGGAGTACGTCGATGGGCAGACCCTCCGCGGTCAGATTCAGCATCTTCAGGCGATGGCGAACACTTGGAATGAGAGCGGCGGCATAAGCTGCGCAGCCGCACCGCGAGTTCAGACAGATGGATAGACGAGTGACGCTCCGATTGGAAGCGAAATCAGCGAGGAAGACGGAGAGGACAGAGGGCGAGGGAGGGACGTGGACGCAGACAACCACTTCGCGGCATTGGAGATCGGCCCAGGCAATGGAAAAAAGCGACTCTGCAGTGCTCTGGGCATTCACCATTACGATGAGTTGGTTGAGATGAAACGATGTGATGAAGGTGTCCATTGAGGGAGCAGGACCTCTGCAAGGGCAGAAGTCATTGGACGCCTAGAGAATGAAAGAAAGAGGGAGTGAGAGGGGGAGAGAGGGAAGAAAGGGAGAGGGAGAGGGAAATGGAGAGTGAGAGAGCGAGGGAGAGAGACCGGAGAGAGAGAGAGAGAGAGGAGAATTGAGAGGGAGAGGGAAATAGAGAGCTAGGAGAGTGAGAGAGGGAGAGAGAGAGTAAGAAAGAGGGATAGCGAGAGAAGAGAGAGAGAAAAGAGAAATAGAGAGAGAGGGGAGAGCGGGAGAGAGTCGAAAAGGAAGAGGGAGAGGGAGAGAGAGAGAGCGAGACATACTGAGGGGGGAAGAAATAGAGAAAAAAGGAATGCCCACCGATCGGGCGAGGACACCCTCCACTCGCTGTTGAAGAACTGGGCTCGCGCAGAGGGGAGATGCTTACGCTGCATGCGCCGACTGCAAAGGGGCGATTAAAGGGAGAGAAGAGAGGGAAAAAAGAAAAAGGCAGGAAAAGAGGAGATGCAAGAGGAGATCTCATTGGATGAAGACATATATAAGTCAATATATATATGAAAAGATGAAAGATAATGAACTGATTATGCGAAAGGAACAAGAAGGTGCAACTGCAAAGGCAATATAAATGTGAATTAGAACGGACCGCAATGCTCTCTCGACAATCGTCCACCTTCGGCAGACTTGTCGCGCCTTGGCCAGCGTGGCGGGTGGCAGCCATTTGAAGATGTCTGCCAGCATCTCGGCGGGCAGCTCGGCCGGCCCGCACTTCTTGTCGACATTGCTGAAGGAGATACAGCTTACAAATGAAAAGAAAGCATGCACAGGACTAATATCCGCGACCTTTTAAATATCTTTTTTCGAATTTCAAATATTGCTAAATAAATAAATATATATAATGTAATATATGTATGTTTCGAATAACAAATTCTTTGGTTCTGCTTTTTTTTAATATGGGGTGTATTGAATTTTTTTGTCTATTAAAAGAGACTAGAAAGGTGAAAAATATAACAGACATAGCGGAAACACAACTAACAACGTTTCCTCTTCTTTCTTCTTTTCTTCTTCCTCCTTCCGTTTCTTCTCCTTTCTTTCTTTCTCTTGCTTTCGTCTCTTCTCCTTCTTTTCCTCCTCTTCCTTCCTTCGCTTCTCTCTCGTTGCCTCTCGGGAAGTCGTGGCAGAAGTGCTTCGCTTTCTCTTACTCGACGACTTCACTTCAACCTCCTTCTTCTTATCTTCTCCCGATGCTGGTCGTTTGCGGGTAGCTAAATAATTAACAAACCATTTCTTTTAATTAACCTTAAATAACACTATTCTAAGCACTCCTACAAGTCACCAGGAAAACCACCGCTTTTCCTTTCATTTCCTATCTGTTCAAACTGAGTGATTGAGAATAATCGTTGACATTTTAATGATATTAATATTTATCTTGAAGATAAAAGTGAAACATAAAATGAAATGAAAACAAGGAAGCTGGCAATAAATGCCACTGTTGACAGCTTGAGAAAACAAAACAGGGTTGGTTAGAGGGTTTGGGGTTCGGAAAATAAAGCTGGGAGAAGAGTTCGAAAAAAATTAAATCTGGAGGGCCCAAAACGGTTGAGGGTCTGTAAAATAGATGTTAGACATGGTAAAGGGAGGGAAAGGGACACCAGACCTGAACGTCTCGCAGTTGCTGTTGCCTGTTTCTCGTTGAGCGTCGCAGTATTCTCATCGATCGGTTTGGCCAATGACATCGTTTAGCTCCTAAGTAATAAGGAAAAAGTTCAGTCAAAGAAATTTCGACGTTCATTTCAGTGATATCCTCCGCCGAACAAAAGAAAAGAAGATGATACAATGAATGCTCTGGTTTTTCAGAATGAGCCTTATTAACTTAGAACGTTTCGGTCACTAATTAGGCTCAACAAAATCATCTTTAGGCTTTGAATTCTCATACTTAGAACTCATTTAGAGCCTAATTATGCTGGGAGGTTACTACGCTGTCATGAGTCAGACCTGTTTCAGCAGAAAGATTCACGGCAGACAAACTCCACCAATCCTTCTCGCATTCTCTCTCAATTATTAGCAGTAATTAATTCTCCCCGCCACTTGTTTTTCTCGTTTTTCTCTTATCCAAATGAAATCTCGCTACTTGCCATATAGTATAGAGCCTTTGCGGCCCCTCCGCGCTCTTATGTTCGACAAATCGTGAAATTTTTTGCTTCAATCGTCCTTGCCTGCCTTCCTACGTATGTATGTACGTACGAACATTTACGTTGCAAACATTTACGCTGGACTATAAAAAAAACCATGAGAGATTCTAGGCAATGCCTCCTACATACATATAACTCTCCTTGAATACTATGCGTTCTCGCTTCCTCTCTCCCAGCGAGTGATATTACATCTAACGAATTACAAATTTAATGATGCAAGACCGGTATGTTGTGACCATAACCAAGCAATCTAAAAAGAAGCAATAAATAAATCTTTAATAAATATAAATAAATGAATTACTAGAAAATCAATACATTTTAAATCAATAAATTCCCCATACTAGATTTCGTCGCCGTCGCTGGCGTAGGCGTCTTCTTCTACACATGGTGCATGTCTTCGCTCACTACTCCTACATCGAGTCAATATATTTAAAAAAAATTATTTTACGTGTTGCTTGGTTATTTCAAAAGGCGAACTTATCAATAATTTATTGGCAATAAAAATGTACGCAAATATTCGTTAAATATTCGGTTTGACTCAGCAACGCAAACATCTTTATTGTCAGCATCTGCCACACATCTTCTCGTGCACTGCTGAGTCATGCATGCGGTGGTAGTAAGTTGTGTTTTGGCAGAGAGAGGCTTTTCGAGGGTAATCAGTACCGGCAACGTCCACAAAGGCTGAGGAAAAGAGCTGGATTTACAGGGACTTCAGAATTTTGAACAATATTTTTACTTTAAAAAAAAAAGTTATTTGAATGTACGAAGTTGAGGGTTTTTTTTTCAACGACCAGTTTGGAGACAAAGAATGTATGAGTAGATTACGGTGCACCATTAACGTATATTTCATCTTGACGATCGCATTTATCCATTCAAGGAAACGGGGAACCACCGGCTATAACATTAGTCTTAAATAACCGTCTATTGTGAAAATTGGTTTTTTTTTTAAATATTTTTCTTTATGTTAATTTTCTACGTAATATGGCTATTTCATATTTCATTTATAAAAATATTTTCCCTGCGAAGTGAACAACTCAACCGCCTTTTTTCGTACTCACTTTTAGCTAAACACCTACCAATCGTGGGCTATATTTCACAGAAAATATAATCTCTTTTTTACGAACGCGAAATCATCATTCTGTGGTTGCAAGTTAACGAATTTATGCGAATCCGTCCGAAAGATGGGGTTGTCTCGTTCTTTCTCGATCATTCTCTCTCTCTCAATACCTCTCTCTGTCTCTCTCTCTCTCTCTATTTGTCTCTCTCTCTCTTTGTCTCTCTCTCTCTCTCTCTTCTCTCTCTCTATATTGGACGACTGACTAGATGAGGCGGCGTCGCGCCTCCAACGCCAGAGAGAATAATCAACTACAATGCCTATAAAAAGAAATTTTTTTTATGATATTTTGTGAAAATAGTATGCTTTAGTAAGATGCAGATGTTACATTTGCAACTCAAGAATGATGGGTGTTGTGAGCGCCGTCGTTGACTCGGTGGTCGTAGTAGCAGTGGCTGTGGACTCACAATCAGAATCTCAGCCGTGGTGTTGGGGGTTGTAGTAGTAGTCGATGTCTCCGTCGTCGTCCTCTCCGTGGTCGTCGAAGGAGAAGACGTCGTCGGATCGACAATGTCCGTGTTGTAGCAGCAAGTCGCATTCTATGCATGGCATACCGCTTGGGCAGAGGGTAGCGAGGCATGCTGAAAGAGACGGAGAAAGCGGGAAAGATGGAGAGAGGGAAAGAGAGAAAGAGAGAGAAAAGGAAGAAAAATTATTCTACTAACCCCACGTCGTATTCGGCTTGGCTCATACGTACGGCCCCAGCAAACGAGCTCCAGAGGCCAGCAAAGCAGCATTGACAATGAATGAAAAATGACGAACCGGCTGTTCTGGAGAGCGGAAAGATGGTACATAAATGAACGGGAGCTGCGCGCAGTGGATGATAGGTCAGCAGTACATGGAGGTTTTTGCGCAATTACAAATAGGTTACATAAATTATTATTTCCACACACCTGGACCAACATTTCGATGGCGAAGAGCGACTAATCTTTTTTTATTACTTTTTAAATGAATCTAATAAAACGGTCGGATAAGATTAGCACAATGCAGATATCATTCTACAAAAAAGACGCATTCTCTTCGTTAACAATAAACCCGATTTTGAGATGACTGATTCGCATAATCTATCCTTTTAACTGATAGAAAAATTTTACTTTGGGTTTTCTTTCTGAGGCAAGCTTTCAGCGAGGTTTTGCCTTCTAAAAACCCCGATTATTTGTGTAAGATGGAAATAATTTTTTTAAATAAAAGTTTTTAAATAATTTTAAATAATAACTTCTTTTCATGAGAAACCGTCCGATGGGAGAGGTGTGTCTCTCTTTCTCTATCGCTCTCTCTCTCCCTTTCTCGTTGTCTTTCTTTTTTCTCTCCTTGTCCTTCTCTCATTCTCGCTTTCTCAGGAAGACTGACTGAAAAGGGGGAGGGGGTGACGTCGAAGAAGAGTGTGAAAGAGAATGAGAGAAAAGAAGAAGAGAAAGAAAGAGAGAGTGATATAGAGATTGGTAGAGAGAAAGAGAGCGAGAGAGAAGGGAGAGATAAATTGACATTGAGAGAGAGAAAAATACAGATCAAGAAAGGCAGGGAGACATTTTGGGAATATTTTCAATTTAACAACGAAAAATAAAGTGACTGGGTAAAATATGCCCAGTGGTTTCATTCGCACGCCTGGTCATATCTCTTGTATACAACATTTGGTCAAAGATTTGAAACAGAAAGACAGTGTCTATAAGGGATTATGAATAACACCACACATACCAGATGTCGTTGCCGTGCTTGTCGTGGAACATCTACTCGTGGTTTCAATGTCACGCCTGGCCATATCTCTTAAGAAAGTACTTCAAACATAGTTTGCAATTGATCTGTCTGTTGTTCACGTTAAATTATGAATAGCACTTATTTCCAATACATTCATCTGGTGCAAACATTTACGCTGGACTATAAAACAAAGTTGAGAGAGTCTAGGCTATGCCCCTCTAAATCTCCTTGAATACTGTGCTTGCTCGTTACTCTCGCCTTGCGAGTGACCAAAGATGTAATGAATGACAAATTTAACGCAATGCCGGTAGGTTTTGACCACGAACAAGTATTTTAAAAGAAACAATAATTAATCTTAAATACAAATCATTACATGAATTACGAGAATTTAATCAATACATTATTAATCAACATATCAATTAAGAAAATTTTATAAATTCCCACTTGATTTCGTCGCCGTCGTCTTCATTCATCTACATATGTTGTATGTCTTCGCTCACCAGTCCAACATCGAGTCAATATTTAATTTTTATTTTTATTTTAAGTGCCGTTTAGTTTTTTCACGAGACGAACTTATGATGATCTCGTATATAATGTTTGAAAGGCTCAAGGTGTTAGTCATAAATCAATAATTTATTGGCAATAAAATATTATAATCACGCGCAAATATTCATCAAATATTAGCGTTGACTCGAGCAACGGAAATGGATGATATATTTGTGTAAATATCCTCTCAGCATCTGCCGCACGTTTTCGCGCACTGCTGAGTCATGAGCTGGTAGTAAGTGGCGTTCTGGCAGAGATTGGCATTTCGAGGGCAGTCAGGACCGGCAACGTCCACGCAGGCTGTAGAAAGGAGCAGGCTGTTCTACTTCAACGACAAGTTTGAAAAAGGCAAATAAGAGCAGCTATGAAATTTTGGTAGCGGAGCTGGAATAACAAATGATGATGTAATAGTGTGAGTACGGTATACGATTTCTTGCACGTCGTATGCTTTCCCATGTGCTCACCTTTATCCATTCAAGGATAACTGAAAGCCACCTTCTACAACAATGCTCTGTATTAGCAATAAGTTGTGAAAGCGTACGCTAAAATTTTTTTTTAAATTAATATTTTGTATAATCTAACATTTCCATATTGGCAGAAGTTAGAAAGAAGTTTCATTTCTGGGAATATCTTTGCCGACTGACTAGAGGTGGGCGGGTTTAGGCCGTTGCCTCCGCCGCCAGGGCATCTTCCGCACGTCTTGGCGCATTGCTGAGTCATCAACTGGAAGTAGGTGGCATTCTGGCATAGGTTCGCGTTCCGGGGGCAGTCCGGGCCGGCCAAGTCCGTGCAGGCTGGAAGAGAGAGAGAGAGAGAGAGAGAGAGAGAGAGAGCGAGAGAGAGAAACAGGGAAAGAGGGAGAAACAGAGAAACATAGTTTCCCTAGTAACAAGCACATATAACATACATATGTATATATATTTTTTAAATAACCAAATTGTTTGGCTAAAGATTTCCAAGTGATTTCAAAGGAACGCCAGTTCAGTTTCTTGCGCAAGACAGTGCAACAAGCAGTCTTATATAGAGAACAGATCAATTAAGAGAATCTACTAATCAATAAATTCAGCATCAAACTTGATCCCGCCGGAGTCGTCACTCCTCCTCCCCCGCCGCACACTTTGCACGTCTTCGGGCACTGCTCCGCCATGAACTGGAGATAGGCCGGATTCGAGCAGAGCGCATCAGCTCCCACGCACTGCGGGTTTATGTCGACGCAAGCTGGATCAAAATTCATGTATTTTTTTTTAGTAAATTACAGAACACACCATAATTTACCAGGCGCACTATAATGCTCAAATAATAAAAAATATATAAATTTCGCTCTGTTCGGGGCTCGAAAATAAATAAATAAATAAAATAAATATGGTAAAACGACTCACTAGTTATCAAGCTAGGCGTCGTCGGTGTCGTAGGCGTGGTAGGAGTCGTGGTTGGCGTGGTCGGTGTTGTGGGGGTCGTGGGAGTTGTCGTAGGGGTCGTGGGGGTCGTCGTGGGTGTCGTGGGTGTGGTTGGGGTCGTGGGGGTCGTGGGAGTGGAGGTGGAGGGCGTCGTCGGATCAACAAGATCGGTGTCGTAGCAGCAACTCGCGCTGAGGCATGTCATGCCGTTGGGGCACAGGGTACCGAGACAGGCTGAAAGAATGAGAGAGAGGGAAAGAGAGAGAACAATTGAGAGAAAAAGAGGGATAGAATGGGGAGAGAGAAAGCGAGAGAAAAGAAAGAAAGAAAGAGAGAGGGAAAGAGAGAGAGAATGGGAGAAGTGAGAGAGAGACAGAGGTTAAGAGAAAAGGAAGGCCAGATATAAAGAGAAATAGATAGCGTGAAGGAGAGAGAAAGCTAGAGAGAGAGAGAGACCAATTCCTTAAGATACTTACCCCACGTCGGATTCGGCTTGGCGCACTCCTTCTGAGCCTCAGCAAACGAGCTCAAGAGGCAGGCAAGCGAGACGACGACGAACATTGGGTGGATCATGACGGACCGGCAGTTCTAGATGTATGACTTGTAATCGACTGTGGAGGAAAGAAAAAATGGACATGAGCCGACCATGTAGCGTGCTGGAGAAAGCGTTTTGTTAAATATCATTATAATTTACTTTTCTATATAGAGAATATATCGAGAATATATCGAACTTTTCGTTAGAATAGATCGAGCTATTGAAGTTCTTTCATTACTATTCTTGGCCGGCTGATATATGTACTGCGATGTAGAGAATAAAACCGCCTGTTACGGTTAGCATAACACATTCTCCTTTCTTTAAAATAAGGCCAAAAAAATGTTTCTACATATGCGCATGATCAATTAAAATTAATAATATAATTGAATATATAAATATTTTAAAGTGTGCAAATTTTCTGTTGGAAAACATCAAGTATGTATGCGAGGCAGATGGAGGACCAAATGGAGAAGAACCAACCGGGGCTTGTGCTGATCTCTTCTCCCAGAGAGACTGCGACTGCCGAGGCACCGTTCGTGGATACAAAGGCGCGCCAGCTGCTTTTCAAGGAGTGATCCATGTTCGAAGGCCGGAAAAAACACGGCTTGCAAGCCAGAACTATTTTTCAGCCAGAACTAAACTTCATTTTGTCTGCTTCCCTCTCTCCCTCTCTCACTATCTCTCACTCCCTCTCCCTCTTTCCCTCTTTCTCTCACTGTCTCTCTCTCCTTTTTGCATCGCCTGTTTCCTCTCTCTGTGTTTTCTTTGTTTCTCTGGCTCTCTCTCATCTTCTGGTGTTAGCTTTTTGCATTTGACAGAAGATTCAAAGATGCAATGGAGGGCCAACAGTGAGCATCTGTGCTCATATAACCCTGAGATGCCATGACATGTGAAGCTTCTGCAGCAGCGCCAAATAGATATGTCGCATTTATATTCTTTCTTTCTCTGGCGTCTCTCTATCTCACTTTTTCTCTCTTTTATCTCTTTCTCTGTCTCTCTGCCTCTCTCTTCTCTCTTGCCCCTTTCTGTCTCTCTCTCTCTTTCTTCCAGCTCTTTCTCTTGTTCGCAAAACCCTCCTCATGACCCTCAATAGCATCACTTTTTTATGTTAAAGAAATTCTCTGTTTTCCTCCGTTTTTCTGCCATGCAACATCCTCTGCTGCCTTCCTTGCCCATTGCTATTATGCCTTTGAACAATGTCAAACTCGAGCCGATCAAATGCTCACAAACTGTTTACATGAATGTATGTACTATTCATTGATCACACGTCATTGGAGATCGAAGTAAAATTTCTACTTTTTTTTTCTTTCTGACACATTGCCAATAGCTTTTTAGTCAATTAATTAATTAATTTTTATTTCGTGTTCAATTTTTTTTTAAAGAATATTAGATAAAATGTTTATGACTAGAGTAAACACGCGCGTAAGTACCCAAATACTATGCTATCATTGAGTGCACTCTAGTGGGCGTTTTCCGGGAAGAGAGAGGTAGAGAGGGAGAAGGAAAAAGAGAGGGAGAGAGAGAGGGAGAGAGAGAGTTAGTAAGAAATAGAGATAGGGAGAAAGAGAGAGAGATTGAGGTTGAGAGAGAGAGGGAGAAAAGAGAGAGAGAGAGAGATAGAGAGAGAGAGAGAAAGAGAGAGAGAGAGAGATGACCTCCTACGCTCGAAATTAATGACTCTTTTGGTGACAATACGAGTGGCCCCTGGCCCTGCCGTAGCCATCCATATCTCTCGATTCAATTGTGTGCAGAAATGGCAGAAGAAAGGAACGGAAAAAGCACTGTTTGGGGGGGGTTTCATACAAACATATAAAAGGGGCTTATCTCAAGGGCAATCGCTTCCTGTCTTCAATCAGTTTCTCTCTCTCTCTCTGTTTTTTTCTTTCTCTCGCTCTTTCTCTCTCTCTCTCGTTCTCTCTCTCGTTCTCTCTCTCTCTATCTTCTGCTTCAATCAGTTTGCAATCTCCACCCATCACCCACCTGCGTCATCAACACCATCTTTCTTTGGCATCTCGGCAAAAGCCAACCATGCCCTTTCCACCCATTCCGATCATTCCATGAATGTTTCAGGTCGTGGATGCATGAACATTTCTCCCTTTCTCTTGTTCCTATCACTCTCATACTCTTTCTCTCTCCTTCTCTCTTTCTTTCTCTCTTTATATCTGTCTGCTAGTCTACTTCTCTTTTTCTCATTCCAAAGAGGTCACTTCAGACGTGCACTATGCAACATCAGTAAATCAACATCATCAAAATCCAGCCTACGTTTCCGGTGAATAAATAGCCAGCCAAGATAAGGAGCACAAATATTCAATTGCACCAGCGGCAGCAGCAGGCCCGCTCCCTTCAGTGCTCTCAAGAGGAGCGGTGCCAATTGAGAATGCCATTCCCAACACCACTCAAAATACGACTGACTGAATGACGCTGCAGAAATAGTCTGATGGTGACTATATTTTGAAATGTAAATAAAAAAAGTAAAAAAAAGTAGCATCAGTTTTTCTGTTATTGATATACATATGCCATGGCAACCGCGGGACGAGATAGAGAGAGAGAAAGGAAGATAGAGAGAGATAGAAAGTGAGAAGGAGAAAATGTAGAGAATTAGAAAGAGATTGAATGAAATAGACAGAAGTTGAAGATTAGCCGACAAAATAATATTTGGAAGCACTTTGATTGTCTACTGTAAGTGTATTACTCATACGATTATCCTCATTCGCCTACCTTCTTTCTCAATTTCTCCATCTTTCACTTAATGTTTCTGATTTTCTTACTGTCTCCCCCTCTCTTTCTTTTAATATTTCTCTTTCTCATTCAATGCCTTTTTCTCTTTCTCTTTCTCTATCTCTATCTTTTTCACGCTCTCTTTCTTTTCTCTCTCTCTCTCTCCCTCTCTCTTTCTCTTTTTTTCCTCCTTTCTCTCTCTCTTTCCCTCTGTTCGCTTTTATTCTCCGTCTCTACCTTTCCTCGTCGCCCACCTTTTTTCCATTTCACTTAAAATCTGATATTTTTCGGCCGCAATGTTTCTGGATTGCCGCGCAGAAATTCTTTGGATTCAACACCATGCGCATTCCGATGCCGGTCTCGGAAAACCTTTCTGACCTTGACATCGGAGTGGTCAACAATAACTGAGAGTTAGAAAATTCGAACGAGAGAGAGAGAGAGAGAGAGAGAGAGAGAAAGTGAGCAAGTCAATGAGAGAGAGAGGAACAGAGTAGAATCGACGTCGAGAGAGAGGGAAAGATAGAGAGATAGAGAGCGAGAGAGAGAGAATGAGAAAGAGAGTTAGAGAGAGTGAGAGAGGCTGAGAGAAGGAGAGGGAAAAGTGGGAGAGATAGAGAAATAGAGAACCGAACATCTGATCTCTTTTCACTACTACATACTATATGCACACAATCATGACAGTCATATTCCAGTGACGGACTTCCAAAAAATTCTAACCGCGCATCTTCTTGCGGTAGCACTGGAATTTGGCTTTATGGTTAGTTTTTAGGTAATTAAAATGAAAAGCCAATTTAAATTCAAACAAAATCAGTCTGTTCATTGTGGCGAATACCAGTAGTAGGTAGACAAAAGAACAATTAGCATGCAGGTAAATAATATAAAAAAAAGCACATGTGGTTTCGTTGGACTACGTTACAATAAGATATCCATGAAATGGGCAGCCATCGTTGAGTCGAAAATGGTGAATTCTTAAAACAAGAAAAAACACTTTCGAAATTGTAGGAAGTTCAATGTGTTCCGTTCCCTGTCACTTGTAACGTTATGCCCTATTTTCTAACAATAAATATTTGTTTTTTGTCGCTTTGAATGTTCAACATCTACCAAAAATACCACCAGCATCATGTGGCCAATTTGTATAATTAATTTCTAAAAAAAACATTTTCATGTTGAATTGGTTATTTGTCAACAAAAAAAATCTATTTTTATCTCTAGCAATTTTGTGCTCTCTACCTCTTGGGCGGTAGAGACAAGAGAGACGAGGCGGGGCTAGCGAGAGAGAGAGAGAGAGATAGAGAGAGAGAGAGAGAGAGCGCGAGAGAGTGTTCTCTCTCTCGGCGCGAGAGAAGCAGACGAAATAAGGAAGGAATGCTTGCTGATAAAGGACCGGCCCCATCCAGAGGAGCGAGGGTAGATTAGACTGAGCGGCGGGCGGGAGCAGGCTCTTCGTCGTCTCCCGCCTTTTACGGTCCTGGACGGAATTCTCGGGCCTAGCGAGAGAAAGCGAGAGAGAGAGAGAGAGAGAGAGAGAGAGAGAGAGATAGAAAGAGAAAGAGGAGAATGAGTAGAGAGAGGGATGGAGAAAGAGAGGGAGATAGAGAGAGAAAGAGAGAGAAAGAGATACAAGGAGCGAAACAGAGAGAGAGAGAGAGAGTGAAGATGCAGAAAATAGTAGCTTCCATTTTGGCTCGGCGCCACTGGTTTTATTGGTATATTTTTCTTCCCACTAGCTAGACCAAAACAAAAGCGCCATCCGCTTAATGTATCTGTTTATGGATGATCGCTCCTACGAATGTTCTTTTAATTTTCATTTCCAAAAATCTCAAACCGCCTCCGCCGGGGCAATCTTCCTTTAAAAAGAGATTTTAAAAAAAAATATTTCCCTTCCAATATCCATGGTGAAATTTTTAAGAGTGTAACGCTGTAAATGGAGTTTCTTTTTTGTTTCCCGCGAATTGCACTCTTTTCATGGTAGCTTAATTAATTGTATGAAATTAACGAGAAACTAGGATATAGGAAGGAAAACACTTTAAATGAGCAGGAAACTTAACCGTAATATCTTCGAATTTTTCTAACTTCTCCGTAAATGAATGCTCTGTCGCGGTTGTATCAGGGAAAAAGGCGCGAATTCAAATGTGAGTTTTTTGTGCTCCTTTGAAAGAGGAAAAAGTATAATTCAGAGTGATGCGAGCGTCTGCCTCTGTACTCATTGCTTTTGCTCTCCTTCTCCTTCTTGCCGTCTGGCATGCGGATGCAGCGCCTTCTCTTTGTTAGTTTCATATATTTAATTATATATTTTTTTGTTAAATTTATTTTGCATATCTAATTTTTATCATTACAATACAAATTTTAATATACAGATTGATATATGCATACATATATTTGTTAATAACAACTAAAGAACCCTTTTCCGTTAGTTATTATTGTATGGAAAGAATTACAAATTCCTTGTACGTGAGGCGTCACTTTCAAAGTCACGCTGATTTTCATAGCAGCAGTTTGTCATCACCATTTCCCTTGCTTTCTAGCTCTTTCCAGCTTTCGCTGCCCCTTGATCTCTGTCATCACCTATTTCTCTATCTCTTCCTCTCTCTCTATCTCTCTCGCTCTCTCTCTCTTTCTTTCTCGGTCCATCTCCACTCTCTCTCTCTCTTTCTCTTCCCCCTCTCCCCTCTCCTTCTCTTTCCCTCTCTCTCTCTCTCTCTCTCTCTCTCTCGCTCTCTTGTCCACTGCAGAGTTCTTCGTAATTTGCACTGTCATTAGGAAAAAAGAAGCTCGTTAATGGGTGTAATTACCTTCTGTGCCGTTAGCCACTCTTTCATCTCGCTTTCATTGGCGGCGCGCTTCGAATACCAAAGATGCCTCACTCTAGTGGCAATCGGGTACTAACTATATGGGGAGATAGAGAGAGGGAGAGAGAGGGAGAGAAGGAGAGAGGGAGAGAGAGAGAGAGAGAGAAAGCGACAGACAGACAAGCAACTTCTAAAGATAGCCATATGAGGAGGTCACACCATGAACATTCCTTTCTTTCGAGACGGATGACTGTCAATTGCGCGCAAACAACTTTGTAACAACCTCAATGTTCTCTCGGCATACTGTAGATTTGAACTTTACAGTTGTTCATCCTAAGGTGAAGAAGAATGTCTAAGTTGCAGTTGATAAGAGATATCATGTAGAAAATGGCGCAGGGTGGGGCAAAATTCAGCGTCTATCTCGATCTACTCATTCACATTGTCTCTTCTCTCTCCCTATCTCCCTCTCTCTCTCTCTCGATCTCTTCACCTCTGTCTCTATCTTTATCTATCTCTCTCTCAATCTCCCTCTCTCTCTCCCTCTCTCTCTCTCTCTCTCTCTCTTCCCACAATTTTTCTCTCTCTTATCTCCCGAGCGGTAGTCACCTCACGTCTTTGCGAAATCGCGAGAGGGAGAGAGCGAGCTTCTGATAATGGCGTACGGAAACTTCTTCTTTTCTAGTTTTAAATGAGCGACAGCAAAGATCAAAGACAGCGGTGGCAATTTTATGTTATGTGACAAAAGCATGATTTTCTTGCGCCCCATATTTTTCGTGCTCCTCCAAACCTTAAGATAGAAATCACAAGACTAGTTAGTTCGTCAAATTCAGGGCCACTTATACACATATAAATGTATTTAAATATATATTGTTTCTCCCTGAACGGAGTTGAAAACAGTTTCATTTCAATTAACACTTTCCCACCTCTCCGGAGTGCAAAAATATAGATTGTTTCATATTCGGGGAGAAAAAAACCATATTCTTTCCGCTCGCGCTGCTTGGCAATGCGGGCTATCTCTGGCAGGTCTATCGGAGACGAATAGCCATATGAGAATGGTACGATTCTCTCTTTCTCTCCCTCTCTCCGTCTCTCTATTTCTCTCTCCCTCTCCCTCTCTCTCGCTCTCTCTCTCTCTCTCTCTTTCTCTTTGTCTCCCTCTCCCTCTCTGGCTCTCTCCCAGCCTTTCTTTTTGCACATTCCATTCCGTGTAGATATCAGGCTGCGTCGCCAGCGAGAGCAGTACTAGACTCTTACTTATGTACATATTTGTGTACTATGGCTGACCATGAGCATGTGCATGCATAAAGACGCAAACACACAAAGGCACGAATCCGTGTATATGCATCCGTGCAAAGATAGTGGCTATTTTCCTGCTGTCCCACATGGTTTTTGCCGAGGGTGCCAAAAAAGGAGTGACCTATTAAAAATAATGGGAGCCTTTGATAAAATGGATATGTATGTACTTATAACTCTCACTCTCTTTAAATAATATTTAAAAACATTTTTAAATTTATAAAAATTAATTAGTCAATTAACTAGCTAATTATTCATAAATAAAAAAAAATATATATATAAATAATAATTGTATATTTTCTTCATCTTCTTCAGTGAGCCGCTCGCGCTCTCGCCGCGAACTCTACCGCCATCTCGAGGAGATCCTCAAGGAGACCATGAAGGAGCAGGCGTACGTGCGGCCGGGCTAGAAAAAAGGGGGCGGAGCCTATGGCCGATTTGCGCACGATTTGACGGACGATTTTGACGATTTGTCTACTCATCACCATTCGTCGTTATTCATTCAAATTGGTCCATGAAAAATACCAATGCAATATCCTCTCACTCTCTCTCTCTCTCTCTCTCTCGCCTTCCTTCTCCGACTACTTCAACAAACTTCTTTTCAAACAATACTTCCTTTCATGAACTATCGATATTTCCATGCATTTTCTTTTCCCGCCAGAACAAAAAAAAAGGAAAAAAAGAGAGCAACCCAATAAATCGCATACCCTGTTATTATTTTACATAATCGTCGTTCGTTCCGTTCATACGCGGTCGCATGCATCATTCTATGTATTCCCGTAGTATTTATCTGACTAGCACGAACCAGAGCAGCCCCCCCCCCCCAATCAGTGTTGAGTCATGCCATAATTACGCTCTCTCACTCTCTCTTTCTCCCCCTTTCTTTCTCTCTCTCACTATCACTCTCTGCATTACTCTCCCACTCTCTCTTTCTCTCCGTCATCTTTTTCCCGTTCTTTCACACCATCATAGTTTTTTTAAAGAATCTTTCTACTAGCAAACTACAAAATCGTTCTTCACCTTCCCTCTTTAGCTAAATAAATAACTCTGATGATCTATGAGAACGCACCTTCGAAAAAGTTCTTTATTTAAGCTGTTTTTAAGTAGGCTAATCTCACAGTTTAGTTCACACATGTTTTCGAAGCAATTTCTTTCCACTCTATAATAAAACTCTGATCAGTCTCTTTCTTCCAATAGTTTCTATCCCTTCCTGGCTTTCTCGTTTAATTTGTTTTGCTTTGATGACTCTCCTTATCCGGGCATTCCTGTGATCTCGCCATTTTCCTTCAATACTCGTGTACACGAGTAGACATTGTGTTATGAGTGTGCTCGGGAGACAATGATAAAACATGATAAAAGAAGAAATTCTCAAAAGTTAACTTGGAAAGCATTTCGGAGTTGTTTTTTACTGGAAGCTGGCAATTCATGGAAATTTTCAGATTGGGAATAAAATTAAATTAAAAAAATTGTGACTCTAAGGAGGAAGATACGGTTCAATGTTGTGAACAAAAGAAAGTGAGCGCAGATGTGACACGTTGGTTTCGGTACAGCTCTTTTCCACAAAGCTCAAACTCAATTCGGGCCAATTCGTTAGAAGCTTATAAGTCAATAGGAGATGAAAAATTAGCATGCAACAT